>JAAIXJ010000064.1:26895-57322 GCA_013403705.1 Heliconius hermathena
ACAGCAGGGTAGGCAGAGGGAACCTAGTGTTAAGACACTCCGTTCCCCACTTTCTGCCGAATTCTGGAGGCATTGCGTGTTGAGTGGCAGAACTCAACGCCGCGCTTAACGTCAACACCAGAGCGAAGAAATGGAAATATAAATTTAAATAAATATTTCATCTCCTCGAGTGAGGATCGAACCCACAACCAGTCGGTTTTACACTCACACCTCGTGCTGCTGCGCCACGACTGGCCTCATAAAAATTATTATTATATCAAAATACATATTTACAATTTATAAATATTATACGAGTCTATTTAATGTCCTACAATAAAGATAATCTGTCAATATATTTAATTAAATATTATAAAGATATTAAGCGGTAACTGATATTAATATATTGTTCTTTAACTCGTTGTAGTAGGTGTGTGATGCTATTCTATATCCTGGAACTCCGGTGTGTGTAGTATTTCCGCCTATGAGTTTAACAACTTGTTTCAATGTAGAAAAGAAAAGAGACACGACTGTGGAGTGTGTGCCGTGTGTTTATTTAACATATCGGCCGCAGTGCGGTAGTGCGTCCGATACAACGACTTATATTGATCTCACAAATCAATCAGCATCACGCATTACCATCACAATCGTAACCAATACGTTCAGACAAGTCTTTTATTATAACTAACGGTTCTAGATACATAATTATAGTGCAGAAGAAGATAGGACGTATTCGATATACTTAAGAAATGTCACGGGAGACTAAACGGGCAGTCTATGACATTTTGCTTATCATAATATATTTTATTTGTATTTATATTAAATTTATTGTACACATCATATTAATACTGTTACCTCTGAATCTCTAAAAGATCATGGATTACTTACGATCACTACGATAAAGGATTCTAACAATTACACGTCTCACGAGCCATACTAAAATAATAAAATGATTATTTAGATAATTTTATTGAAATATTTTATAGAGTAGAGTGGGGAGTCAGTTACAGTATGTATAATAAGATCATTGATTTTCGTGATTTTTGCACATTTATAATTGCGTAACCTATCCTCAATCATTCAGAGGTAGGAGTATTTTACATAGTCTGCGGCCGCGGTGGTGGTACAGCAACTTCAATCTGAACCACTCTTGTCACCCTTTTATTATGCGGTTAAGTACAGTGAATAGATGCACCTAAGATACATACATTCTCTCTTGTTTACTAGTAATAAATAGAGTAGTTTTTCCAAGCGATGTAGGCACGGGGCAGGTACTATCCCCAATGCCGCGAATGAAACGACAATTGAATTTAAGTTTACTAACAATGTAGTAAATTTTAGTATAATTCTATAGTTTGTTATAGCTTAATTTAAGTCAACTGGACTGTATCTCCTTGTAAATTATATTTGAGAACTATATGTAATTTTAAAGTAATTTGAAATACGCTATTCAATGTACGTACATATATGTTGTAGTTTATGTATACTCGTATTATATAATATATAAACAGGTTCCTTAATTGTTTTCAGCGCAATTACATCCGACATCACTAGCGCATACGGCGCCGCGCACGTGTGGAGCGACGCTCGCTACTACTGTAGTACGTGGTCGGTCGCGACTTGTTCTCTCGGGTGTACTCAATATATTTTTTCTCGTCGGTCATTTATCTGGGACACGTGGGCTTTTTGTAGACATTAAGCACCTTAAAAGGTCATTTACCTTCGTAATTTCAGGGGAAAACTCAATTGTTTTTGTCGGAGCCCGCGCTCGAGAGCGAAGCGAGACGGACTCGCGTTAAATATGAAACAAAACTTAAATGCTTTAGAAACTGGAGGAAACAACGAAACGGGGAAATATTTTATTGTTCATTTACTACTTTACGAGGAGCAGTCGCCCAGGTGGGCCGGAGTGCTGCGGGACTCACGCAGGTTGCGTGAATTGTACTTAATAAACTTTAATAGTTACATAATCGTAAAATACGTTACAACTTATAGCCCTTCGCTCTATAAGCATGGATATTTTTAGAAAAATAAAATATTTAGAAAAATTCAAAAGCGTCTTATCGTAAAACATTTGATCATACTTTCATAGACCATGTTCAGAGGTACCGCGAGGAGGGGGGGGGGAGGGGGAGGAGGATCGGGACCGACCTGCTCTTGTATAATAATCATTTCTTAAATTACTTCAGTCAAATCTCTGCCCCGAATTTAATTGTTCATGCATGATAAAACTTATAAGTTCCGTACGTAGAAGGTACTCCATCTCCTCTCCCCCTCCCTCTCTGTGGCGTCCCTCTCGCTCATAGAATAATTCATCTTATACAGACTGCATAATTTATTCTATTTTATACTGACCGTCCCCGCTACCAGTGACCTACTCGTAAAATATTATTATAGAGATTCTCATATTGTGTTAGAGGACAATCGTGGCGCAGGAGCACAAAGTGTGACTATGAAACCAACTGGTCGTGGGTTGGATCCCCACTCGAGAAGATTAAATATTTATTTAAAATTTATATTTCCATTTCTTCGCTCTGGTGTCGAGGTAAAAGCCCGGCGTTGAGTTCCGCCACTCGAGTGACTTAACACGAGGTCTGTCTGTCTGTCAAGAGCCTTTATATCAGGAACGCTTGGAGATATCAAGTTGAAATTCAAACCATAATCTCAGATTTACGGTCCCATGATTTCCAGCAAAAAAAACATATTTCAACATTTACTTAAATTTTACTTATATATATACTATAGATAGTAATAAATTTACTTAAAGATATTAATAAGAATTGCAACGTAGCTCGATAAGAACCGTCGCAGTATCCACACAGCAGAATAGGCAGAGAGAATCTAGTGTTCTAGACACTCCGTTCGCACTTGCCAGCGAATTTCGGAGGCATTGCGTGTTGATCGGCGGAATTCTGCCTGCCTTGCCTTGACACCAGAGCGAAGAAATGGAAATGTAAATTTAAATAAATATTTAATTTCCTCGAGTGGAGATCGAATCCACAACGCGACTGGCGTTTACAGTCACAGTTTGTGCCCCTGCGCCTCGACTAGCCTCCAGAGGCGCGGGCTCAAATCCCGCTACGTTAAAATTTTATATGTTTTCTTAATAAGTATTTTTCATTCCTGAGTGTGGAATAAGACTTTAAAAATGTTTAAAGAAAATATGACCGTTATATCGTAAAAACGCCAATTACGACCCCGTAAGGGAAATAAAAATTAATAGTGTACTTTAGTGTAACCTAGAATTATAAAATTTGGCGGCTAGCATCTATAGGTAGTGATAGTTTAGGAAAAAAATTGAAAACTATACATTTGTGGTTAAACCCTAAAAAATAATAGCCTTATCAGTTGAAAGGGCTCTGGCTAAGCTATGCTTGACTTTTAGAAAAACCTAGAGACCTCCAATTTTTGTAAGGAACCCTCAGTGGGCGTGCCGAACTCGCGCTTGTCCGGTTTTTATGTAAATACGACCCCTATGGTAACGCGGTTCCCACTCGGGAGATTGAATTATTTCCAATTCCTCGCTCTATTGACA
This sequence comes from Heliconius hermathena, assembly GCA_013403705.1. Classification (NCBI taxonomy): domain Eukaryota; kingdom Metazoa; phylum Arthropoda; class Insecta; order Lepidoptera; family Nymphalidae; genus Heliconius; species Heliconius hermathena. The sequence continues at coordinate 30,407 of JAAIXJ010000064.1, forward strand.
AGACAAAGCACGACGTTGAACTTCGGTACTCAACATAAAATGTCTCGGAAATTGCATGGGGAGCGCTGAACAGTTTTAACATTTGGCGGCCGAACCTGCTTTTAAAACAATACAGCGTAAAGCTTAAAAAATAATCTATATATATATTAAATACGTGAAGCAGAAACTTTGGTTCCCTTCTTACGGAAATTGCGCGGACGGAGGAGTATGAAATTTGGCACACTTATATTTTATATGTAGGAGAAGAGCAGAACGTTCATATTTTTCAATAATAATGCTTATAAAGTGCTTTAAATCAATAAATCAAACATTACAGACAGACACTATAAATATTTTTTACAACGTATCGTAAACCTGTAACCGCGTGTAGTGTGGCAGTGTCTCAACACTATCTTCTATCTTTCTAAACATTGTGTGTTGAAGTGCGAAACACAAGGCTGCCCTTTCTCTTTCTTACTCAATGAAAAATGAAAATGAAAATAATTCAAATATTATATTTCAGGCCGTTGTGGCGCAATGGTTCAGCATTTGACAGTAGAGACGACGGTTGTGAGTTCAATTCCCACTCGGGTATATGAATCATTGTGGGGTATATGAGTGCTTCAACAGTAGGTTCCCTCTGCCAACCTTGCCACTAGCGAGATACAACGTGAAGAAAACAAATATCAAATTGCACACTCACTTTATTTACAGTGGGGCGCCGCCCGCACGGTGCACGGTGGCGCAACTAAATGTAGTTTATCGTTGAAATTCGCGGATATTTCATATATTTATTACTTGCAGAATGTATTCCGCGCGATTTGTTCCCGCGTCCGCGCCACTTCTGTTATTGGTCTCTGTTTAGATCGTGGATGGGGTTTGTGAGTTGTGGCCGTTGTTGTGAGTTATTACTCTGTTAGACGCTTACAGCCTACTACTGTATATGTACTCGTATGTGTTTTTTATTATTTTCACGCAGTATTCTACATATAGCAGGATAAGCAGAAGGAACTGAATGTCCGGACAATCCGATCTCAATTCCCCACATGAGACATTGCGTGTTGAGTGGCGGAACTCAACGCCGTGGTTTATGTTATTACCAGAACGAGCATATGAAAATAATTTATTTTGTCGAGTAGAAGTTGAATCCATTATCGTCGTGTTTAAAGTCAGACGCTGTGCCGCTGTGTAGCTGCGCCAACTTTTTTTCCAGCGTCACATTTTTTCTTTAATATAGTCATTTCACATTGACTAATTAAGTGACTTTATTTAGTTTTTATATGAAAAGTATTTTTTTTATTTCTAAAAATATAATTTTAAATTGCTAATTAACATTTATAAAATGTTTTTTAACCCTTAACAATATTTTATGATTGTTTTTGTCTGTTCCTTAAGTTATACAAGGAATTCAAACGCTTTTAGGGTGTCGTAAAAAACCATTACAAATTTACATTTGTTATTCATTTCATGCAAAATGAGGGCATACACTCGCAAACTTAAGTTTGTCAATTTTTATAAGTTATAAAGGCAAGCATAACCGGTTTTTTGTCTTTAAAATAGTTAAATAGAACATTAGACGGTTTGTAAGATTATTTTCCAAGAATAATGTGACTCAAGCTTTTATATTTTTTTAAATTAAGTTATATTTTAAAATATTATTATTATATTTAAAAAATATATCTTACATCTTAAAGACAACATTGAAAATTAAACGTAATAAAAAATCATTCTTTGTAATCATTACTTATATAGAAAGAAAACGAAACGCGACGCCAATTATATTGACTGAAACTAAAGCTTTTATATACATGAATCAATTGAAATAAAATTAACACTAGATAGTAAGTGAAGCTTGTAAAAATAGTATAGTGGAAACTAGTGTGCACAAACGCATAGACAAACCAACAAACAGACAAAAAATTCTGCGACTTAATAACTGCGACTGCAACCTCTGCGTTTACGCGCTGTGCCACTGAGCCACGTCGGATACCACAGCGATTTTGATTAATCGCGGAGTACAAGCGTTTATGTAAATACATACTACTACTGACTTTGAAGGACATGTGATTGTACGTACTTCCCTTACTAATTAAGGAACCTTGCACTAGCGTTCCAATATTTGTGTTCGTAATGCTTAGAACATGTACAATATATAATATAAAATTTAAGTACATAAGATTTAGTACTTAAATGTTTGAATAAAATAGAATTTTTTACGTTACAAAACAAGAAATACTTTTATATTTCATTAAAACATACTATCATACAGTGCGGTCGACGAATCGTGGCCGCTTTGAAGTTAGCTAAAGATGGCGATGCATATTCGATAATTTTTTTCTTCCAATCTATTATTTTTTGCCCGAGTGTACTATATGCAACAATTCAGGAGACCTAACTTCAAGGCGACCACGACACATTGGCCGTATGAAATTATTTTTATACACGTACATTAAATTATTTTTACAAAACTGCCGCACATCGGTCGGCGCAGGTGGGCGCCGTGCCAATGCACAGAACGAGGGGGCTCGCATTGTTAGGACATTCTTATAAAGAATTTCCTAACCTAGATTAAGCCTACTAAATATACCGGGGATGTTCATCTACAAGACTACGGGCATTTTGTATTCATAATTTAGTACTAGGGGAAACCACTGTCATTGTAGAGTTATTTGTAAAAAAAATACCAGCCAAGTGCATAAAAATGTATTTGAGCGTCACATTTTTTCTTGCATAAAAGAAGGAAGAAGATAGACAAAAGAGAATCTAGTGTTAAGATGTTCTACACTTTCTTACCAACTTTCGAGCTATTAATTTTTGTCCCCTCTACTTTGTTTTCACCTAAATGCCCTCGCGTTTTGGTACGGGTGCCAGATTGATTGAGATAATTGGTTTACACTTGAGTTACTTAATTGCTATCTTTATATTATTTATAATAATATATCGGTATTTTAATTTATGATTGATTTATTTTAAGTTAATACATGAAAATCTTTTAATTTATTTGTAACTTATTATTTATTACTTTATTACTTCTACAACATTTTTAATGAACTTATAGAAACCGGGCTATTGCAAATTTCTATTATGTTTATTGGAACTCGAATATTTATTGCATTACATGTTATACAGTGTTGAAGTCTTGAGTGCATCAATTTAGGACAATCTTTAATAAGATGGTTCAGACTCTGGGTGGAAATGCCATTGTATGGGCTTTTGTCTGTGGTTTTTATTTTAAAACTATATAGATATTCTAAATGATACTCATGCCTCGTGAATATCTGGGTAATTACGAACAAATATTTAAAGCGACCCGTGACTTTATGAATGACCTCAGCAGTGGGAAGTAGAATTCTGGTGTGCTGCCTCTTGATAGAGTCAGAATACATTTGTCCAGCTTCAGCCATAGTAGCTTCCTTTAACTTATGTTTCAAGTAGGAGACAGGAAAACTAGTGTAGGTAACTGCAGATTTGGTCGAATTATTTACTGTCTTATTGCCTTCTAGGCCAACATGTGCTTTGACTCTGCCGTTAGCCAGAAGCTCGGCCTCCCTATCTCGGTATTTGCGGATGACTTTTCTGCCATCCGTAAGGTAGGCCACGAAAGCCGCGCAGTCTTATGTGTCATCTGTATGTATTTGTGTGGTATTTCGAGTACTAATTGCGATTTAGGTGATTGTTTTTTCTGAAGTCTATTCATTTTCTAAGAGCTGGGTGTGGAAGTTGTGCATGATTAACTGGTCTTTCAGTATATATATTTGAAGGAAGTTACAAATTCCTGTATGTTTACCGTTATGAATATCTAGAACTTCTTTAATTTTCAGATGCAACGGATCAAGCGATGCCAAGGTTATGGCTGCAGTGGCCCAAATAGTTCTAAATGCTTTTATAATTTTGAGGGCAAATACGCTGCGTGGACCTTAGGGTGGCGCAAATTATTTTATAATTCTTCGCAATGCCCCAAATACCAGTAGCATAGGTGATTATTGAGACTATTACACTTTCATAAATTATTTTTACATGTTCAGGATTGGTTCCCCAGATATTTTAATATATATAACTTTATTATTTATATTTAGAAACTTCAGAAATTTCACAACAAAGAATACGGATTGTTGCTTTAAATTTTGAAATAAGATAATTTTGTAAATAGGGATTTTTCAAAATGTCGTAAAAATTTTGGATTTTCTTGTTTTCTCGATGCCGTTGTTGAGTTTTCGATATTTTTTCACTTTTGGAAAGTGAAACGTCGTGTGGCAATCAAGTATCAATTTTAGGTAAAACTAGATTTTCTCCGAAGATCCTGTATAAATACTTATATTTAAAAAATTTATGTCACTGATCTATATGGAACGCCATTTTATATCTTTACATTCTAACACACCTCGCCTACAGTCATACGCTATTTCACTACGCTACGACGGCTTGAAGTATATTACTACCACACATTATATTAAGATGTGTAGTTTCAAAATGTGTAAAACTAAAGATTACAATCTAAAATTTGACTGGACTTTAAGAAGAAGGCTCTTAGCTCTTAGAATTTACTTACGGGCAATATTTATATATTCCTGAAGGACATCAATTTTATTAATATTAATATTCAATTCATAATAGAATTACAGGCTCATAGGCTCATTCCTTAGCTGATGCAAAGACATACGCATTCCTCCCAGTGGTGATCGAATAGGATAATAAAGTATGAACATGCCTACATATTATTAATATTTATATTTTATTGACTGTAGGCATCACTTCTGCAGGTCAGCTGCTCCGTGCCAGCGGTAGCGGCGTCAAAACAATATTTATTCCTCTATTTCTCCAACTAAAAGGTTTTCTTTGAAAGTGTCCACAATACGATTCTTTCTTAAAGCGGTAAACAGTTCTTTCTAAAGCTCCTCATAATTATACAGCTCCTATTGTGCAAACTTATCTGTAATTAACGAACTATTATTTCTTATAAAACTCCCAACTGTTCCAGCTTTCAATAGAAACTCGCTGTATTCAATTCAGATGTTTATTATTCACTTTTGTAGGTAAGTATGTATTTGAGAAGTACTTAATATAATACTTACTTTAATTTGACTAGTATACTTTTCATGTCCAAAAAAATAAATAAAACAGCTTATATACTCAATCTACATGTAATGTTCAAGTAATTAGTAATGTGATAAAGAATAATTACGTATTTGAAAGTAAACTATAATTACTCATCATGCAGTGATATTCTTTAGCGCAATATATGTAATATCTTCTCTTAACCAAGATAACAAGCGGCGGAGGGTTACGCTAAAATATATAATTACAATCTAAACTTGTGAAATCATAACGAATAAAATGCGTCTAACAAACGATCTGACAAATCGAAGTAGCGATGGTCTTACTTTTAGAAATATCACACTTGCTTGTCACGGCGGGCTGACTTTGTTGTGAATGACTCTTTAAAGATGAAAGAAAATTATAAGAAGAGTAAATAAAAGTATGTTCACATAAAAAAAGACATCCATTGACATTAAAAAAATATGATTTGAAACATTTGCTGAATAATCATAACAGTCCAGCTAAATTAAAAGAAATAATGCCGCCATAACAATAGTTGCTTAGTATTTTTTTTGTTTCACGTTGCATCCTGCACATAGCAGAGTAGCAGAGTAGGGAACGCAATGTTTACACTCCGTTCTCAGTAAAACACTTTCTGTCCCCACTTTTCTAATCTCCACCAAACCGTCGTGTTTCCAGACTCATGCTTACGCACCAACCCCGTGATTTTCCTCGTTGCGTACTATGACGGGCACTTTTAATTGACAAATAAAAACACTGAAAAATAAGCCATCCTGTGGGTGGGAGGCAAGATTGTCTATAATTGCGATGGTTATGAACTGGACAAGGGCTATAATGTCCACGCAAAAATAATTGTTGACGACTGGTACATAATAATTTAATAATCCACGGGCCTCCAGCAGCTACAAGATACTGGCACAGGCGCAGGCTGTAACAAGCAAAAACAAAGCCAAGGCAAAATGTCACGTACTCGAGCATCAGCGTCGATATAATTCTCTCCAAGGAAAATAACACATGGACTAAACGAGGGCCATCTTTCATTTCTTAAAAGGAAAGCTGAAAACAACTCTACTTTTCTGTCAAAAGGTAGAAAATAGCATAACAGTTATTAACTATGACCATTGGTGCGTGTAGACTTTAGATTTTTTAAATATTTCTTTAGATTTTCTTACGCAAGTATTTATGTATCCTTGTTATAGTCACTTTTCTTAGTTTTTATTCTTAACTTTGGAACGGAGCTGTTCCATGATTTTGGTAGTTTTTAAAAGCATTTAGGTAAGAAATTAAAAGTTGATTTGTATTGTATAATCCTTTTATTTTGTGTATGTGTTTCTGTATGAAAAAGTTATTTCAAGTGCTATTTTTTATTTAGACTAATGAAAACAAGGTTTGTGGCAAATTAAATATGTCTTTCAACCATGCACACAAGAATTTTCAAAACGATGGAAGTAAAAAGACATACATTATTATGTCTCAAATTCATTTATATTATTATACATAAATCTCAACCTCACGGACTCTTCTTAGCAACTCTACTAAATCAAGTTTCGTGGCGCGTGATTAGAGACCTACTAAGCGTCAATGTAATGCTTGAAATTTAAGCATTTCATATAATTAGTACAAGTTATTAATTCGGGAGGTTCATAACTACGTCTGCACCAATACTTTGCATCGACAACATAAATTGAACCTAACTCTTAAATAGTAGAGTCTCATATTGATTGTAGTATATTTGTGAACATTCAGCTGTAATATTGACAGCAGCAAATATATGAGGGTCTTGTCGGTAGTATTGTTTACGGCGGATTAAAGCAAAGCACTACTTCCTTAAGCTCTTGTTTAAGTTCTTGAAGAATTCCTGGCACTTGTGAAGATATCGGAACGACACGAATTAGTGGCAAGTTAAGTCTAATTAAGTGTAGCTCAGTGCTTGCGCTGGCGATACGGTCCGTGCCAATAGACTATTGTGTATGCAAGGTATCACAACAAATAATTACAAGAAGATTATTTGTTAAATTAATATTTATAAATTACCTATACTCGCGTACGTACTCGTATGAGTGTCTACATATTTTATATTTATTTATTATAACATAATAAACAATATATTATATATTATATACATTAATAGGTGTAAATATCATAACTATATTTTTTTTTATGCCCGCTCTTCTCCGGCTTGTTCGGGGACTTTTTGTATCTTTAATCATTATTTATACATTTTATCTGTAGACAGTCTGGGAGAAACGTACTAGTTTTTTTTTATAATTTTGACTAAACACTACGTACACACGTGGCCCGTACTTTTTTTTAACTTTTTCATTAATATCTGCTAATCAACAGGATATTTAGCTGCCACTTAAACTAGGCTTATAACTAGAGATAATTATCTAGATGTTTCATTCCTAAGAAAGTCCAGGTATTTTTAGATTGCTTTTTTGTAAACATTTCACTTATTATCTATTAACTTAATATCTATTACAATTTTACAATTTATATATAGCTTTGTTTTTTATTCTAAGCGCCTATCGGAGGATGGATTCAGGATGTGGAAGGTATAAGCGAAGTGGTCATAACCTCTACTAAAGAGGATATGACCACTTCGTTTCTATCTTTAAAGGCCATTTTTAAATTGTATTCCACAATGCCTTTCGTCGTTGCCATTGTTGTACTGCGGATCAGCCTTTTGACTGCAAAAAAAAAAACGTACTAGTTAGACAGGATCTTTAATTAAATTATGAGTTCTAACACAAATATATACATACAGAATTTTTACTCTTCTCTACGTTTTCTTTATAGCTAGGATTAAATTACTTATAATAGTTTACATTGTACTTAATTTTATTTCTTACTGCCTGTATCTTATTACCGCCGGTCGTGGCGCAGCGGCACGAGGTGTGACTGCAAAAACGACTGGTTGTGGGTTCGATCCCCACTCGAGGAGATGAAATATTTACTTAAATTTATATGTCCATTTCTTCGCTCTGGTGTCGAGGTTAAGCGCGGCGTTGAGTTCTGCCACTCAACACGCAATGCCTCCAGAATTCGGCAGAAAGTGGGGAACGGAGTGTCTTAACACTAGGTTCCCTCTGCCTACCCTGCTGTGTGCGGGATATAGCGTGAAGCTAATTTTTTAATTTTTTTTTGTATCTTATTATTTAAGTGATGCTATATTTAAATCCCATAATATATACATTATGGGTTTAACATGAATTTAATTGTACACCAGTCTTTACTTACTAATTTGGTAGTACGTGCTCTTTATGTGCTGCTTTTTTTTTCTTTCTTAACTATATATTTAGCAAGTAATGATTTGGTACATAACTTTTATAATATTCGGGCCTGAAGCTTATAGAAAAAGAAGAGAACACTCCTCACTTAAATAAGAAATAATGAAAAAAATATAAACAAATGTCAACTCCCAATATGGCCGTTAGTCAAAGACAAGTAAGTACTTTCAAAATAATAGTATAATTGAATATTTAAATCTATAATTATTTCCATACTAAATAATATCGTTTTATACCTATTTCTTATTATTTAATAACCATTAAAAATAATCATATTTACATAAATGTTATCTAATACTCTTCTTTTCTATCTTTCGCGTACTTCTAAAAAGCCTCAAGTAAGGATTACTTGAGGGTTTATAATCCTGCCATGATTTCCCTTTTTTTATTCAACTGCATCTCGCACTTCATCTCTCCATTCGTCGTGCTTTTTGCTGAAGCCTGTTTTGCTTTTACCACATACTGTCACTGCTTCCTTCATACAATTCCTAAGGTTCTGCCGGCATACTTCAATATTTCATTTCCAGATTCACTGGTGTCTAGCTTTTTGGAAACTCTTTCTTGATATGTTCCCAGAAAACATAAAACTAATGAATTATAAAAAAAGGTAGCAAATAGTCTAATATTAAAAAATATATATTTATATTTGTAATTTTAAATTAGATGAACAGTTATAATGATATTCAAATGTAAAATAAAAAAAATATTTTTATTCTATTATTTATTTGTATTATTTTGTGTTCGAAGTGGGTGTGATAAGATGCCTCGGTTTAGCGTTTGGGTGTTTTCACATGTCAACTATTTAATAAATAATTATTAAAAGTTAGAAAATAATTTAAATCATTTATGATATTCGATTTCTAATAAATGTTGAAGGGTTCAATAAGTTCTACAGATATTGTTATATACTATTTTTGATTGTTTTTTACCTAATTATAATTAATCAAAACCTATTAAGTTATTCTTCTCAGTCTAAATACTATTCCAAGTCTATAGAAGCGTTCAAAATACAGTACTTGTATCTTTATTTGATGTGATAGTCTCAGGAAGGGTTTATGCTATGTACGTAAGTTATAAGGGCTCTAAAAAAGACGGCCTCGCCAATTTACTACAGAAACTGTTCCACCCTCTAAAGTGAATCACATAATTTTATGCACTGTTGAATATTTTTATAGAAATTGTTATGGGGATTACTTGTTGTGTCCCTGTATTTTTTATTCTCTGCTTTCAATCTCAGCCCATTATTCTTTAAGAGAAAAATTTAAATGTTTGATTTATTTAGGTTTTATAAAAAAGGCTAAGCGTGGTAGGTAAGTTTTAATTTACTTTAAAATTGAAAGTGTATCAAGACTTTATGTATTTATATTTAAATATTCTATAAAACCCGCATTTAATACTATTACTATTAAATATATTAACTTATACATAAAAGTATTTTACTAGCTTATATTTTTTGTAAATAAAATTTTATACATCAATTTAGAAATACAAACAGAGTGCCACTTTTATATCATTAATCAAATCTCTAAGCAACAAGTGTTATAAAATGTTATAACGACTTACCTTCAGTTTTTAAAAACAATCTGATTTAGTAAAAGTATTTAGTAAGTAGTTTTATGTTAAATTAATTACATATTTACAGTGATTATTTACATATCAACATTAATTACATATCAACATTAAAATAATTAAATATGTATTAGTTTTAGTATGAAACATTTGATTATCACAATAAGCTATAACATACTAAGTTGAAATATTTCTCTTAATGAGGGTACTTGTGAAAAGTTTTAAAGGAATTCATTGAACTAGTGATGAATATACGCCAACAACTAACTTACCAAGTAGCGCTCAGTGCGTCAGATGAGAACAGACTTGTGCTGTAAAACCTCACTGTAATTTCGGCAAAACGTCTTCGCAACTATTACAAGTTGGCATATAGCAGGAGGCGTTACCTGGAACTGTGCCTGTGAGTGCAATATCTGTTTATTAATAAATGTACATAAGTACGTACGTGCATATATTTTAAATGTATAAAATACATTTATTTTTAAAAGTTGAAGTGGAAAAATATAAAAAAGCTCTAGCCCTGCACACTGTATTTGTCTTGAAATTTTACTATACTTAAGATAACTTTATTATATTTTTTCACTTAGTGCTCTTTCTGTGATATGAAATCACAATAATGTCACTTATATTATAAGTATTAGTTGCCAAGTAAGAGTGCAAATTGATTTAAAAGAATGTAACAAGTGGTACACGTGGTTCGTCGTACAATACAAATGTTACGAATATTTTACAACTAGCAACAAGTTTTTTACGTCCAAGCGTCAGACTGTGTTTTATTTTCCTGAAATTTGTCACTAGATGAAATAAAGCAGAAAAGATTCAGTAACAGTATTTATAATATACATGCCACCAATGCTCACGAATAAAATTTAGATACAAGTTTTTATAAATATAAGATTATTTTTATTATAGATATATATATATATATATATATATATTATTTAAATACCACATACTCTTGTACAAATTTTCCTTCACACTCTATGTCACATATATCAGACAGAGCCTAGCATCAAAGTACTCCGTTTTTAATATGTAGGTTTGATAAGTAGTTTATAATGTCTATATACAGGATAGAAAAGTCAATTCTGTATATGAAAAATATATTATAAAAAAAAATTAGATCGATTAACATATCGATTATAGAAGCTAAAAAACGACTCAGCAGAATTCTTCTGTCTGTCTTTCTGTTTGTTAGTTTGCCAGTCACGCAAAAACTACTCTACCAAAATGGATGCTCTTTATGGTAGTAGCCTAGGATCTGGAGGTGGTTTTTTTTGGGTTTTATCCTGCTTTTTACTACAGTTTCCTAAAAAAAATTAAATACCAAAAAATACAAATTAATTAAAATAGCCACTAGATGGAACTGAATTATTTTTGGTGGTTTGGTGGTTTTCAAAGCCGGAAATGCAACTTTATAAGATAGTTTTCATCATGAAGTATAAAGAAATTTTAGTAGGAAAAATAAAAATCTGACTTAATCAAATTAAGTAAAGACAAATTATTCACTTTAGTAAAAAATATTATTAAATAAATCACTTATCTTCCTGTCTTATTAATCACAATTTTAAAAGAGAAAACACAAATAATTGTTTTATACAAGTTTTTATTTACTTTCGCCTGCTCCGTCTCCGTAGTCTGTCTCGCTATCAAAATGTATCACGCTTTTATTATTTATTAAGTGTTATATTTCTTATTAGAGTTAATTTACTTTTAACTTTTTAGTTCATTTTATTAATAAATAATAAAAGCTTCTTCTTGAAAAAGGTTTTTTTTTTCTTTAATTTTATTAGTGAACTATAACTGTTATTTTAAACGTCAACATTGGTGACATTAAAAAAATAATAAAGTGGCTATATTTGTCAAGACTAGCTGAGGACTTATCTGACGTTTGGTTTGATTGACACACGTGTTAGTGAGGTTTCTTATTTCAGCTGATTTTCTTCTTTTTTGAGGTGCAAAAGTCGAAAGTTATAAAAAGATTTATATTAGCTAGATGGTAGGTTGTAGTAATTGTTTGTTGTTTTATGTGTTAGTGTAATTGTATTATAAGGTAGGTTAGATTATTTTTATTTACAATAGAGCCGGATTGCCCTCCTGATCCCCGTGATCCTGGAGGTAGTATTGACGCACAGTGGTCCACAAGAAAAAGACAAAGTGGAGATTCATCATCTAATAGTGATGGTCTCATTCAAAAAAAAAAACAATTAATCCTGACGCCGCTACGCCCTCAATACAGAACCTGTACGTACATCCTTCCTTATCTGAGAGCCCAAAATCTTATTTAGACTCCGATAAAGCCCTTTCATTTTTTATGTGTTGAGAGAAACTCCAGACTCTGCTGCGGGATCACTATTAAAGCTATAAAGTTTGGCCAGTTCTTACATAGGAATAAAGTTACTGATATTAATAAGGAAATAAGGATTGTGTTAAGAACATTGGACGCAGTAAAATTTGCGTTCAATTTTCAACTGCTACTGCAGCGAATTTATTTTAACTAATTCCATATTGACTCTGTGTAAATATGTTGTCATTTCCGACATTTAATATAACTCGAATGGGCATAACAAGAGACGTCCCCGTAGACTCCGTTAGACGAGCTTGTGGAATCATCAGTGTTTCCTTCTGGAAGTGGACTAGTGATGAAATCAAGGACACTGAATAGGAAGAATGTTAATGACTTGAAAATTATAAAATCTTTTTTAATTATTTTTGTTTAACAAAATCAAAGTACGTTTTAGTTTATGTAAAATTATGTTTAACTTTTTAGTTGTTTGAAGTCGGCTTTTTTTGTTAAAAAATATTTATTTTACGATTTTAAGTTATGGGTAGACCTTAAAAGGATGCTTTTCAAGTTAGTGGTTGTCGTATGTAAAACTTCAAACTTAATTAGGTATTATTGGGCATACTAACATTTTGGCATATTGACAAGAACCTATATAAAAAATATTCGGGTGAATTGAGAACCTCTCCCTTTTTTGGAGTCAGTTGAAAATGAGAACATACTATTTTTTAAATATGGTTTAAAAGAAATGCAACGATGAGGAATCTCACTTTTGACACCCATTTTAACAACGGTTTTCCTTGTTAGTTACAGCTCTTAGTCCTCTGTTGTGTTATATTTACACACATGACCTCAAATTGCCTCTTTTGTAATGTCCTTCAGTATGCTGACGACATCGCCCTTTATCGCCGCTCAAATTCTGTAGAGGACATAACTTTTCGATTAAATACTTCTTTGCACCACCTTAACCACAAAATATTTATTTAAATTTATATTTCCATTTCTTGGCTCTGGTGTCAAGGCAAAGCGCGGCGTTGAGTTCTACCACTCAACATTGCATGTTTCCTCCAGAATTCGGCAGAAAGTGGGGAACGGAGTGACTTATTCCATCCTATGGGCTTCCCGAGAATTTATGCAAGTGGATCGCGATAGAAGCTTTCTCACTGGGCGAGGCATCAAGGTCGCTGTCGACGGTTTTTGCTCTAAACATATGCCCGTGAACGCTGGCGTTCCCCAAGGTTGCGTGCTGCCCCCTACGCTGTTTCTTCTGCATATCAATGACTACTGCATAGGTATGACGTAGGTGGCGATCGAAACAAATTCAAAATATAAATGGCATGTAAAGCTTTGAAGGCGGTGGAGGGCGGCGGAGAGCGGTGGAGGGCGGCCGACGATGGGTGCCAAACGACTGTACATTAATAATAAAATTATACCGACGAGTGCGAGCCGCGCCGCTAATGGGATTACTTGCGCATTTCGCTTCAGCCAAATAAACATTTGACTGGAACGATTTAAGCGAAAAATTACGTTCAAATCCATCCGCATAATTTATATGTTGCGTTATGACGGAGACGGACGATCACCGAGTGAATATATCAGCGGAGATGAAACACCACTCTTGTACCACTCTTGTAATATTATATTTACCAATACTTAGCATTTGCAGCAATATTTATTTTTTTAAATTAGGTTATGATAGTAACATAAAAAACAAGTGCGAGTCGGGCTCGCCCACCGAGGGCTCCGTACAAAAATTATTTTAAAAAATGATTTTAACCTAAAAATTTTTGTTTCTGACTAATCAAATACGATACGTGTCTTGTAGAATTTTATTAAAAACAAAAATTTGCCGGCATCGATAGAGTTCCTTAACCTAATAAAATAAAATACTAAAATTATTTTCCTATAATAGGTTAAAAATATATAAATCTCATTTCATTAAATCCCTTATATCCTAAGTCCACACCCGCGGGCTGTTGTCTCGGGCAACTACTGTACAAGTGTACCTACACTCAATACCGCTTCAATCTTACATTATCGTTTTGAGGCGAAGATCAATCTCGTTGTTGCTTGCTTTGTCTTTTGACCATTCGAACATTTGAGAATCGTATAATAGGTTTCTGTATTCCAGGAATAAAAATCGCAAATTTCAATGGATCTGTGGGCTATCCCATCTCTGGGCCGGTGCATCCAATATCAGCTTGAACCATTTGATCGCATACAACGTAGAGCCGTTCGAATCAAATCACTTACCACCAGGCGACTCTTACGCTCGGACAAACCCTACAGGGCAAACCCTGTCTTTTCCATAAAAAATACCTTCAAATTTTAATGAAAAATATTCAAATAATATTATTGATATCAGTCGTGGCGCAGGGGGACAGAGTGTGACTGTAAAATCGACTGGTTGTGTGTTCGATCTCCACTCGAGGAAACGAAATATGTATTTACATTTATATTTTCATTTCTTCACTCTAGTGTCGAGGCAAAGCGTGGCGTTGAGTTCCGCCACGCTTTGCCTCGACACGTAATGCCTCCAGAACTAGGTGGAAAGTGCGGAACGGACTGTCTTAATACTAGGTTTCCTCTGGATACCCTGCTGTGTGCGGGATACAGCGTGAAGCTGATTTTATTTTTTAAAATAAATTTCCATATAGTTGAACCGGGCGTAGGTACATAATATGTACTTACATATCTTTCAATAGTCAACTATTTTATTGTATATTATTGTTTGGCTTGTTTTACATCAACTTACTTAATATTTTTGGTTAATTTCTCATACTTAATAGAGAAATTTAAATTAGTTTATATGAATTTTGAAGTATTTTAAGTCATTCGTGTTAGGTCAAACAAGGCGCGGCGTTAATGTCTTCAAAAATGACAATAAGTTAAAAATAGAAACTACTAAACACAATTAAATATCAGAAATATTTTTATAAACACGCGCACAGTGTTGCGTTAAGCTAAAAATTAAACAACAAAAAATATCAAATATATCATAGATAGTGTTCCGTACTCTCGTAACGAGAGCTCGTACCGGTGGCGGACACCGTACAATCAGGGGCTGGTTACCGGCAAATGTGGAAGGAGATAAATTGCCGCAATTTCCGTGTGTATTTGTATTTTCACGAGATATTTTTATAATTATTTAAGCAGAATTGCAAATTGTCTCATTTTTTGTAAACCATATCAGGTGCGTCCCTACAAGTTTGTACCCGCCTATACCCGCCAGCCCCCGCCCGTACCCGTCCGTACCCGCCTGTGCCCATTTACACCCGCCTGAGTATGTCTCAATACTAACCTGCTCTCGTATTTATGAGAATTGGCAACACTTACTGGAGATATGGTTCATTTTTCACCAGTTTACCTAAAATGGTGAATACCATTGCTATCCTCGATTTCATGGCTTTTTAACTTTAACATTACTTATATATTTTGCACCACATTAAACTGAAAACGTATAAATTGTGCAAATTCATCTACATTTGTATATATTTTTTGTTACTTTAGTAAATATTGTAATTAATGTACGTAATCAGGCGGCAAACTGTCTTTTTACATGAACTTTTACAAAATATGCATATCTTCATCAAAGAAGCACAATCATAATAGTACCGTCGCCGCGAATTAAGATAAACACTTTTCAAATAAGATCGTATAAAGTTATCTCTGTTTTCACAAAAGAATATGTGATAAATTTGATAATTACCTTCGTATTATATTAAACCAGATACGTGGCCTTCGCAAATATGTTTGTCTTTCGTCGAGTACGAATAAGCGCAGAGAAACAGTTCAAAGGAGAATAGTTCTTATGAAATGGAGTATAAATGTTTTAATCGCCTGGCGTGATAAGCGCTCCGTGAATCGTAGGGTGCGAGTTTAAATTCGTAATTTATCACGGTGACGTGTAAGAATTTGTGAATAACGGTGGATTAACAGGATATTATAAAGGATAGGAATTCTTTGGGAGGTTTTACAAAATTGTTTTATTAAAGCGTTTTAATTCCGGTTTTGCTAACGTTAAGTTTTTCAAATTAATTTACTGTTATTTTATTTATGTTTGTCGTAAAGAAAGACGGATGACAAATAAAACAATACGACTCTTAAATATTAAAGTTTCATTAATAAAGCTTTCCGCCTCTCTGTCAGGGCCGGTGTTCGTACTCTACAAGTAGGTACATGGCTGCTTGGTGGTCGCGGACTCGCCGAGATAATGAACTGTTACTGCAAGTAACAACCCATCGTAGCTGCACTACGTTGTTTCATAATTCATTTACTTCGGGTTAAAGAGTCCGCAGCAGTTTGTAAACATCGGTACAAGCAGTGTGCACTTCATTATTGACCTACTATTATTTAAACACTTTCAGTTGTAAAGCTACTTTTTTTCCTGGATGTACTCGTACTATTACATTTGACCGGTCAGCCTTCTGGAGAGATTCTTCAGAGATTTATCACAAAAGCATATTTTGGTGAGAAGTCTCTTCGTTTGCACTCCATTTAGAGCTAAAGTAAGAGAATGGAGTGTCCATCGTGAATGATTATATTATAGACAATGACAATATTATTAACAATGTTATTCTTGAAACATAAGAACTTTGAGTTTGAAATAAAAAATTTGAATATAATTAAATTTGAAAGTTAGAACTCAATAACATTAGCATACTACTTTTTGGCAGCTAAATGTGTTTCAATGTGGTGACGTCGAGGCAAACGAAGTTTCTGGCAAAAGAAAGCTGTCACTGACCTGAGTTGAGCTGACCTTTTTATATTCACATTTTTCCTTTTTCTTATTTCTATTCTAAAATAAAATTATATTAACTTTTTTATTTTCTTTAATTAAATTAACCTTTATATTACATAAACATTTTTAGCTCTAAGCGTTGGTTAAAGGAAAAGAAACATTCTTGTCAAATGAGAATGAAGGGAAGTTACCCTTCATGAGGACAGAATTTGCAACCGTCGCTTTTCTTTCAGACTATATATTACTATTGTTATAAATAGTTAAAATGCTAATAGTAGCTTGTTCATGTTCGTGTTAGTGACCAAACACTCCGAAATATCTCATTAGTTACACACTGCGACAGTTATTTTTTACTTTTCTTTGAACAAACACTCGCGTTAACACACTTTTTATATGAGTATGTATAAATCTGGTAATCAGTAAGAGCTCAATCGGAAGCGGCTTATCAGATGATGAGTCGATCAACAAAATGAGTCCATTTGCCGTCTTAATACGAAAACTACTTGTAATCCACTTTTATTAAATTTTCATGCACGTTTAATATGACGCGAGATTTTTGTCTTTTGATTCTTATTTCCATGCATATAAGGTAGAAATTTTAATTGACTGTAAAACATGTCGTTTCATATAATTGTTAATCTCCTGCACGTGCTGTCCAGTAATAACTTTGATACGTTTTAATTTGACGTGTGGACACGTGCGCGGCGCTGAAGGAGGACCAGCTTAGAGTAAAACAGTTATAAACATTTAAATGTACTTCATGTCGATAATAATAAAAATTACAACGAGTATAAAACATAAGTAGAAATAAACTCAAGTAGTAGTTACTTTAGTCCACGACACTATCATCGTAGTAAGCTATCATCAAATATCTGTATTAGAAATATCATAAATGCTATCGAATTACATATCTTAAAGTCTATTTCATATTATTTGAATTTGACCTTTAAGATAGACTTTATAGGAACCAAATAAGCACTCAGTATTTCCTATTATTTAACTTGTTTGAAGCCTTTCAAAGAAAAAAACGGAACACTTTTAGGATCACTTTTTGTTTGTCTATCTATTCGTCCGTCTGTGAAGATCACTTCTCTCAAGATTACGTTGTCGCATGAAGCTGAAGTTAATATGAAATATCCAGGTCGATACCATCCGTATTGTAGCTAGCACATTCCAGTCCATTGCAGCACAAACAAAATAAGCTTCTAAGTCAGCGCTATCATAAGGTACGCACGCTTATCGTAGCGGCGTTAAGTTCCGCCACTCAACACACAATGAATCGAGAATTCGATGAAAAAGGAGCTATATACAACAACCTTACTACAATATCAAATTACTAAGCCTGTTTGTTTTACTTGATCATTTATCATTTTGCCATATTGAAAAGAATAAACATAAAAAATATTCGGACAAATTGAGGACCTCCTTTATTGAAGTTGGTTGGAAAGAAATGCAACGGTAAGGAATCCGGTGGGTCTGCCATGGCGCGATGTCTCGAATGTCAGGGAACTCCGAGACATCAGCGCGGATGAAGGTGCGGACGGCAAGCTGGGCGATGCGTTCATCAAACCCCTCGAGGCGGAGGTCACGCTGTATAGTAGAGTTCCTCACGAATCGGTGGGCCTGAACAATCTGTCGGAGTGCAACGTTCTGGGTTGTCTGGAGCAGGCGGCGTTGGTTTTCACTGCAAAGCGCGTACCACGCCGGTGTGGCGTACGTCAGATGGGGTTATTATGAGATAGGACACGAGTATACCTTAAAAGTATAAAGTCCACAAAATTATCAACGAACATTTATAAATATACAACCATATACAATAGTACATGTATATAATTTATATGTTATTTTTATTAGAACAAATTAAAATAAATATAAGCAGAAGTTAAAAATATAAACGATTTTTTTTAAAGTAATCTTATGTAGGTAGGTATACAAAGACAAACAGCACGATGATTATCGCGATAGACCAAAACAAAAAAAAAATATCTTTTAAAACCAGCTAAATACGCAAGCAGAACCCTTATATTGGGAACCCTTATACCCTTACGTTGGGCGCCATTTTGTTACGGGTTCTTAGGTAATAAAAGAATGTTATTTTGTTATATATATGATGTAATAAAAAACCAACAACCTTAAAAAAATCCTCAAATGGATATAAAATATAACTAAGCCTAGGTACTATTTAACTAATACTAAATTACTACACTAGATCTTATTATATCTAATAGGGCACCAGGAGAGTTTTTTTATTCCATATTGACGAAACTCTGCCAAAACCAGCCTCGACTATTCCAGGGGTTTATATATATTAACTGCTGGATTTTTAGTAATCCACTGAGCATAAAGAGCGTTTCGATAGGCTACGACAAAACAAACATTAATTAATTAAAATTAAAAATACTTATATAGTTACTAAAATTGCATTATAAGTAAGACTTACCCCTATCGCAGTGAGAAAAAAACACAGTAACCTGAATGTCCACTCTAGCAAGTTCTAGGCATATTTAAAATGTCCTATCTCATAATAGGGTCTACACACGTCGGAGGAGTGAGCTTCCTGTGGCTCCCAAATATTATTGGCCTGAGATTTCGCCACGTTTAGCGTCAACCTCCACTTCGCCAGCCAGTCAGGTAGAAGATCAATTTGGTGGCAGCATGCAGCGGATTCAAGGATTTTACCAGGAACGCGATGTCATTGGCGTATAGCGCTAAATCAGCGCCCTGATGAAGTGGGGTGTCATCCGTGTAGGTGTTGTATAGCGTAGGAGAGGGAGTACTACCTTGAGGTACGCCTGCCTGGATGCTGTGGAGTTCCGAAATGGCGCCATCAACCCACACGCGGTAGGTCCTGCCTGATGCTATGGAGTTCCGAAATGACGCCATCAACCCTCACGCGGTAGGTCCTGCCGAGTAGGAAACAGGGGACACCAGCGCTGGTGATCTTCCATAGGAGTCCCGTGTGCCATATACGGTCGAACGCCTTGCACACGTCTAGGAACACTGCTGCAGCGTTCTCCTTATGTATTGTAGCTGCTGAGGCAAAGTGGACCACCCTTGTTATCTATAGCGGGGTAGAGTGGCCCGGACAACAATCATATAACCAAGACGTTTCGAATGCATTCTTTAGCCCAGAATCTTACCAGCGTGATTCAAAAATTATGCTTTATGCATAGCGCCATCTATTGAGCTTAAAGATAAACTAACTGCTCGGACAGTTAAAAAATGTCGTTTTTATGTTAAAATTGACTTAATACATGATCACATTAATCTAAAACGACGTTTTACAAAATACAAACTGTACAATTAAAAATACAAATTTATTACAAATAATTATACATTTATTATAAGTATAAATATAGACTGCTATATAATTTTCGCAGGCCAAATAATGCCTTGAGGTCATTCAAATGACGATTACTTTTTTAATGAACCAATTTTGATGAAACAAACTTTAAATGTTATGCTGAGTTAAACTAAAGCAATTGGTGAAGGTTTTAAGTAAATAGGTTCACTACTTTCGGAGATTAACGTGATCATACGTACAGACAGACAGACAAGAAATTAAAAATATATTTTTGCTTTCTATTATTCTTTTTTAGTGTCACTCTATCCATTTCAGTCAAAATTACTAAATGAACAGACAAAATATTTTTACTGTTTTATTATATATAGAGATTGCTGATATACCTTCTTATAATTTTTTTATCGTGAGTGTGTGTGTGTGGTGATGTGGTGAAGTGGTGAGGCAAACGGGTTATGTGGGTCGGCAGATGTAGGTTATCTACATTATCCATTGAAACTTCATGGAACCTCAAAGAGGAGAACTCTTTGAACACCATAGGCCAGGGCTACGGGAGCCAAGAATTCTTCCATAACCTCGCCGGCAGTGGCAATACACCTACTCGAAAAAAAAGAGATATATTAAAGTGAAAAAGAAAACGAATTATGTATATTTTGACAACATTTTGAATATTTTACAATAACAATTCGAGAGAGTTTGTAGTCATCTTTTGTATTTAAAATTATATGTTTCCTATATTCAGTACATTGCTTGGCTTGCACACGTTGTACATATTATACTCATTATATTACCTAAATATAGGGTCTGCCTATTGCTGGCCCCTATTATCTTCAGGATACCCAAAAGTTTCTTCTAGGGCACCCCGAGGAGTAAGTGCAGTAGGTTCTCTAGTTGCGCGTTGGTTGGGTTAGCGGGCCTGCACTCGCACTGAACTCTTGCACCCGCTCCACTGCCTCCTTTAATACCGTAACAGCTTCGCACAAGGAGGCCATAACAGATCAGACATAAAATCACACCCTCTCCAAATGAGTCACAATAGTTGAAAATACTAAAACAAAAGGAAAAAAAGAAAGACAATATACAAGAAAATATACGCAGATTTTCTGCGTAAAATTTGCAGTATTCATAAAAATTATAAGCCGTGTCACATATGGAGATTGCACATTTCACACGACCAAATAGAATTTGGAATCGGGGCGTCGTAGATATGGTGAGTGTCGCGTCACGGGGCGGGACGGGGCAGGGCGGGCGGTCGGCGGCGGGCGGTGTCCCGCGGCGTGACGTTTGGCACCGACCTCTTGATTACTGAACACACTTGCTTGTCTTGAGTTTGTTATGCCCTCATATTTTATATTTTATATTTCGTGCTGCAATTGAAATATTTTAAGGAAAATATTTTGTAAAATTCACGGAAATTTTCAATATTATTCGAAACACGTAAGACATGAAATGCATATAAAACATATACAAAAGTGTCTATAAATCAATCAATCAATCAGCTTCACGCTGTACCCCGCACTCAGCAGGGTGGACAGAGTGAACCTAGTATTAAGAGATCCCGTTCCTCACTTTCCGCCATATATCACCAAAATTTTTCATAGGTACTTAGTTATTTTTGAAAGAGATGAAGACAGGACGGAATGTAAGATCAGTGTGAATGGTAAGATATTAGAACAAGTGAATGAAGTGGTATACTTGGGAAGTATGTTCAGTAGAGATGGATGATACGAGATGGATGTGGAAAGGCGTATTGCTGCCGGTAACAGGGTTAACGGAGCCTTAGCTGCATTGATGAGACGGCGAAATGTCAGCACAGCTGCGCGTTTGCCCGTACACAATGCAGTTTTGGTACCGATTCTGTTATACGGCAGCGAAACGTGGGTTTTAAAGAAGAAGAGTGAAAAAAGATGAATGCTGTGGAGATATGATCTCTTCGTAGGATATGCGGAGTCAGCTTAGCTGATCGAATCCTCATTGAAGAGGTACACAGAATGGCAGGTACTAGCGAGGATGTCACAGTGAGAATGAAGAAGAACGTGCTCAGCTGGTTTGGGTACGTCGAATGAATGAGTGATGAATGAATGGCAAAAAAGATTTATGATGGAAAAGTGAACGGTAAGAGAGGTAGGGGGAGACCTCGGTTGACCTTCGAAAACACAATATCAAAGATTCTGGAGGAAGGTTACGTAAAAAGCATGAGGACCCCCCGGGGGCCATGTACGAAGAGGTTAATGACAGTGGACGAGGCGAAAGAGGTATGTAGAGACCGTAGCATTTGGCGCTCCGTTCTCTTTGACTACCCCGCTAGGGATAAAGCGTGAAGTTAGATTAGATTACTTATTTCTTGTAGCTGTATTCCGCATATAGCAAGGTAAGCGGCTGTGGACGACAATGCTTCCTTATTGCACGAGGTCAGTCGTGGTGCAAGGGCACAAAGTGTAACTGCATTAAGCGTGACTGGTTGTATGTTCAAGCTCAAGTTTATTTAAATTGATGTTTCCATTTTTTCGCTCTGATTTCGAGGCAAAGCGCGGCGTTGAGTTCCGCTACTCAACACTATCCGCTTCCAGAATTCGGTGGAAAGTCGAGAACGCATTTTCTTAACACAAGGTTCCTTCTGCCTACTTTGCTGTGTGCCGAATACAGCGTGAAGCTGATTTTATAAAACTAAATTTAAACAGCTCATATTATAAAGATTAGATTTTTTGGCACGTCAATAAGAAATATCTTTTACAGTTCTTATATTATAACAATAATAACAATTCCTATGTTTCGCAAATTAAATTGATCATATACATCTATTTTACTAGAAAGCTGTCAGGCGGCGACCATAGATCCAGTAAACGAGAAATAGAAAGAAATCTACGACTAAGACTCGAATTCGCAACTATCCTTCATTCTTTCATTCAGTAAAAAACGCTGTAACATGATGCCTTTGAATACCTAAATTGAATGCTAAATTGAAAGATGCCTTTGAATACCTAAATTAAAGTGAATGAATATATAGAAAAATAAAAATATAAATAAGTAAATGATTAAAATTTAGAAAAATTAAAAAATATATATTTAAAATTACGAAACATATTTATAACGAGGGCAGCACACACGATACGATGCCTATTTAGAAATGTTTTTAACTAAATACTTTTTTTGGTTACAATTGTTTGCGTGCTGTGTGATAAGGAACAAGAACGTGAACAATTATTATTATAGTGTTAAAAACCGGAAGCGGTTAACGTTTTTTAACAACAAAGATAAACACATATCGTCTATATGATTCTAAATTATCCGGAAATACATTCTACGTAATTATAATTATACTGCACACGAGTTTCCCTAATGGAATAAGGGCCGTTGCCTACAAGCAACTGCCACCGATTGACACAATTCTATTGCTTTTATAGTATTTTCACCAAAATCTACTCTCTTATACACAAGTTTGCTAGCAATAGTGTTCTTTTCTATAGAAAATAAACAAGGTATCGATTTAAATTAATTTTATTTATAATTTTGCAATCTTATTACACAACAATTAGGAGACATTATTTTTACAAAGATATCAGCAATGTTATCATTAAGTGTTTACAATTGTTTCTATTTGTAAATGTTAAGTACACGTACATGGTTGTCCCAATTAATCAATAAAAATTTTAAATTAATCGGCAAAAAACTTAATACATTTTCAAATTCGTCTCGAATATTCGGTGAGGCGTGGAGAACGGAGCGCCCCTCTATCTACCCTTGCCGTAAAAAAGAACAATGCAGTCTATTCATTACCTACAGATAGTTCCAGCTCCAGTCTGTATGTGAAGCATTGATAGATAATCACTTAGCGCGTCGTAGCTTGTCGTAGCGCGTCGTAGCTTGTCGTAGCACGTCGTAGCTCGTCGTAGCTCGTGTTAGTAGGTCGAGTCGGAGCTGACAACGACTCATATTTGGGACGGAACAGGTCACTCATTAATCTCACTTTGCTAGTTTCGCCGCCAAATGGGAAAGTTGCAACGATTCTTTGAAACCCTTCTTAAGTACTTTCGTTATTAATTCACTTGATTTGGGGTGGACAAAGGGTGTCTATTGTTGATAATTCTACAAGCGTAAGTTTCATTTATTTAACTAAAATTTCGATGGGCCAATGACTGTTATAATTATAAATTTGTTCCCCCATAAACTTGTAACAAAGTAAGCAGAGAGAACCTAGTGCCAAGCCACTTCATTCTCTTAACTCGAGAATTTGTGAATTATGAGATAGACTCAGTACTCCCCTCAGTCTGTACTCCCCTAGTAGTGATCGTACTCACAGCTATCGCCATTACAGTTAGATCTTTGTCCATACGAAACGATCACCTCCTTTACCTTGTACTTAAAAAAAATAATAAAGTTTTGATTGAATTCATAACATACGGTGTCTTATAAAGTTGACTTGTTATTTATGGTAAATTAATTTTAGAAAAATATCCTTTAGTAATAACCTAAGCTACAAACATAAAAATATAATGGACCAAATTTAACTGAAAACTTTGTCTTTTAGGTATCTAAAAACGAGCGGTCTAAAACATTTGTAAATACTTTTGTCGTTTTCAAAATTTTTTTAAAAATTTCCGGAACCAATTACCATATAATTTATATAACAAGAAACACCAAAATACATTCACAACTGGCCAGTGTAAACAAAAAACATACGGTCGAGTTGATAACCTGCTTCTTTTCGAAGTCGGTTGAAACAAGTTCAATATAGGAATATTTGTATCCCGCACCTAATAGGGTTGGCAGACAAAATTTGGGAACCAGGTGTTAACACATTCCGATCCCAACATTTCGCTGAGTTCTAAAGGAATCGCATGTTGAATAGATTGGCCGCTCAACGCCGCGCTTTACCTCATTATTAGAGCAAGTTAATGGAAATATTAAATATATATTATGATGGTTGCGGATCGCAAACAAACTTGTCGCGTTGACAATCGCACTCCACGACGGGCTCTATATTTTTTGTGATTTATATTTTCTTATCTATATAAACTTAAAACAAACCTTTATCACTCTGAGAAATTTATCAAATATTAATTTTATTATATTTAGATATCCATATAAGACAGGATATGAATTATCGAACAAATTACACATTCGAATCAAATTACGTTCACGTTAAGTTTAATAATAATAATTTTGAGATATACTTGAAACACAGAATATTTTCATTAGACTAGATGTACTTTAATCGTCCATATGTAGAGCGTCGGTAGAGCTCATAGCGCTGCCTACATTTCGTGCTAGACACTCGACATTTGAACACTGTAACGTCAGAGCTGTCCGCCTCGTACCACGTCGGTGTCGGAGTGTACGTGACGGGTGTCAGAACACTTGCGGCAAATGAAAGCTATCGACTTGTCTACGAGAATACTCACATGTTAATATATTTGGCAATTTCTTCTTCAATATGTTGGACGAGTATGCTTCTAAATTGGTGATGAAAGATAGTATTATACTATTTAAGGAATAATCATTTAATATCTTTATTTTTGTTTTTGTACATGAAATGAAAAAAAAATGAAAAATTATAAAACTTTAAGCCGTAGTGTTACTTAAGTGAAGTGTAAGTATTGTACATTCAATTGAACTACCTTCATATCCCACCGCCACGTTTCCATACGGTTATTATGATTACTAAACTTATAAGTTTTTAAAAAGTTTAACTTTTCAAAGATTATATTAGGTGACACTAAAAGAGAGTTCTTTCTATGTAGTTATTTATACTTGGAAGCTTATTAAGCTTGTATGCATAATTTTTAAAATCTATTTTTAGATATTTTTTTTATATATTAAAATGGTTCCATGACTGTGTAAAAGATTCTCTAAATTCCAAGGGGGACGGGGAAATCGAGATTTGGGGCAACGACTAGTGAGAATGTATGTACATACATATCATCACACTATCACTAGCGGGGTAGCCAGAGAAAACGGAGAGCCAAACGCCACGGTCTCTACATACTTCTTTCGCCTCGTCCATCGTCATTAACCCCTACATACATGCCCTCCGGGGGATCCTTATGCTTTTTACGTGACCTTCCTCTAATATCTTTGATATTCTTTTTTCGAAGGTTAACCGAGGTCTCACCCTACCTCTCTATATACTTAACTTAGCTTCACGCTTTATCCCTTGCGGGGTAGTCAGAGAGAACGGAGCGCCAAACGCTACGGTCTCTACATACCTTTTTCGCCTCGTCCACTGTCGTCAACCTCTTCATACATGCCCTTCGGGGGATCCTCATGCTTTTTAGTGACCTTCCTCCAGTATCTTTGATACTGTGTTTTCGAAGGTCAACCGAGGTCTCCCCCTACCTCTCTTACCGCTCACTTTTCCATCATAAATCTTTTTTGCCATTCTTTCATCACTCATTCGTTCGACGTGCCCAAACCAGCTGAGCACGTTCTTCTTCATTCTCACCGTGACATCCTCGCTAGTACCTGCCATTCTGTGTACCTCTTCATTGCGGATTCGATCAGCTAAGCTGACTCCGCATATCCTACGAAGAGATCGCATCTCCACAGCATTCATCTTTCTTTCATTCTTCTTCTGTAATACCCACGTTTCGCTGCCGTATAACAGAGTCGGTACCAAAACTGCATTGTGTACGGCCAAACGCGCAGCTGTGCTGACGTTTCGCCGTCTCATCAATGCAGCTAAGGCTCCGTTAAC
>JAAIXJ010000064.1:57833-98888 GCA_013403705.1 Heliconius hermathena
AATTTCACCGTCCTTCGAAAGCACCCCTTTCATTCTACAGGTTAGCGAGCAACCTCGAGAAACACTAACTTCTCGCCAGAAAAGCTTCGTATTTTCTCTGAAGTTGTTCGTTAACCTTTCGTCTCTTTCATTCTCTGCCTTTTCACGCTTCATCTTTATCAGTACTTTCGTTTGGTGTTTTTCCAGCTTATACTCTTTCTTTTTAATTTCTTTCATACTTTTATCCTTACCTGAGACTTTATAATCCTGCCATGCTTTCTTCTTTCTTTCTACAGCATCTTGCACTTCATCATCCCACCATTCGTCGCGCTTTTTGGTAAAGCCTCTTTTCCCTTTACCACATACCTCTATTGCTGCTTCCTTCATACAATCCCTAAGGTTCTGCCAGCATACTTCAATATTTTCATTTCCAGATTCGCTGCTGTCTACCTTATTGGAAACTCTTTCTTGATATTCCTCTCTAACCGGTGGATCTTGAAGCTTCCAGCTTCTTATGCGATAATTCGACTCCACCTTGGACTCCACCAGAATTTGGACACCTTGTGTAGTTGCGCCAACCTGCAAACAGACCCCTTATTCTAGCTACGACTAGATAGTGGTCTGTTCCCAGCTCAGGACCCCTAAACACTCGCGTGTCCATAACTTGGCTTCGAATTTGGCCACAAACAAATTCCTTTCCTTCCAAATTTCCAATATAAGCTTTTCAGCCTCATTTATTCTCTTGTCACCATACTGACCTAGCACTTCCTCGTAACCGCTTCGCGCAGTTCCGACCCATCCGTTCAAATCACCACATATG
The DNA here is from genome assembly GCA_013403705.1 of Heliconius hermathena. Lineage (NCBI taxonomy): Eukaryota > Metazoa > Arthropoda > Insecta > Lepidoptera > Nymphalidae > Heliconius > Heliconius hermathena. The sequence goes on from JAAIXJ010000064.1 coordinate 58,633, forward strand.
ATTAACTTTTCTTTCCCTCTAACGCTACCTAGAACATCCCTGACACTCTCCCAAAACTCCTCGAGTTCGCCTAATGGATCTGAGGATACTGGCACATACGCCGCTAACAAGAATACTCTTGTTATCCCCAGCTTGAAGCGAATCCAAAGCAGTCTCGGGTTGATCGCCTTGTATTCAACCGCTGCACTAACCAATCGAGAGGACAATAACACACCTACACCTTGACAGCCCCGCTCGCTCTCTGGTACGCCGGCCCAGAAAGCGACCCGACTGCCTGGCAAATCGGTCGTGTCATTGCCCTTCCGCTTGGTCTCAGTCACGCAGACGACATCCAAATCTCTATCATCCATCACATCTAATAGTTCATTCATCATTTCTTCCATCCCTCCTCTTACATTCCACGTAGCTATTTGTAGCTCCGTCCTCCACCTCCCGCCTTTCCGGACATGGCGTGTTGGGTGGCGGTCCCCAACGCCGCACTCATCGCCACTTGACACACCAGCGGGGACGCACTGGTGCGCGTCGCCTTGGGTGGGACGCCCTATCAGTGCGCTCCAGTGAGTTGAACGTGGCCGATGGAACGTTGCAGCCCTCGTAAGGGCTGGCAGGGGTCGCTACGGGCAAGCCTTCCATCTTGGACCCCCTAGTAGACCTCTCTATATGAATATGTATAATGAAAATATGAGTTCAATATAATAAAAAATAATATTATTGTAAACTTATTTGTATCTACATATATTTCATATAGGATAGCTGAGAGAGCTTTGAACTACTAAACATACATTTTAAATATATGTGACTATTTGAACAAGATCAATTTAAAATTACAACGATCACTAGCGCTCACAAAAGTCTCAATTTTTCCACAATTTCAAAGATCAAAATAAAAATGTTAAGCGCTCTACGTAAGTAGGAATATCATTATTTACTTCCATAAAAGTCCTTCAATAAGCTTGAAAATACAAATGATGGTTGTTGGAGATAACAATAAACATTTAAATGCTCCGTGACGAAGCCTCGCAGCGTCGCAGCCTCGCAGCCTCACAATGACGTATAACCTCTTAAGACTACAGTGGAAATTAAAAATCGTCATCTTTAAGTGCAAACACAATTTGAGAAGGTAAATAATTGTGTTAGGCTCGTTATACACTGTGTGTGCGTATTTAGCAAATTATATAAAGATAGGAGAGAGACAAAAGAATATAATTGTTATGCCATTATGACTGTGATCGAATGTAGGACACATTTGACTGACTAAACTCATTAAGTGAAGTACAGCGTCAAATTTCATCACTAAGTATTCAAATTTCTCTTACAGAAATGAAAAAGAAATAAAAGAAAGATTTTTTTGCCTATCGCGACTTATACAGATTGTAACGCAACCGACGGGTCAATGGTGGTTTATGTGTAAGGGACGTCAGTACCTATCCGTTTCAACCCCATGTATGTTCAGCGATTTTCAGTAGTTCAGCAGATCTGTCAACACGTTAAAAAATGTAAATAAAAAAAATCACCTTCACGCTGTATCCCGCACACAGCAGGGTAGGCAAAGGGAACTTAATGTAAAACACTCCGTTCCCCAATTCTGTAGGCATTGTGTGTTAAGTGGCAGAACTCAACGCCGCGATTTGCCTCAACACCAGAGCGAAGAAATGGAAATATAAATTTAAGTAAATATTTCATCTCCTTGAGTGAGGATCGAACCCACAACTAGTCGGTTTTACAGTCACTCTTTGTGCCGCTGCGCCACGACTGGTAAATTAAATCAAATTAAATCAGCTTCACGCTGTATCCCGCACACAGCAGGTTAGGCAGAGAGAACCTAGTGTTAAGACACTCCGTTCCTCACTTTCTGCCGAGTTCTGGAGGCATTTCTTGTTGAGTGGCAGAACTCAACTTCTTTCCAAGATGTATAAATCGATAGTTTAACTGTCTATTACTGTTACTAAAGAATTATTGTTGGGCTATATTAAGGAAAAAAACCACGCCTTCCACAACAACTTTTTTTACGCCGTGTGATCCCGGCCTAGAATAGGATCATCAGATCAGATCATGGTATTGGTGGTGTCGTAAGAGGCCACTAAAGTACGTATGAGTCGCCAGCAATGGCAACACGCGTGGGTAGACTCGACCGGATCATTACCACTCCCGGCATTTAAAACCGGCGTTAAGTAGTGGCATTATGCCACTGCGTTTCGCATCAGGTAATGCCGAGCTCCGGCGTCCAACCCCCATCCCTACCTAAAATATGATAGCGGCACTCAAAGAGAAACTACCTCTGGATGGTACCAGCACCTCTGGTGCTGAGTGAGTGAGTCTCCAAACTCAGGCCGCCCTTCAAATTCTGGGGAGGGCACAGTTTCGCGGTACAGACAGAGCAAACGAGGCGTACGCTCGACGGCAAGCCCTCCCACGCTCAACGTGTTTCCGTTGTCTTGCCAATTTGGATGGTCGGGACCTGTCTACTATCTGGCTCCGTGTTGACTCGGACGATCGTGCTCGAGTCAACGCATGCTGCATGCAACGCAAGCCTGAGATGGGACCTGCAAAGGCAGGTCCCATCTCAGGCTTTTACAGAGTATTTAAAACTGTGGTTTTCTTTAAAGTGGTGCTGACACTTCCACCCTGTATATAATGTAATAATAAGAAATCAATAATAAATATTCAATTGTATTAGGTAAATACTTCTTAGAAATGGAAATAACATTATTTATTAGATTTATTTACAAATATAATACGTAGATATATAGCTGGAGCTCCTTCGAGCAAATAAATAACTCTTATTGAATATCATTTATTACATTTGAGCAGTGAAGTCTTTTTGTGAGGGAAAGAGAACAACGGCGTTTGATATTTGCTGAAACGATACTACTATGAGGTACTTGTCGTTTTTTTTTCAGAAAAATCGACAATTTAATTCTAGTATCAAATGAAACTGACAACTTCACTTTTACGATTTACACACATATTGTTAATAATAGAAATTAGAGTTTCTTTAACATACATTATTCAATATAACATATTCTTAGATAGAACCAACATTTTTCTACACTCTTTTTTGCATATTTTGTAATATAAAATTATAGAATATATTAAAAACACTTTCACAGTTTTATCTGCCTAGCAAATATAGACAGAGCATATTAGGTTGAGATCATTCTCTACATTCTGCCTAAATTTTCGAAATATCACATATTAAGCAAATATAACTTAAATATAAAACAACCTGTACTTCTCTTTTTTCTCATTTTCAAATAGTTGATTGATCACCGCGCGTATAATAAGATCAAAGAAGCACATAAGTGATAAAGACTATAAAAAGATGAATAATTATAGCAACTGTTGCTATCGCATTTTATTTCAATTGATATTTTTGCAAATGATGAGATTTTTATTATTGATATTTAAATTAAAATTATTATTACTGAAAAACAAAATCTTTAGAGCTTTGAACGCGATGCGATTTTCTATTTTCTCGCTTTGCTAACGAGGCCAATTCATAGCGTTGATTTCCGCAACCCAACACGAATATGCTAATGCTAAATATAAAATGCTCATAAAAATCTTTGAAATTAATTGTTCCTGCAATGTTCTCTACGGAGAGTATCTGAGCGTGTTGTGAAGTTGTGGTATACTCGTAAGCTTTAGGCAATCTTTATCGAAATTTGTTTGTGTCTCTTAAATCTAAATAGAAGGTAGAGTAGAGCAAGCAGCGTGCACGAGTATTGTAGATATATTCGATAAATTGAGAAATACTCCATTTTTCATGTGTTTGCGTACACCAGGGGACTATGACAATAATGGGAAAATTCTAAAATGATCCTTATTTTAATTATTATAAATATTATATTGGCGTTCAAAAATGTGGAGGCGACGACAGTAGCGTGTTCATTTTCGTCGACACATTTGAATTTTTTACGCGCAGAACGTGAGCGGACATAACTTATTCGAAGCTTCCCAAAACAAACGCTCTACAATGTTAATAACTATGTATAGGTAATATTCCGAGAACGCTCGATACTATATTTATTGTTTTTGTAATAAATAATGCTATCTGAATATATGAAATACATCGACTCAAAACAAAGTAATCTAACTCAAAATTTGTAATTTTGAATGATTAAAAGTCTGGACTGTTTTCAAGTATTTTCGTAGTTTGAATATACGAGTATTTCCTACTGGCGCAAGTGGCTCGTGCCTTCGCCCGCATACCACTTATTACTATTTTATTTGGGGTGCACAAATGCAGATAAGATAATCGATATAAGTTATACATTCAATAATTTTGAGAAAGTGCAAGCACTACATGGCTGCTTGCCAGGATGACTTCGGCAGCTACGGCAGCCCCCACAGGTCTCGTGCCTATACTTGCGGCCGTAAACGGAGCGTTGATTTAATTTAAATTTACATTTTCTCAAAAAGAATACGTCCAAATTACTTGCTACAAAAAAGAAAGCATATCTTCATAAAATTCCCTTGATGATGAAATAACTCTCTTAAGTTTTAATGTCTTTATCAAATAAAAAACGTTGAAATATCACCTTGAATTTTTCAATTGTTTCTTGTCAAAAAATGCCTTATTGTGACTTATTTATAAGAGACAGATACACGGCATTGTGGACTTTTAGAACTAATAAAATATAACATGTCTTGCATATAATGTACTGACATATATTTTACTATTTTTGCAGCGCACGCGTTTAAAGCAATCCGATGGCGTTTATTATTATTGTTATTTCGTTATTTAAGGCTAACTAAGACTTACACCATAATGTTATGAAGCCTAGAGCACTCCTACGTAGCTTTCATACAAAACCAAAAATAAATAAATTAAACGCTTAAACAATCGATACATGGTATATACGGTATAAATGATTTTGCCTAAGAACCTTTCTTCTACTCGTCACAGGTGATGTTCTCTGATATGAACCCACGTTCTTCACGACTTTAACTTGTCCTTAACGTTGAGGTCAAAGTGAAACAATTTTATCCCAGAAAGTAATTTTATCAAAGAAGTTACATGCTTTATTTTTAGGGTTCTGTACTTTTTAAGGAACAAAGTAACCCTTATAAGATCACTTTGTTGTCCGTCTGTCTGTTTGCCTGTCTTTCTGTCAGGACTCCTTATCTCAGGAACGCTTGGAGATATCGAGTTGAAATTCAAACCATATACTCAGATCTACGGCCCCATGATTTCTTTGATAAAAAACATATTTTTATATTTACTTAGAAAAAAGATATGGCCGTTTATATCGCAAAATACGCGTATTTCGACACTAAAGGGAATCAAAATTAATAGGTTACTTCTGGTTAACGTTGAATTATGAAATTTGGTAGCTAGCACTTACAGGTAGTACTAGTATAGGAAAAAATCTGAAAACTATACATTTGTGGTTAAATCCTAAAAAGTAATAGTCTTAAAAGGGGAGCAAAATTTGGTATTAAAGCCGCTAGTTTAAGTGAATTATCAGATAAAAGGGCTAGGGCAGCTAAGTTAAGCCTGGATTTTAAAAAAAGCTCGAGACCTCCAATTTGTGTACAGAACCCTCGGTGAGCGGGCGCAGCTCGCCGGTTGTCTGACTTTTAAACGTCAGTTCACTAAAGGAGACCAGAGAAGAACCTGTGAAAAAAACTCGAGGGGATTTTTTTAAATCCCCTCGAGTTTATATGCAATTACACATTTAATCACTTCTGTTACATGCAGAATACAAGCGAAGCTAAAAAAATATTAGTAGAATAAAAAGTTATATTATTCTTTCAAAAATATTTAAAATTGTCTTGAGTGAAAATGTATCTCATAATAATATATTAACAGATGGGTCTTAAATGTAAAGTTTATATTAAAATGTCTATTCATATCCGGCGGAGCTAGAGCGAGCCGCTTTTGAGGTTCTTACCGTTTACCGTTGTTTTGAAACTAGTTTAAAAACTTTGGATATGCGAATTTTTTTAATAAAAAAATGTTTTCGGTTTAATTTTATTGCTGGATTTTTTTTATATAATGATGAATGTTGTTTTATTTCTAACGCACACAGTCAAATCAATAACATGATATTATGAAAAATTGAGGCCGTTAACAAGACATCGACAGTCCTCAGTAACGAGTGACACGCTCCTCCGCGCGCGAGGACGACGTGACGAAGCACTCACCGTCCCACGCTCATTAAAATAACGCTAATCTTCTTTTTCTTAGAAAATCTATACATTTCTTGTTGTTTAGATGGAGCTTCTTAACAATATTGACACTTGAATTTTTTTACTTGTCAAAACTTTTGTCTCTCTTATTTAAGTTTTTAAGCCACTTCAAGGTAATTATAATTTATAGCTTCGAAAATTTAGTACCGATTACGACTTTTATTTGATGAAATTCGATGTCAGTTCTAGACAGATTTTTTTTATTGTATTTTATAAGAGTTAAGTATAGTTATTACATTGAGGTCAAACACGAAATTAGTTTTTTTTAATCACGCTATATCCCGCACTCGGTAGAGTAGACAGAGGGAACCTAGTGCGAAGACACACCGTTGCCCTCTTTCTGCCGAATTCTGGAGGCATCGAGTGTTGAGTGGCAAAACGCAACGCCGCGCTTGTCCTCGACACCAGAGCGAAGGAATGGAAATATATATTTAAGTAAATATTTCAAATCCACAAACAGTCGGTTTTACAGTCACACCTCGTGCTGCTGCGCCACGACTGGCCTCGAAATTACTTATATAGTTAAGTATCTTTCATTATTAATTTGGCCGTTACCGTACACTTATGAACATTTGATGATGTTAAGTGAGTCTTTTTAATAAAAATTGAACGTATGTTTTCACAAGCTGACGTGCCTGACGTGCCCGACATGTTCGACGTGCCGGATGTGCCTGCCATGCCTGACGTGCCTGCCATGTCTGACGTGCCTGACGTGCCTGGCGTGGTCCGCACGAGGTTGTTGTATGAATAATGTAAGAAAAATATGAACATACGAAGAATGATTTCTCAAGCGTATACAGAAGAGACAAGTATGTATTATCTAACATTCATTGACTAGACCTGAACGGCAGAAACACTAATAAAAACATTACTGTCACTATAACTAGTAACCAAACTTTTAGCAAAAATGCAATCAATGCATTTGCATTATCAATAAGACATTTTTCAAAAGAAAACCAATTGTTTTAAACTATTCACAATTAAAATGTAGATTCACAAATTGTGTTCAAAGAAACATAGGAACAAATATCTACAAACAGTATACAAGTGGAGTTAACGTGGTGCGGATAAATTGAGTAGATAAAAACAATACTGGGAAGTGCTATAAAAACGGTCGTTAACCGTCGCACTACAGTAGCTACCTATAGCACCTACCTACTACTGGACTACTACCTGTTAAATCGTTTTGTCGGTTACTTTATTTAGACAACTTCGATTCCGGTTTGTGATACGATATCAAGAAATGTTATAGTTTCACTTATTTTTTATATCTATTCAGTATACTTTCTTAATTATATTAAATTTGAGTGCTGAGTGTCACTCGGGTGGATGAACTATAATATTTTATTTTTTATGCTGTGGTAACTTGCTACCAAAGTCGCTATATGTCGAGATCTGTCGAGATATAGCTTTAATTTGAATTCCCACGCACAACATGTAATGTTTTCAAACTTGGGCGAAATGTAGGGATGGACTATCTTAACATTAGGTTCTTCTGCCTATCATGTTATACGTTTTTTCCAGTCGGAACTCGAGTATCCGGTTTGTCTGAACCTAACTACGTATATATGGTCAATTAATATTTTTCTTATTGAAAGTAAGTACTAGCTTTTACACATTTGTAAGTTTCACGTATTTTTTATATATTGACAACAACTACAAAAAAAACTATAAAAAAGTCACTTTTCCAGCAGGCTAGGTAGAGGGAACTTATTATGAAGGCATTCCGCTTACTTCGAGTTTGACTTTATATATACTCGTATATTATATATATAAATCTTACATAACACCTACGTCCCAAAAAGAATCCATGTGCCAAATTTAAGACAACCTAACCTAATTGTAGTAAAAAGGTTTCATACAAACTATCAACTCCGTGCCCGTGCCCGTTTCAGTGCGCACCGACGCGACGTCCTACAACTCTCTTAGCAGTAGTTTTGATGATAGCGAATGAGTGAGTGATCTTTCTGGTGAAATATGGATATTCAAATGAACGATGTAGGTCGAGTGTCAATGATAAATTTTTATTTTGATATTCACAACTGTTTAATAATTAATTAATATATCTTTCATTTATAATGGAGTACATGTTTGAGTCATAATTCCTTTTAACAATATAGGACCTTTAATAAGTTCTCGCTGTTTTTTGAAAGATGGCGTTGCGGCACTCTGTGCATGGAATTTCGTACGGTAACGAATCACCAAAGATATGTCACCTCAAATTATAGTAGAATAGTATTTACTACAGTGTCAACTACATATTTATTTTCCCTTTGCGAAAATGTGTACTTTTGTACCAAATAAAGTGCTTTTGCGGGGAATTTTATTGCACTGCTTTATTCAGAAAAAATCTGCAGCAGAAGCACACAGAATTCTCGTTGAGACAATGCTTTGTCGAATACAACGTGCAGAGACNGAAGTGTGACTGTAAAACCAACTGCTTGTCGGTTCGATCCCCACTCGAGAATATGAAATATTTATTTAAATTTTAATTTTAATTTCTTCGTTCTGGTATCGGGGTAAAGCGCGGCGTTAAGTTCTGCCACTCAACAGAATTCGGCAAAAAGTGGGGAATAGGGTGTCCTAACACTAGGTTCCCTCTGCCTACCCGCTATGTGCGGGATACAGTGTGAAGCAGATTTTTTTTATATTTATGTATATATTTATGTATGAATAGTGTATATATATATATATATATATATATATATATATATATATATATATATATATATATATATATATATATATAAATAATAAAGGTCGTCTGTGCCATAACTGCTATTCCACCCCACCCCACTCCATACGTTACTCCTTATTCTGCACCAGGCAGGGTAGGCGGTAGGTGGAGAGTTCTACTACCTACTATTAAGTCACATCGCTCTTCGCTTTCCGCCAGAACTCGAGATGTTACGTGCGTGAGTGAGTGAAGTTTGTCGTATCAAAGCTGAGAATTAAAAATAATTAAATCGTCCAAGAATACATATGAGCTTACATCTGTAACCAAGGCATTGAGGGTCATACGCTGTTCCACTGCGCCACGGTAGTTATTATATAAATTCCATAAAGGTAAAACTTTGTTAAATATTTTCAAGTCATTACTCCCTTCTGTATTAATATACAGGATACATAGAGAGTATAGAGGTAAATAGAAACAAAGATTATACCTTTCACACGACGCCCTCCGGCGACCTCGAGTTCGCATAAAATTAATAAAACGTGTACCAAATTTCCAAATATCAAACAAAAATAAACAAATTTACAGAAACAGAATGTAATAAAAATATTTAACTGAAAATGTTTCAAAGCGACGTTTTAGAATAACGTTTTCAGTCGCTTTTATTTGAACACTTCATAGAAAAACCGTTTATTGAATAAAAGTTTAAAACTGTCGAGGCCAAATGCGAGAGCGTCTGGCTTTAAGGATGTGAGTTCAATTCTCACTCGAGGAAATGACATTTAAATTAATTATATTTATCACTAGTTGTTCTCCCGTAACATCGTTTCCGTATACTATAAAAGTCTTTTTTCTCCTTCCTGTAAAATACTCCCATTACCCTCAGTAGTGCCACTGCACCACTGTGAAGCACACACACACGCACACACACGCAGCCGACAGGGCTGTAGGGGTAGAGTTGCCGGTAATTGTACTTTATACTCATTTAAATAAAGTTTTGTTTAAGATTATTAAGATTTTATAAAATATTCTTTTAATCCGTTCTGCGTTAGTATCTATAGTAGCGTTAAGACGCTCTAGCCCTCAAATCTCGCTCAGTTTTCGGGATGATGCATTGTGAATGGCAAAATTTACTGTCGTACTTTCCATTGATATCACAGCGAGTGAATCTAAATAAATAAAAAAAGTTTTAGCATACAACAATGCGTCAGGCACCTACATGTTGGCACTCTCTCTAATATGGGGTAGGGTCACCTGTATGTACGTCGCGTCGTCTCGACCTCGCAACTTGTGATTAGACAACTTTTATAACATATTAATATTAAATAGCTTCGTGATTTATTTGGAATCTGTAGACAGATGACGTAGAGTGTACCTCTAGAGGTTAATGTTGCTTTTAATGTTTTATCTGCGGTTGACCTGAGAGGTCGAGGAGAGTCGGTCACCTTTGAATAAGCAACGTAACTATATGTTCAGACAAAAATATAGTATTATATGTTATTTTTGTGTGTCACTGCTCTTTTATTTTAGTACGTAGACAGAGGTGGCAATGTCTAATAATTATTATCCAAAGACCCATCAAATCGTCTATTTCCTATTAGATTACTTACATTAATTTTATTTTCAGTTGCATCTTTTTACACTTGGTCCATAATTATATACTAAGTTATTACCTGTATAACCTGTATATACCGGTTAGAAGTTGTTATATTAATCTTCCTAATTTTATTCCAGTTATTGTACAAATATTCTGTAATGTACATTATTCTGATAATTTTTCTCTTTAATTGTTTGTACTTATATGTAAATTCTATGTATTTTATAATATTCATATTAATTTCTAAAATATAAGTCACAAAAGTAAATAAAGTATAACATAATCTGAATCTAAATCGTTTACATATTATCACATGTCACTCCTCATCTCTTCGCCGCCCACCCTCGTCACCCTCGTCACCCTCGTCACCGCGCTCGTCACCGCCGTGACCGAATAACATGTACGTTTTAATATTGTAATAATAGTTGCTACATAATTTACTTAACGTGGTGAAACTACTATGAACTAGCTTTTAGCCGCGACTGCGCCTTCATACTCGATTGTCAAATGATCTATACCACACATGTAGCTTATATAATATCAAAACAATTAACATTTCATATATCCTTAAAACTCAAGGTATAAAACTTTCGCTTTATAATATTAGTAGAGATAAGAATAGTAATATAAAGTAGTGACTTATGTTTCTCCTTTTCCCACCTTTGTCTCGCTTAGTTATAAATGTTGTGTGATGAATTTCATTTCTGCTTTTTATGCAGACCGTACTGTCCAGATCTGGGAAATATGTATATACTCGTATGTATGTGATTAGTTTAAGTTGTCCCCAGAGTTAGTTTGACGTGTATAATATTTGCTTTATATGGGCAAGCTTATAACGAATGTTGAAACTCAATGCCGCGCTATGTCTATCAGAATGAGGAAATTAAAATAATTTAAATGAAATTACTTCCAAGTCGCACACTGTGCACTGCGCGGCTTCAATGTACATTTAATGTAATTAAATAATGATATTAATATTAGATTATATAAAGTTATCAATAAACAAGTGTCAATGACACTTTATCAACATTCATCGAGACGACAATGAACTCACAAACAAAATATTGTGATATCAATTCAAAGCGTAAATCCTCATACATTTTAATAATATTTTTAAGTCTTCTTAGGTGACATGATAGTTAGAAATTAGTAATAAATAATTTAGTTTTTACTTAAATCAGCTTCACGCTGTACACAGCAGGGTAGGCAGAGGGAACCTAGTGTTAAGACACTCCGTTCCCCACTTTCTGCCGAATTCTGGAGGCATTGCGTGTTGAGTGGCAGAACTCAACGCCGCGCTTAACCTCGACACCAGAGCGAAGAAATGGAAATATAAATTTAAGTAAATATTTCATCTCCTCGAGTGGGGATCGAACCCACAACCAGTCGATTTTGCAGTCACACCTCGTGCCGCTGCGCCACGACCGGCCTCTAGTTTTTACTTATTACACATATAAGGAGGTACGTACACTGTGACGCAGAAAGAAACACACTCGAACATACATACAGATAGATACACGAGTATAGTTTTTTTTATACTATCTTTAGAAAAATTGGTTATTATGAAAAATTGTTATTTGTTTATTTATAAAACTTGAAATATAACATACTCTACATGACAACCGACATCGTGGCTTTAAAGTTAACAGTGTTTAGAAGTCATCCTGCGAAAGTGTATCTTTGAATAATTTGCCAAGAGGCGGTCATCAGCCGACCTCCTGTCCCTGTGCCCCCGCGCCACGACGGTATAAATATTTAGGAGTTTGAAAAACCTTCAAAAATATTCTTAAATTAACAAAAAACTACTGTAACTTCAGTAAATATGTCTCTGCTTTAATATAAAGATACGTTTATTATAGAACAACGTCAAAAACAGCATCATAAGAAAAAAAAGAACAGAAGTAGATAAGCTATAAAAAAGAACAGAAGTAGATAAGATATAGCTTGTACAAACATCGAACCCCACACTCAGGTAATAAGATAGTCGTTTTATATTTAGGCATGCGCGTCCCTTGATTCCCTCCACTCGGGTGCGCCGGCAATTCGATAAACAGTGTTTTTATTAGAGCGCCGGATTTCCGACCCGAGGACGTTCCTCACTTACACTTCGGGAAACACCTTCAAACTTCTCTGATATATGTATTTTTCATGTTCTTGTCTAATATGGAGTTATCCGGCGGTGGCGCGCGCTGATAAATCTCCCCAAGTTAATCAAACTGTAGCAAAAGTTGTTCGATTTTTCTAACATTACGTATTTTTATTTGCGTGGTGTTTCAGTAAAACGTACAGAAGGATTCAGTATATTAGTACAAATTTTCTTCGACGTTTTTAATAAATTGTATATCGTTTTTAGTTATAAAACAAATATATATATATATATATATATATATATATATATATATATATATATATATATATATATATATATATATATATATATTCCTGTAACGTTAGACATATTTATTTATGTATCCAAACAAATCTAGCATCATTATTTATACCAATGAAAGTGATAACTACAAACACTATTTTAGTCTTGTAAATTTAGAGTGAAGTCCAATATGAGTATTTCTCATTTTTTTTGCCAATCACATATTTGGGCATGTCCCATAAGTTTGTAGGTCAATAAGTTTTGTGTAATAAATAAATTCTTGAATTTGTGACCAAAAATTGGTACAAATCTATTTTTTTTATTAACAATTCACATAAAATATTAAAACATACTATATTTGACAAATTATTGTATTTTAACAAAAATACAATAATTTATAAAATAATATAAATTCTTATGTATTGTCCATACATTCGCATGCCCTATTTTACTATCCTTTATTGTGAATTCAATTATTTTTTTTATTTTTAAAGAACATATATTAAGATTTTATTATTAGACCATTTGGCTCAATAATGAGTTCTTTATTACGTAGCTTTTTTCTTATATTTGTTATAATTTTAAATAAATCTATCAATAAATAAAACCATCAAATATCAGTTAACAATTTAGTAATGCATAAGCAAATGTTGTTATTTAAATAAGATTTTGTTTAAAACCTGTAGATTCTAAGAAATTTATATTATGTGATAAATCTAAGCCTAATACTCTCTGACACTTTACCTACCCTCAAAAATACTAAATATTATAAATTGATTAAATTAATTGTATTGTTATTGAAATAAAATTTTAAAAATATAAATTTTGGGATTTTTCAGATTCGTGTACGTGGTGCACCAACTGTGCTTACTGTCCCAAACTTCTCCTGGTTTCATTTTGCGTTTTTTATATTTCTTATTTAATAAAACTATTATACATAAAATTTGTTATGGGCCTAAAAGACTGTAAAAACTTTCATAAGAATGATTTAAAACTTTAAAATAATTATGTGCCGCAATTGTTTGATATAGTAAAAACATTATTGCCAAATTCTTTCATTATTTATTAAATAAGCTTCAGTAGCGATCATAACTCAAGTAGCGTGGGACGATGAATAAATTCTAAGTTAATGAGAAAAATGCTATCAATTTCAAACACATTTATATTATTTTATTATTATATATCAAAAAATATAATAAATATAACATTTACATTACAAGCGAAATCACATATACCATATGTATATGTGATTTCGCTTGTAATGTAATCAAGATGATTTGTAATTTTTTGCCACAGTTTGAAAAATGTGTCCAAAATAAAAACATCAACAAATTACTTTTTTCCATAAATCAGATAGTTTATTACATAATTTTCATATTTCTTACAAAGAATTCCTCTTTTTCGGAATTATGTGCAAAATATAATATATAAAAAACTGAAAGATTTTTTTTTACTTCTTATTTCTTTAGATTTAACAATCGTAAAATTTATGAACAAAATGATACTATCATAAATTTATGATTATTTTTATGATGAAAAATAAAGAAAATGAAAAGAAATATAAAAAATGGAAAATAAAACAAGAGAAATTTTGGGACAGTAACAAAAGAGGGAAATATTGGCAATAAAATAAAAATGTAAGGCAGAGCTGACGTAGCTAGAGCTAGAGCTGACGTAGCTTGATGAGAACGTATGGCTTAGTGGTCAGAGCGCCTGGTCGGTTTCGAGACCCGCTACGTTCAAATTTTTATACGTTTTCAAAATAACTATTTTTCTTTCCTAAATGTGGATTAACACTTTAAAAATATTATAAATTTTAGTTAAAATCTAGTTAATAATTCAAATATTACTATATTTGTTTTTTTTTCTTTTCAGCTTCACGCTGTATCCCGCACACAGCAGGGTAGGCAGAGGGAACCTAGTATTAAGACACTGCGTTCCTCACTTTCCGCCGAGTTTTGGAGGCACTACGTGTTGAGTGGCGGAACTCAACGCCGCGATTTGCCTCGACACCAGAGTGAAGAAATGAAAATATAAATGTAAATAAATATTTCATTTTCTCGAGCGCGAAAAGAAAGCCACTGTACTATCGATGATAGCCTTTAACTTACTATCTGCAAGATATCGAAACTAGCGCGAGACACGTGCGTATTACAGATTACAACAAAATATGAAATAGCGTCCGCTTCAATGGGCACTACCAGCAAATGTAACTCCACGTTATTGCGACCGCTCCCTCTCCCCTCACTCAGTCAATATTGCTTCTGAGTTTTAGTTATTCTATTGTGATGGAAAATGCGAGGATCTTCCTCTCTTCCTGAGCTTTCCGTTACAAGATATTTGGAAGTATATTAGGGAATAAAGATATAATAGCTAATATTTTATGTGATATCGATACTGTGTAGGTGTGGCTTCGCACCAAATGACAGCTTTATAGCTGGGTCATATTTGCTTGTTATATGGATAGTACTTAAATTATATTTATTGACTTTTGTAGCTCACATATTATCTCAAAACTTGTGTGGCACGTGGGGGATGAAGTGTCTTAATATTAGGTTCCCTCTGCCTACCCTGCAATGCAGGAAATAACGTAAAGCTACAAGAAAGGTACTTAAATACTATTATTTTCGTCACGTTGTAGATAATAATGTTTGTTCTTTAGGAGGGAAGTACTGAACGCCTCCGCGCCATATTTACACTCGTGCTTGTGGAGGACTCACATGTATTTGTGGTGTAATTAAATAATAACTTACAGTTGATCGTTTACCTTTAACTTAAAGTGTGGGCGCGTAGGAGGATTTTGAAATAAGAAATAAATAAAATGCAAACTTAGTGACTGATCAGCGTGCAGTGTAACGATATATTAAATTAAAAAAAAAGAATTAAAACGACCGTCACATACGACACATACTCGTATTTTAATAAACGCCTGTTGTAAAAATCTTCTGTTGCTTAACTAGCTTATTACTAAACATTTACATTAAAAACTAATACTAAAAGTGCTTCAACATAAAGGTTGCTTTTTTACTCATTTTATGTCGTCAAAGTATTTATTTTTAATCGACTAATATAGAGAATCGAGCGTAACCACAATTTTTCCCTGTTATGTATAGATTTATGTACTGTATTTTTTATGTGTGAGCTGTAAATTCACGACGTGTAATTTTGTTTCATAAAGACTATCACGAGTCAAAGCGGCCGACCGACACCGCCCTACAGCGACGTCACGAACTTCACACCTACCAGCAGGTAGCACATACTAATACTAGTATTGCATTAACATTAAAGTAAGGGGTACATAAGAAGTGTCCTAAATTAAATCTTTATTGAATTATTTTATATATTTAAGATCTTGAAGTCGGTTTTCAAATGTATCACAGAATAAAATCTTTATAACCTTATATTTGTAGTTGTTTTCATACAAAATGGGTGTAAACGTTCGCAAACATAATTTTGTCAACTTTTATAAATTGTACTTCCCGTTGACATACAATCCTGAAAATTGTACGGAACCCTTGGCTTGCGTACTACTAGAAGAGAAGCATTTTCCCTCTAGAACGGTAAATAAAATAATAAAAAAAAGAAATAATATACTTTTTAAGAACATTTGAAAAAAAATTAAAATAGCGGGATTTGAACCGCCTACGGTGCCTCTAGAAAAGTGTCCAAGAGATGATCAATTATGTTTACTACATTAAATTTATTGTTCGAGGAGACGAAGTTTCTATCTATGAATAATGTAAACCTAAAAATATAATTCTATATAATTAATACGTCACACACACACACACACACACACACCCGCACACGCACACGCACAGGCACACGCATACGCACACGCATACACACACACACAAACACACACACACACAAACACACACACACACAACCTCCCCATCTAGGACCCTAATTGATTCGAGCGTTTTGGTAATTTTCCGTCGCCACTAATGTAATACTAGATCTAACACGATCTTGCCTTTGTAATGCTGTTAGAGCTAAATTAATCAGTGTCTGGGCGTGATAATGAATTTATTCTGTCATTAATAATTTACTCAGAAGTTTCTTTGCCTACAATGTATTATTTTCTTAAATATATTCAAAAACGAATTAAAATGGAACATAAGTAGAGAATGTGAAGACTTGTGGTACAGTGGGATAGTATCTGACTGTAAGCACGACGGTTGTGAGGTAGATCCCCACTCAGGGAGGATCTGATGATTGATTGATATTGAATGTATTTAAATTTTTCCGCTCTGGGAGACAATGTGCGGTGTTGAGTTCCGCTAATCAAGACGCAATAAGTTGATAATTAGGCGAAAAGTGTCTTAACACTAGGTTACCTCTGCTTGTTCTGCTATGAGGAATTATTTCGATTATGACCACCTACTTACTTTCCAATTAAAGATTAAAGGATACTAACTACTATAATTGCCATATTTGTAACCACAAAATGTAATCTTTAAAAAATTATAATGTATATTTCCCAAAATCTGAGTATTACCTGGTGACACAGTCATACTCAGCTTCAATCATTTCGTCTTCTTATGTAACTTAGTCTGTACAATATAAAAAAAAACAACAGAAAATCCAAATACCGATATTACATAGCGGCGGTACCTTAACTCGGTACCTGCTGTAAAGGTTTCTTCATCAATATTTACCTCCAAAGCAATCAGTCTACTAACTTCCATCACAATCTCCATCCGATTTCCTCCAAATCACATTGAATATTCGCAAGCATCGATCGGCTCGAGGACAAACGGTTACAATCAACAAGCCGGGCAAAGCAAAGAAACAAATAATTAAATACAAATACAACGTAAAAAGGGTCTAATACTACATTCGGAATCTGCTTTGTAGGAATCCTTAGATTGTCGAGGGCTGTACAAATAAAACTGCTCACTAGTGAAGGGCCCTCGGCCCAGCGTGACGGCATGACGGCGTGATGGTGTGACGGTGTGACGGCGTGACGGCGTGACGCCCCGGACGCTGATACGATACGACAATTCATTACATTTATTCGACAAACGGATCTTATAAAACGAGTTTAATATTGACTTTATATGGTTTTGTTTACGGTTCAATTTGTTCATTTTTGGCTCAGCGTTTTGGTGTAGTTACGATTTTTTTTTATTTAAGTCGTGTTAAAACTTATAATTCAGTGAACGGATCGTCAAATAGTTCACTATCGTCGTGAGGAAAGCGTTGCAGGTTTCTAAATGTGATAAGTTCAAGTTAAATTAAAAACTCAGTTTAACGCTGTCTCTCACACACAGCATGGTATGCAGAAGGAACCTAGTGTTAAGGCACTCCGTTCCCCATTTTTCGCCGAATGCCTCCAGTTAGGTTAAATTTAGATTATACAAAATCTCGAGCTGATTGAGCAAAAGTAATTAAAGAATATTTTTTAATAGATTTTTTGGCTTATCTTGTTGTGCGTGAAGAAGCGTGCAGTAAAATAAATGTTTGAATAAAAGGTTGTTTTACCAGAGCGAAGAAAAGCAATAATTTCTCTTACCTGGTGGGAAAAGAACCCACAACAATCACGTTTACATTTAGAGGCTATCCCACTGCTCCACAACAGCCGCAATAATAATATTTTTTTCCATTCTATCCATTTAATAAATTTTAATGACATTGCTTTCTTCTAGCTAATTGAAAACATTAATAAATATAAAACTGATTGTTCTTTACAAAGCAAATTGATATGAAAAGCTATCGACAGTTGTGTAGGAGGCGCCCCCCCGCAGAGGGCGCGGACACTCTTACTTCTTGGACTTTCTACTGTCACTTTATGTTGTTTGCACGGATTCACCTCGTGCTTAGTTTGTTTACGGTTCTTTACCTTGTTTAATGACAATATTGGTTTGACATTGATCGTAACTTATCATATTTTTTTATTCGGTTTTACGAGATAATTATGTTTTAGATACATTTGTTTGATTGTAGGTCGATTGATTGTTGTTCGATTTTATTTAAAAACTTTCCGCTGTATCCCGCACACAGCAGGAAAGGCACTATACCCGAGCCGGAACCCGAGCGAAAAAATTAAAATATGAAGGAATTTAAATAAATATTTAATTTTCTCGAGTGGGTAATCAATCCTATAACCAGTCGCATTCACAGTCACACACTCGCGCCCCTACGTCACGTCTTCTCCGTCGTCTTCTGTCCTCCTCTATCTTATCGGTAGCCAGTCAAAAGCGAGTTGGACTTGCCCCATTGAGGGGTTCATATCAATTTCATGGTTGTAGGTCAATGGAAAGTGACTTATAAGCTTTGACAAACTTTGTGGACCTATGCACATATTTTGTTTAAAATGAACTACAAATATAAATTTGTATAATCCTGTAAGTGTTAAGATTTATCACGTAGCAGGCTAGTAGAGTGTTAAGACATTCTGTTTCCAATTTCCCAGATGCATTTCTTCAGATTTTTTTGCGTATTTTATGCCAAAACTACTTTTATAGTAAAAAAATAAAACATAAGAAAATGGATAAATAAAAAAATATTTGTGTTTTCCACTCACAGAGTTGATGGCAGCGATAAAACTTAAATTTGGAAGATAGCAAACTTCAAGTATAATCAAAAAGGAAAAAAAAAACACAAAATATTCCAAATATTTTGAGTGTCACATTTATTGAAGAAATTTTAAAAATTATTGAAACAGAAGTTTTTTGCTTAACTCTATTGTGTATTCCGTTGGATAAGCATTGTATGTATTTGTATGCATGTATATACTCTTTCTTATTCTCGTGTTCAGATAATTTGATGAAAGTTATAACACACCGTGCACTACGAACGCAGTAGCAGTAGCTGCGCGACATGACTGTGGGACAGAGGAATGATTTTCATGTTGAGGTTAGATTTAAATACCCATAGCGTCTGACTGTGAACGCGACGCTTGTGGGTTCGATTCTTTCTCGAGGATGTTTTTTTGCTTTCCTCGCTCTGGTAAAAAGACAAAAATATCTATCTAAAAGCGGCGCTAAGTTACACGCAATGTTTGGAAATTTGAGCGGTGCACAGGCGTCTTAACATTAGGTTTCTTCTGTCTAAAAAGAATAAACATTTCCTGAATACTTAGTCGTAGCCATGAAGTGTATAACTTATTTAATAGTATTATAAACACATTATATTTTTAATAACAGGGATAGATAAAAATAAAGTAATAAGGAAAGGAATGATTATATTTTTAACTTACTTAGTTTCACGCTGTATCCCGCGGAGTAGCCAGTGAGAACGAAACGCCAAATTCTACGGTTATTATTATATTTCTATGTCTTTAAATCGTCACTGAAATATCACCAAATCGAATAAATTTATGAAACCTTGTAAGTTTCAACTGGAAAAAATTTTACAAATAATAAAGCAATATTATAGGTTTATAAAGTTTCCATCAATGGTGTCGTCTCATCGGGACGTACCGAACACCTACCAACTTTTTCAGATGCATAAATTGCATTTACAATTCATCCCGCGCTGCGCACGACTGGAAACACTGAAAAAAAAGTCTGACAAAACTTCGAAGAAAATTTAAACGTCCGTCCACAATGCAGTCGAAGGCCAGTGGCTTAGTGGCTGCTTACGTTTTATTATTTTGATATACTTACTTTATATATCATTATTATCATATTTTTCAACTTTAACTTTTCGAGTTCAAAAAAAACCGGTCTTTTGGAAAGCTTGCATGGCGATACACCTACATATTTATATCCAATACGTAGAATTCCTTTAATATAAAAATGATTATTATTACTGTTAATTATGTTCTTAAGAGAAATGTTAATTACTATGACAATGAGTCATCTTATTAATAATAAAAGATTTTCCGTTATATCTAACTCAAAAATAATAAAAAAACCCCAAATATCGAGACTAAAAGAAAATGTACTATCCGCAGACGCTAATCTCAGTAAGGATAACAAATGTCTTGATTTGCCGAAACAACGAACAGTACTAAATAAAAATGTCGTTACTCAAACGAACGATTTAGCAGAGATGAGGTCGCAATTAGTGAGGCCTTTAACGATCGAGCAGTGAGGCGTGGATTAGAGCTCGGTAATTTCACTCCTTGTTTGCAAACATCCACGAAATCCTGAATCGAAATTCTAAATCCCTATATGCAAGTGCTGATCAAATGGTTACATTGTTCCCATTTGTTTGTACGAGGCAAATGAAGGGTCCTGGAACCCATGCTTCATAACTCTGAGCTAAATTACCATCGTCAGGCAGTGGCACAGCGCGATAGCTGCGGATTCGATCATATCGATAAAAATGTCACTTACGTCAGAAATCTAATAATTCATAATTAATTATATAAGAGGAGGTGATTTTTGAAAGACGAAATATATCTGTCAATCTATCTCATTGTCTCAGCAACATTAACTTATATTAGTCGCACACTTTTATCTCTTACTTGCAAAAATGAAAGTTAAACTTTCTTAGACAATAGCTTCATTTGTGAGTTGTCTGTCAGTAACAGGTAAAAATATATATAATACATATACGGATGTCGGTATCGGTCGGTCGACGACAAGCCACGTCACGCACTGCATCCATTACGTTTGTTTGCTAGTGCTACTTACTTACGTCTTGTAGGTACTTAATAACAGAATCGAGTACTTCATATTTTAAGCTCTAATACATTAACAATTCAGACTTAAATGCAGATAAATTCGAAAGTAGTAAACATCTCAGATAAGATGGCTATTAGTTAAGCTTTTAGCGAATGAGAGGGGTCGAAGGGGTCAGGGGATACGGGGTATTCCCCGGGGAACCCCCGATCAATCAGAGAGACAAAGAGATTTACAAATTGTCGCGGTATTTGTGGGTTTGATTGTGTAGAATTGTGTTACTAAGTTATTAAGGAGGCGATGATTATTATGGTACGGTAAGTTAGAATACTTGTCATGATTGAAAGGAAAATAGAGTCTTGTGAAACCTTATTATTTAATATTAGATTTAAAGATTATAATTTTAAAAAGTGTAAAGGCACTATTATAATTATGAGCGAGTTTAAATTTAGAGAATATTATTTTTGTATGTGTGGTAAGACTATATTATAGATATATGACTAGGATGACGGGACTAGGGCGTCTTAGTGATTTACTATTTTAAGTACCTATTCCCTATATTTAAAATATTTGTATGTACCGATGCCGATCAATCGATGCAAATCAAGCCCTCAAGTAATGCGTCCAGACATTTATCGACAGCAACGTCATAATATATTCAGGTTAAGCTAGCTTTAATTTCAATTTTTTTCACGCTTTTTAAATTGAAATCTTAATTTTAACTTTTTTAAATTTAAATTATATGATATTAAAACTACGTATAGTGAGTTATACTTGAGAGCAGCTTATAATATTATAATTTCTAGTACAGTGTGTTATCGCATAACTGAGGTAGGAACTATTCGATAGATTCTAATCAAGTCTTTAGTACAGAAATTTGAAGACCAAAATAATATCAGATAGAGTTCACCTCTGTATAAGTAACATCGGTCCAATTGTGGCAATAATTTGAATTCATTTTAGTGTGTCTACTTGTATATTACAAAGTGCGGTGTTAAGTTTCGCCAATCAATACATAATATCCCGAAAATTCAGTGATAACTGGGGAGTGAAGTATTTTAATATTATCTTTTTCCTACTCTGCTATGCTGGAAAAAGCAAACAAGTCGCTTATTTAAATTGCATTGCTGACACTGAATGGCTCACTGACCATATAACCGTATTTATAATAAAGTAAAGGAAATATAAGTTTTGATTTGGTTAATCCTGAATATATAAATAGGACGTTTATAATATTATTGAAAATTTGTTAATTATGTCATACAACGAAAAATCAAGAAAGTTCGTATTGTATATTCTTTACATTACGTCTTAGGTCCCTCAAACTACACAAGAGATTGTAGTTTTTGCCTATAGATAGAATGATTCAAAACCAAGATTTATATTATTTATAATACATAAAAAATACATAAGAACTGGGAAACACTAAATAGAACTATCAATGTGGGTGAAGCCGCGGGCGGAATGTTAATTGTTATTCATATTTTGGCTTAAATATCCAATATTAATTTAAATAAGGTTCCCATTAAAAAAACCTACTACTAAAAAAACTTTCATCCGAACAGTTCGTACTCGCACATTTCTAAACTCGAATATTACGCAAATATTTTAAAACCGCTTAATTACGTGTTTCAATAAATTCTTGAAAGTCAACAAATTAACCCGAATGATTATTACAGTTTGACTGAGTTTGCTTTGAAATTGAGCTTTAATTTTCTAAAATTAAAGTTGAAAATCCAAACAACCCTTTCCCAATTAATCGGTAATTAATATTTTCGATTAGGACGTTCTAATTAGAGGGTGTCTTCGCTCGGGAGGAGCTCTTCGGGATGTAAATTCCGATTCCGCTGAAATGAAGTGCGTTATGAAATAGAGTTGGGTGTATTTGTAGAGTTTGTTTTTATTACACGAACTCACTCGCTGCGGACTAAAAGCTTCCATTAAGTTTAAAACTGTTATCATTTCACGTCTCGTCGTAACGGTTGCGTTAAAATATAATAAGTTGTTCTTTGTTATATTGGAGACTGCTTTGTATGGAATTCGATAAGATTCGTTGTTGTAAGCTTAATCTTAGTAAATTAATGTGTTTTTCCTGATAACCTTACTTCTACTTACTGAGCGGTAAGAGAGGCAGGTGAGACCTAAATAAGAACAAGTGTCGAGAATAAAGTGTCGATGATACTTACCCGGGGGGATTGATAGTGGACAGGACCCCGCTAGGGATAAAACGTGAGGCTAACAGAACCTCTTAACCTATACAGATGAGACATGTTCAGCTGAAGCTAGAGTCAAAATGTTGAGTTTTGTTAGAGTACTGACAATATATCGCGAAAACAAAAGATTATATCATTTTATTGCTTTTATGACGTCATAGTGGTGTAGTTTTAAAATATTTAATACTATAAGCCATTACTTGTAGGAGTTTGATTCCCAATTATTATATTAAGACAAAAAAATGTGTTGACTTTGAAATCTATTTTCCCAGCTCTCGGGTACTATAATATCTATGAAATGTTTTGATATAAAATATAGTAATATCTTAAGCCTACCGTGCGATGTTTTTTAATAATAAAAGATTGGATAACATAATAATGTTACACTTGTTTCTTAATATTTGTAATGATTTCTCATCTTAGTTAGTCACTTAGTCCATAGTTTTTTTTATATTGTTAATGAATTATCAGTCGTCTCGTGATATTGATAGGATACGATCGTAAATATCGATAGCTATTTAATTCGTATTTGACTTGATGAACTATATTCTATCATAACTTTTTATGAAACTCTCTTGAAGCTTGAAATTTTATTCAGTGTTTTTAAAGTTCAAGATTATGTTTAAAACTTTTTAAATATTTTATATTCTTCAGCATTTCTTAGAAAGTATGTTTAAATTCGAATTTTTCACTTTAAATAATATATCCACATTATGTTTCCTTATAAGGAATCCCAAGAAAACTAATAATAGTACAATAATGTGTGTGGTATGAGCATTATGTCGCAGGTAACGAGTATGAGATTCAAGGCTTTTCTCTTATAGACGACGACAACAGAATAAAGTTAATATTATAATAATATATCAATAAACACATTACTGGCATACACACTTATTAGCATTTCAATGCAAACTGACACACGAGGGTAGTTGCTCCGTAAAGTACTGGTAAAAATGCAACGCACTCAACGCCGGTCGCCGCGGTGTAACCACTATTGGATAAAGGCGGGCGGCCGCGCTTTGTCTTTGTTTTCAGGCTTCTACCATAGCAAGGTAGGTAGTGAAAACAGAGTGCTAAGACACTCCGCTCCCCATTCTTCGCCAAATTTTTGTAGATACTGTGTGTTTAATGGCGGACTCAATCTACCAGAGAGAGAAAGAGAGAAATAATAATGATGAATTTGAATTCTTCTGAATGAGGCCCACAATCGTTATGTATACCGTCAGTGTCTCACGGCGCCGTGATGGCGGAATCTGCTTAGTATAATCTATAAAACTGCAATAGCACGCAATGTCTTAAATTCGGACGGAACGTGGAAAATATTACTTAGGAGATTATAGCTTAACACTGTACCCGTATACAAAACAAACTGAGCTTCGCCGCGCACAATACCCACGCGATGGTTATAACAAAGAAGCTCAAGTTTGATACCCCAGAAGTCCACATGTCTGGCACTCGGTTGAACCTGGTCTCGGAAATAAAATGCCTGGGACTCACAATAGACTCCAAGTTGACCTTCAACGCGCACGCATCTGCAATCTGCAAAAAAACCGCAGACATTTATAAATAACTAGCGTGCGCAGCGTGGGTAACATGGGATCTAAACGGCGAGATTGTGAGAACCATTTACGTGGCGGTGATAGAACCAATCGTTCTGTATGCAGCAAGCGCATGGTCCTCCGCAACTGAGAAGCTGATGATCAGAAATCAGCTAGAGTCATTGCACTCTTTGCAATGACTCTAGCTGATTTCTAATCATCAGCTTCTTCAGATTTGCCCCAAAAATCTGCAAGGCACACAGAACGGTATCTCTATCATCGGCACTCGTCCTCTCAGGCCTACTCCCCCTCGACTTTCGTATCCGAGAAGCCGCCAAACTATTTAAGATCAAGAAAGGATACTGCGTGGACCTCTTACCGCCAAGACGCGAAATAGAGCGCAGGGTAGGGCTTTTACAGAACCCACACCCATCGTTTTACATAACAACAGAGTACACGCGCATGCAGAACCTCGACCAGGAGACCCTCGATAAACACCACATAGCCGGTCCCCAAATCTTCACCGACGGCACTAAAATCGAGGGTAAAGTAGGAGCGGCCCTAACCCTGTGGGACCAGGGAAGGAAGAAGAGGTACTCCACATTTCGCCTAGAGCCGCACAATACTGTCTTCCAGTCGGAAATGTATGCACTCCTCAGGGCAATAGAGCTGGCGCAGAATTCGAAAAAAAAACGCAATTAACAACCTAAATGACTCAAGATCATCATTGGATCTACTTAGATCCCCTTCGACAACATACCCGCTCGGTCTGCAAATGAAGAGTCGCATGCGTGAAATCCGAGACGAGGGCAGAACTGTGCGGTTCTTCTGGCTCAGGGCCCATGTAGGTACACCGGCAATGAAAGGGCAGACGAACTGGCAAAAAAAGCGGCAACAACCAAAAAGACGGCACCGGACTACGACAAAGTCCCAATCTCGTATGTCCGAAGGCGGATACGCGAGGAGTCTGTAAACGAATGGCAAACAAGATATAAGACCCATCACGCCGGCTCAATCACTAAGCTGTTCTTACTAGATGTCAAAAAGGCACACAATCTGGTAAGAAAAATCAAAATAACACCTACTGATACTCAGCTATTGACCGGCCACGGAGGTTTCGCCGCTTATCTGCACAGACTCCACCTAAGAGACAGCCCATTCTGTCTCCGCACAGTGAGGAAACGGTCGTGCACATAATCCTGGAGTGCCCAAGATACGGCTCTGATCGAGCGATGCTGGAAGCTACCATCAACAAAAGCCTAGACCAGCAATCGCTCCACACCATCCTACAATCAGAAGCCACCAAAACACCTTTCCTCACTTTTGCAAGAAAAGCCGTCTCGATAGCCGCAAAGACCAACAACTCGCCAGTCGCGCCCCCCTCCGCACCAACACCCCCACCAGGACCCACACCAGCACCCGCACATATGACAGCATCAACATCCGCACAAGCATCCCTCTCATCACCCACTCCAGTACCCGCACCATCATCAGCACCAGGACCTGCTCCGCAATCCGCACCCGCATCCGCACCACTCATACCAACACCTCCCACCGTACCAAAGACATCTCTCACCCTCGGACAACAAATAAGAACCTTCCCGAACACACTTCTTCGACGTCTGCTCACTAAAAAACCCCAACCAGGCCCAATTACAATAACCGCCCACCAAGACCTCCTACGTGTTATACAGGAAAAGGCGACGAAGGGGGCTGCAGGTTTAAAAACCAGAAGCGTAGCTTTCTTCATGGACGGCCCTGAGGAATGGCTGGGGATACCATTCTGTCGCCCGGAAAACCAATACAAAACTACAACATCTTCGGGCCTAGCACTCCTACTCAGAGGCGATACAAAAGCAGTGAGAATCAATGAGATCAGCCTTAACCTTGTGCACGGGAGACAACCCTCTCTACCGACTACTGCAAATCCGAGAGAAAGCGGTTGTAGTACTCGAATGGAATGGGGAGTCTCCATTCGCGCAGGCAAACTCACTGCTCCTCAGATTAGGAGAAAGGGGCAAATGTATAATAGGTGATCCAAAAGCAATAAGCATTGACGCAATGACGCTAGACATGGACAAAACCGTTGTGGCGGACTACTATGGATGCGTCAAAGCTTCAAAATACCACTGCTTAACTGTCTATAGGGGAGAGGACCTGAGCTTTCTGAAAGCCCGGAACTACCTATCCTCCCCCAAAGAAGGATCACCTATCACAAATATACCCCAGCCCAGTGGATCCGAGCGACTCCAACAGAAGATCGACAGAAACAGATACAGACAAGCCAAAACAACAACACCAGCACACGACACTCTGACGATGCCAATAACGACAACCATACTCACAATGGTCACTCTAAAAATCACGACTCCTCCACCACACGCAAGCTCTCTCTCGCCGAATCGACCCAGCAGTCAGGAGAAGGCGATCAAAGCCTTCCTGGGAACCAGTCAACAGAGGAACCCGGAAGGACATCGCGTGGGTCTGCTGGCGCTCGGCAGAGGAACAATCCCATCACCAGAACTTCAACCAGCTAACACTCCACGCGAACACGCTATCAATGCGTACATCGAGTTCCTGGCTATTACAAAGGCGACCCGAGTGGTTAACCTAACCACTTGCAAAAAGATCATGCAGACCTACCAGAGAGGCAACACAAAGCTACTGGAGGTGGAACTCGAAGAAGCCGATGCGGCGGTATACGACAACGACAGCTCTCAAGTTCTTATAGGGAAAATGTCGGGACAGTATATGGCCGCATACAACAACACCAAAGGCTTCGTGAGCCTGGTCGAAGTCGAGGAATGAGGAGTCGGCCCTCCTAAATTTAAAACACCAATGAGTGACCCAGTAGTGGTAGTGGCCAAGTGTACGCGGGTTATGCTGGACGATCGGATACTTAATATGGCGCGTGCCATTTCAAGCGATCCCAGGCTTGGCGCTGCCCTCGGTAACTGGGAACTGCCAAAACTGCAATGGGTAAATGGAGTCCCGGGTTGCGGAAAGACGGCTCACATAGCCGGGAACTTCGATGAGAAAGCGGAAGTAGTAGTGACTACCACAGTCGAGGCCGCCGAAGATCTGAAGGAGAAGCTGGCGCACCGCCTTGGCGGAAGAGTCAGGAAAAGGGTGTGCACAATGGCCTCGATATTAGTAAACAGCTTTAAAGAGGGCATCGTGATAAACCGACTAACGGTGGACGAAGCCCTCATGTGCCATTTCAGGGCCATTGTAATGGCGGCAAGACTGTTAGGAGCGGAATCAGTCACCCTCATCGGAGACATCAACCAGCTGCCTTATATCGACAGAAACAACCTGTTCGATCTAAGGTACTGTCGACCAAGCCTCTCCAACATCACGCGTGAGCTGTCATGTACGCACTGGAGTCCAATGGATGTCACTTATGCCATCGGCGGAGTGTTCGACATCATCTACTCCTCGAACCCCATGGTCCACTCCATTGCTAAGACATTTTACATTATTGTCACCATAAAATAAGTAAGCCCCATCGCTATAAAATAAGTATGTAGATTACTATTATATAAAGAAAACAGATTATATGAAATACAAAACAATAAAAAAAAATAAAAAAATAATAATAATTATTATTATTATTATTTAAAAAATCCGTTAAACATATATATATAAGTCATATACCATTGCTACATGTAATAAAGGTTATTTAGATTATAATAATAGAAGACGTTCATCATAGAACTAATAGTTAATTGTAAGAAATATAAAATAGTTATACAATAATAACAAAACTAACCACATATATATTAGAAAAAAACAGTCAGTAAGGACACTCACCTTAGTTATTAAGATCCTAGATTTAATAAAAATGTATTTCCCGAGTTGTTGAATTTCGCCGAAAAATCTTTAAATATATTGCTAATAAAAAAAGGCACGGGCACACTGCGCTCGTGGATGTTGTTTTATTTAAAAAAAAACACTGTACCCCGTAAATGACAGGATAAGCAGAGGGAACCTGAGAACCTAGTGTTAAACTATTCCATTATCTATTACGACACTTCCGTTGAGACCATCGTCGTGGCACTGAGGCACAAATATGCGACTTTAAGCACAACGGTTGTGGGCCCGCTTTCTACTTGGGGAAGTGAACATTTAATTAAATTTCTTCGCTCTTGTAACGAGGCAAAGAGCAGAGTTGGGTTCCGTCACGTAACACTCAATATTTCAAGACTTCGGTTGAAAGAGGGGAACGGATGTTTAAAGTAAACCATCACATTAGTTTTTCATTTATTTTTCCGTTATAATTAATCATCTTTTATTAAGTAATTCCACTAAATGCTAACCATTTGATATATATTGTTATAAACGTTGTACTCTCTGATGTCGGTCAATGTTATTAAGAATAACATGAGCTTTTGTTTATCTTCAGAAAGTCCCGACATCAGTCGTTGATAGGCGATTTATCATAAAGATACAGATGTTACAAGTTTAAGGTTATTTTACTTATTATATTCTTTTACTTGTTATCGCAATCAAAGATATAAGCTAGTAAACATAATATGTATGTATATATTATGTACATAATAACAAAGTGGTGTTTTAGCTGTTCCATGCGAGATACAGCGTGAAGCTGATTAATTATTACTGGCGAAAAAAATAATGCAGGTGGAGCCTTCGCGCTACACAATGAACGAACAAAAGCGTGTGGACTCTTTAGAGTTAAATATCCATTTGAGTCCACCGTACGAGAGCGTTGTAGCCTGTGTATGTGTGTGTGTGAGACGGTTGGAACAATCGCATACACTCAGTTTTTGTTCTTACAATCGTTTTGAAATGAACTTTATGCTTTTAAGTTTTTTATTACTAAAGAGAGATTCAAATTAGTTTTTATAATTTTGTAGAATGAAATAAACTTGGTACGGCTTATATTTTCTTTATAAAAATATATAATAAGATCTTGGAGTTTCGCGATTATTACATACTTTAAATGAAACTGTTCAACCTGATAAATCCCCTATATTTAGTTTTATACATTTTTAGAAACCCGACGTTTCGAACACTTTGCAGTAGTCCGTGGCCACACGTGGTGGTAGACTGAGGTGGCATTCGTCTGTCAGTTGACATAATTATTATATCAAACTATACACAACGATTTCTTAATTGCCTCGCGTACTGCTCTGTATTCTTACTGAATGAGCTGACTGTATTTTACCCTCTGGTATGGTGGGTTTGAGAATTCTAAGATTTTCTAAGTAGGTCTTAGGTGTTAGAAAATTTCCAACCGTTTCCTCTATTTAAATTATAATGTTTTTTGTATTTCAATAATCGCCTGGACTATTCTAAGAATATATCTGTTTTCCTTAGCGAGCATTTAGGGTTTATCAAACTGTTGATGTGTTCCTTCACTCTAACACCGATGTTTCTTATTGTTTCACCGATGTTTAATAATAAGCCACAGTCACAATCAATAAATATAATAATTCCCCTGGAAACCGGATCGAACCAACAACCATTGTAAGTCGTCAGACTCTGCCTCATTACCACAATGGCTTTATTAGTTATACACATATACACAAAGATATATAAACTTTCGCACAAAAACAAAAGTAAGTCAAAGTCATCATCAAACTAGTAATAACACTCAGCTAATAACTAACCTAATACAGTAGAAATTCGACAACCCTCGAGACTCATGACCCTCTAAACGCCGAATTATGAAGACAAGCAATGAATTAACCCTTTCTACACCCCCTCCCTTTATCCCCCTTTTTACTCTCCCCTACTTTTACCCTTTTCCTCCCCTTTCTCTTCGACTCTCCTCCATTACCAGTAATGGCAACATTAACATGATAACGGGATAACCTTTACAACATAATCGTTAGAGCATAAACGTTAATTCACTAAAGCGCCGGCTTCAAGTGTCGATTAAAATAATTTGAATAATTTAGATATTATAAACTCCGTTTTACGGTTTATCGATATTTGTTGAGGTTTTGATTTTAATTTTGTCACTTTTTATGCTTTGTTTGAATAGAAGTTACAGCGAGTTAAGATAGTAGATTCGATGTTCGGTCAGTGTGTTATAATAGCTTCCGCTTTATATATTACGATAGGCAGAGATAATTGTATATTAAGACACTACGTTCTCCACTTTTCGTCCAATTGCATATTAAGTGGCGCAATTTAACACCGCACCTTGTCTTGTTTCCACGGGATTGAAAATTTCCACGAGTGGGAAATTTGTGTTGTGCTGCTTAGTTGAGATAATATTTAATATCATATAAATCAAAAATAAAATTAGCTTCACTCTGTATCCCGCACACAGCAGAGGGAACCTAGTGTTAAGACACTCTGTTCCCCACTTTCTGCCGAATTCTGGAGGCATTGCGTGTTGAGTGGCAGAACTCAACGCCGCGCTTAACCTCGACACCAGAGCGAAGAAATGGAAATATAAATTTAAGTAAATATTTCATCTCCTCGAGTGGCGATCGAACCCACAACCAGTCGGTTTTACAGTCACACCTCGTGCCGCACAACTCTCGATCTAGTCAATTTTCAATTTTCCTTTTTTAGAAGAAAAATAATAACTTATACAAGTACAATGGTATTGCTATTACGGGTTTAATTTTTGGTTCTGGATTCAAATTCTTAGTTGAGATAGTATATTACTAGCGGCTCGCCCACGGCTTCGCCCGCTTAAAATACATGATTATTGATTTAATAAGCAGAATTGATTGACAACAATATGAATAATTATGTCAACTGGCAGACGAATGCCACCTCAGTTTACCCGTGACCACGGACTCCTGCAAAGTGTTCGAAACGTCGGGTTTCCAAAAATGTATAAAAATACAAAATATACGCGATTAATCCGGTTAAAATAGTTTTATTTAAAATGATTGACAACTATAATATAATAATGACTTCTAATATGATTTTTTTACGACATTATCGTCAAAGAATTTTTGATTGTTTTAAATAAAAAAATACGACTATTGTTGATATTTGATATTTATAAAATATACATAAAGCTAATTATTTATTATACGTATATATTTTTGTAACTTTATGTTCTTTTTACCTATATAATATACTCTGTTAAATGTGCTGATGTCAGTGAATAATTTAATTTACTCATTCAGAAACAGCCTTAAATGTTAAATTATTGATTTGAAGGATTCATAATATTCTTTGTAAAATAACTGTAATAATTGCATATTAACTCCTGTACAGTTTTTAAATTAGTTACATATATTATATGAACGAACCAACCAAAAAATCTTTGTATTTACTTGATATTTCTTTCAAGATCGTTCTTTATCTCTGTGTTGAATTAATTACGACTTAAACTTAACTGTTATGATTTATGAAGGTAATCTCCACTAACAATTCAATTTTGTTTACTTTATTGTATAAAATATTATATAATAGTGCTTCAAAAATATATATTTTTATCAACAGTCATATGACCCAGACGTTTCGAATGTCATTCTTTAGCCAAGAATCTTACCAGCGCGATTGCTATATAATATTCGCAGGCAAGCTAATGCCTTGAATTCATTCAAATGACGATAACTTTTTTTTTAATGAACCGATATTGATGAAACAAAATAAATTTAATTATTAAGTTGAGTTAAAACAAATCATTTGGTGAAACTTTTAAGTAAATTGGTTCAGTACTTTCAGAGATAAATGTGGACAAAAATATCGACGGACAGACAGACAAGAAATTCAAAAAAAATCTTTTTGCTTTCTATTATTCTTTTTAAGTGTCCCTCTATCCATTTCAGTCAAAATTACTAAATGTACAGACAAAATATTTTTACTGTCTTATTATATATAGAGATTACGTGTACATTTTAACCTAACTTTACTAAATTGAGAAATATAACCTCTGATAACAAGGCAAAATGCGGCGTTGAGTTCCGGCGCTCCACGTCCAATACTTCGAGGAGTTACTGTCTCTGTCAACATCGCTATATGCGGGCCCCAACATAAAGGTACACGAAAAACATAAACATAAAATGCCTGTTGTCTGAACCAAAATCGGTTAAGGAATGTTTTATTTCAAACTTAGACTATTAAGAAGTTTCCTGGGGAATATGTTTCGTGAATAGGGTAAATTCGTAACAAATATATTAAGAATAGTAAACTTTTCGCCCTTTACACTTCTTTAAGCAACTCAACCGAAAAAGTAACTTTATTTTAATTAAACCGTTTTTCGATCTGTTCGAACCCACAACCATTTGAAAGCAGACAATAAGATAGTAGCGTTTTCCTTATTTTTTTTTGTAAGCTTCACGTTTTATCCCGTATTGTTGTATTGTATACAGTTGAATACTGCCATTGCGCCTCTATGGCAATATTATCAGTTATATAAGTGAAAATATAAAATTAAATTACATTTCATTTCCTCGCGCGGGTATCGAACGCACAACCGGTCGCGTTTACATTCGGTCTCAAAATTTGAAACAAAACAAACTCTATGAATTAGATCCTCATCTTCACTTTGGAGTTAAACTCTCAATGTTTGTACCAATTATTCTGTATTCAAATCTCCGTAGTCTGTACCGCGCGCGGCGCTCGGCGGCGCTCGGCGGCGGTCCGCTGTCATACCGTCGTCACGACTATCAACTACTTCTAATATACGCATACACATGCATACATACATTATATGTACTTTAGTTCACACACTTCAAGAGCTTGTCATTATAAGCTCTGATCCGCATATGTCGGCTTTCTCTTTAGTTTATAGCTATATTATTTACCAGCGACCCGGTCGCGGCCTCGCCCGCTCGAACTTAATAATTATTAATTTATAATACTAATCTGCAGTATTTTCGTTTTCTAATAATGATATCATTTTTTATTATAAATAAATGTGTAATGGTATAAAAAAAAATTCTGCCAATTCAATAAAATAGTTATTTATATCAATTTTGTCGAATAACAATCTTTAAAATGGTTTAAGTTTTTTATTTATTGGAATAAAACGAACATTACTATATGATAAGGAAAGGTTTTGAAAGAAAGTTTTTAAGATAAGCGTAAACGAACGCACAGACAAACAGATGTGTTTTAGCTTGACTCCGTACACCGCCGACACAGGTAGCAGAGGGATAATTTCCATTCATTTCAGAGACATTGCGTCTTAATTGGTGGAACTCAACGTCGCGCTTTATCTTGTTATTATAGCAAGGAAATGGGAATAATTTATTACTTTGAGCGGGAATCAAACTAGTCAACGAACGTCGCATCTAAAATGAGACGCTGTGCCGCTGGCAACGCACCCTAACCTCCTGTGGATTTTATAGATATCCATGGGCGATGATAACTATTTACCATCAGAGGGTCCTTCGGCTTGCTTGTCCCTTTTTTATAATAAAAAAAGAGGTAAAGAAATATCTAAATGAAATATTGATCTAAATGAATAATTGAAAACAAAAATGTAGTGATTTCTCATTTATTGATTTTAAAATTTACCCACCCAAAAAAAAAGGAAAACCACTTTTAAGGTAAAGATTTCTTATGTGATAAGGAGACGAGCACAGTCTCTTAGCCCGCATCGCCGTTATCCCACAATATGGTAATATACCAGGTTGGACGCGGTCCAGGCACGTGGTGTCCATACATTAGACCGAGCGGTGAAAACTCGCCACGGCTGGGAACAAAGCATTCGTACTATATCACCTATATAGTTTAACTTACAAGATTAACACATATTGAAATTTAGTGAGAATATTTTGAATAAAACCATTTTTAAATCACGATTCAAATTAGAAAACGAGCTAAAATATAAGTAATTTATAAAACTCATTTCAAAAAAATATAATTTCAAATGTATGCTATTTACCATATCTGAAAAAGTATTGAACCGGATTTAATGAATTTTTTACTGCTTCGTTTGTGTTAGAGTTAAAATTTAAATGAATAGAGGACTATATGTGATTCTCACGTTCCAAAAAAATTGTGGACAAACATACAAACCTTTATACGTTGTATATGTATGTTTGTCCGCATATAGTATAGTTAGTTCAAGAGTATCTATTAGTTACATATTATTTAGTTTAGTGTTCCTGGTGTTAAGACACTCCGTTCCCAGGTTTACGCTGCGTTGAGTGGAAGTGGCGGAATTCACATACTATAATTCAATTATATACATATGCACATTTCTAATTATAATAATAACTTTGTTTTTTGCAGTCGTATAATAAATAAGACTTCAATGTAGCTGTTAAAAAATACTCAATTATCTCTATGGGCCAAGAAGTAAGCTTCATCGTGGACTGCACGGACCACGATGCGATGTCCAATAGCGCTAGTTAAAATGGAGTAGTGATCAAAGTATTTTATATGTTTTTTATTATAAATAAAAATTCAAAACATTATAAAACTGAACCGAGTTCAAAAAGGTTCAAATATTTATATTTTACAAACAAAATAATTATATTTTACAAACAAAATATACACTATACACCCCGTATAGTGTATATTTTGTTTGTATTTTGGTTACTCGCACTTAAGAATAGATTTTGATGATTATTCATATCAAAATACAATATCATGTTTCATTGGTATTGGTAAGTTTTATGAGTTCCACAATTGCATACGTAATGTCTCGAAAATAGGGCGGTGCTCAATATTTTAACATATGGGTTCCACTCTTCGATGGAGGATACAAATGAAGTATATATGGATATGTATGTATATAATAATTGAGGCCAGTCGTGACGCAGGGGCATAAAGTGTGTTTGTAAAATCGACTGATTGTGGGTTCGATCCCCACTCGAGGAGATAAAATATTTATTTTTTTTTTGTTAGCTTCACGCTGTATCCCGCACACAGCAGGGTAGGCAGAGGGAACCTAGTGTTAAGACACTCCGTTCCCCACTTTCTGCCGAATTCTGGAGGCATTGCGTGTTGAGTGGCAGAACTCAACGCCGCGCTTAACCTCGACACCAGAGCGAAGAAATGGAAATATAAATTTAAGTAAATATTTCATCTCCTCGAGTGGGGATCGAACCTACAACCAGTCGGTTTTGCAGTCACACCTCGTGCCGCTGCGCCACGACCGGCCTCATATTTATTTACATTTATATTTTCATTTCTTCACTTTGGCAAATGC
This sequence comes from Heliconius hermathena, assembly GCA_013403705.1. NCBI lineage: Eukaryota > Metazoa > Arthropoda > Insecta > Lepidoptera > Nymphalidae > Heliconius > Heliconius hermathena. The sequence continues at coordinate 94,898 of JAAIXJ010000064.1, forward strand.
AAAGTGTGGCGTTGAGTACTGCCACTCAACACGCAATACCTCCAGAACTTGGCGGAAAATAGGGAACAGAGTGTCGTAACACTAGGTTCCCTCTGCCTACTCTGCTGCGTGCGGGATACAGCGTGAAGCTGATTTGATTTATTTGATTTGATGTATATGTATGATATGATGTATATGTATTTGATTTGATGTATAATATGTATATAATATTATCAATACTTTGTGAACTGATATTCTCAATATATATTTCGATAATTTATACAATATCGAGAATAAAATTAACAGAATTAATAGTGTTTATAATCTTACGGTGACATGTACTCATCTTAATCTACTACAAACATCATCATACTTAGCCAGCTACCTTCTAGGTAATAGTCTACATGGAGTGGAATGAAAGAAAGTATGTGTTAAAGTTACAGTTAGTTGTTAAAGGTCACAACGCAGGAGAGAGAAGGTCACGTTTCCAAAATAAGCGTCGCTTGAATAGAACGAGGACTTATGTGACTTTCGTGTTTATCACTTTTAAGCTGCCGGGTGACATTTCAAAGCTCATTGTTATACAAACTCCGCCCATACCGACTCTACCATAACAAAGTACTCAAGTGTTTCCTTAACTTATTCTGTAGATTTATATTATTTATATTTTTTAATAATGACTCCTTTTTTAGCTTTACACTGTATCCCACATATAGCTGAGTAGGAGTAAGGAAATGTAGTGCTAGAGTACTCCGTTCTCCTCTTTCCGCGCAATATTCAAGATATTGAATGTCGAGTGGAGGAACTCGATGCGACTCTTTCTTCAAATATATTATTAAATTAATTAATAATTTTGGATGTGGATTTTATTTTATATTAAATATTTTGTGATAATCATTTCATAAAACATTGAAATCTTATGTTAATTTTAAAGTTAATATACGCTACTATATTAGAAGTAAATATAACAATGAGAACTTGTTTTTTATTTAATTTAGAGACACTCGAGGAATGCTACGCCATGATTCATTCAATCAGACCGCGCGGTACACATGTACACATGTACGTGTTATATATTAAATATTCATATTCATTTGATTAATTAAACCTAATCCCACAATCACCTTGTGAGCCGAAAAATGAAAATAAATTATAATATTATACTTTCTATTTATTTTCATTTATTCATAGTTACTTAAATTGATATAACTTTTTTATTTACGAACCATTTAAAATAAAACAAACACTAAATCTTAAAGAAAACTTGGAAAAATACAATAGTGAAAACTGTATTTAAATCGGTCAAGTTATTTCTTAGATTAGACTGAACAAACGCACAGAAAAATAGACAAAAAAGTAAAAAAATCATTGTTTTGATTATTATTATAATATTAAATGCCCTAAAAACATTGTTTTCTGCATATATATTATATACAGACATCGATCGCTAATGATTGTGTGTGTTGAAATTTCAAATGTCTTCAAAAAGTTTTGCGTTTGACAAGCTCGTTATCAAAACGTATCCAAACTTAGACGAGAACTAAACTCTTAAAAACATTTCAGTGAAATGTATTCAATATATTACGTTTACTTTTAGTTGACATATTCAAAACATTATAATTTCCACAGAAAATATACAAATGGTATTTTTATTTCACTTTAAATGTTTGTGAAAGCCCCTTAAGTCTCATAAGCTTCATCTGTCGCGAGTAAAGTGTAATATCCACTTTATATAACTTAAATATTTTTAAAAGCTGGACTAAAAATTGAGGACTTAGTCTTCCTTTGAATGTTCATCTTTAAAATAGACTTCAAAGAAATTACTTTATAAAAACAAAATCTAATTTTCTTTAGCTAAATGATAATTTAAAAGTTGTTCTCAAGAGAGCGTTTAGATTTCATACTTTACTATAACACTAATATCAGCCGAATACTAATATCAACGCATGATGGAAGAATGCGCAATTTAATTGTATCCCCTTGTCGTGATGACGTTAGTGTATTGGAAGACGTCCAGCAGGCGATGATAATGCGTTAGGACGTCGCCTCCCGTCCTTCACTACCCGCTTTACATTACCCACCTTGCACTACACTGCCCGCACTACACTACCCGGTCTGTACTACCCTACCTGCCCTGCACTACCCACCCGCCATCGCGCCGTCGCGCCCGTGCCGAAAATGAAAACATCAATTGAATTAATTATCTAATTACTTTACATTATCTAGTGTTGGCTACTATTATTTTACAAGATGTTGTTGTTGTTGTTTGTTGTAATGTAAGAGCAATTAGGAACGAACGATTCAAATTTAACTGTTGAACTGTTGAGTTTCTTGCCTTTTTTTTTAGCTTTTTTTTATATGTTCAATCGACGATTCAAAAGTGCTTATAATAATCTATTTGTATAAAGAATATTTTGAATTTGAATTTGAATTTAAATCACAATATATAAATGCATATTTATAAAATACAATATTTTTCAGCTGGTTTTACTTAATAGGAATTTAATCCTACAAAAACCCCAATAAATATTAAATGAAAATAAATATATACACCATTGACATAACAAAATTATTATTGATGAGTCAAGTTATATCTTGTTTGTCTCTGCCTACTTACCAAAGTATGAGTGGATCGTGAAGGAACCTTGGCTTTACTGTTTAGAAATTTCCATTATAGAAAAAAATGGCTGAAATTTTCTATTCTTAAGTCCAATCATCATTTCCGCGCCATAATACTTTCTTAAATCGGAGGCAAAAAGGTCTCTCGCCGACAACGGATGTACTTACGTTGGCGGGAAATATGTCGAAATGTCCAAGGCAGCATATAGAATAATGCATGCATATATTCTTATAGAATAATGCATGTTACATTAAAATATTACTTATTATATATATTATTGTTTTCCACAAATTAATCCTATTACACACATTTTTAAACATTTTTACAACAAGGGTAGAAAAATATTTATAGAAGGCCTATAAAATTTTTTGATGTTGCGTGACTGGAACCCGTGCCACTTGGAAACCGCCCAAGCGTTTTGACCACTGAGCCATAATTCTTATACGCGCGCTAACAATTAATTTAAATTAAAAAAATATTTTAGAAGGAACGCAATGTTGAGACACTCCGTTCACACCGCCTAGTTTACGAAACCAACACATAGTTTTCAATATAGCAGCTGAAAAGTAACAAGAAAAAAGTATAAGCTGAGTCCAAAATCGATAGATAGTCCGTTTATTTTTAATTATCTCCAAGATGGCTCAAAGGTATGAGGTCGCTGTCTGTTTAGTAAAAGGTGCCTCTCGAAGTGAGCGCTTGTTGCAATTACGACGTCGTCGCTACGTCGAGACAATGCCCTAAAATTTTTGTTTTATCGACTTTTAATTAAAGATCGAACGTCGTAACCACAGCGTCCGTCCCCGCTCTGGAGAAGGATTTATTTAATTTCATCACTCTGGTAACAACACAAACCTTCTCAAGACTTGGCTTCTCAAGGCGGTGCGTGGGGAACGAAGTGTTTACCTCTGTCCACTCTGCTATGCGGGATACACCGTGAGGTTAACTGTAGACTTCAATTAAAATATTTCTATAAATTTCTATTTATGTACGACTTATGTTTAACATGTATGTATATGTTTAATATAGCTATTAAAATAAGTTACAAAAACAAATAAATTTAAGTAAATTAATTTACAGTTCTTGGAATTGGAATCTATATTAGGAATTATTCAAATTATTTTTTGTTTTTTTTTTTATATATATTTACAGATAAATTATTATTAGTTTTATGTAACAGCTGGACGAGCAATCCCATTTGAGAGTGCCAGTATTTTAATTAACTAATTCTTTTAATATATTTATTAAGAAGACAAATTGTATTTTAAACTAATTATAATAATTATCACCTTGATTACAATAGTTCAAATGTATTTCTAAAGTCGATCTGAAATAACGCACGACGCACGACGCACGCCGCACGACGCACGACGCACGACGCACGACGCACGACGC
>JAAIXJ010000064.1:99883-201434 GCA_013403705.1 Heliconius hermathena
AATTTTAATTTATTTTAATTCAACACAGAGATAAAGAACGATCTTGAAAGAAATATCAAGTAAATACAAAGATATTTTGGTTGGTTCGTTCATATAATATATGTAACTAATTTAAAAACTGTACAGGAGTTAATATGCAATTAATACAGTTATTTTACAAAGAATATTATGAATCCTACAACCTAAATTAAATTATTCACTGACATCAGCACATTTAACAGAGTTTTAGAATTATGATGAGACGTATATTATATAGGTAAAAAGAACATAAAGTTACAAAAATATATACGTGTAATAAATAATTAGCTTTATGTATATTTTATAAATATCAAATATCAACAATGGTCGTATTTTTTTATTTAAAACAATCAAAAATTCTTTGACGATAATGTCGTAAAAAAAAGTCATATTAGAAGTCATTATAGTTGTCAATCGATTGTGCTTATTAAATCAGTAATCATGTATTTTAAGCGGGCGAAGCCGTGGGCGAGCCGCTAGTATTCAATAAGATCAGATGGTACCGAGGAGATGATGTCAATTAACTAGTCTCGATCCAGGCTCCATACAAATAACATAAAATACTGTGAAATAAGAGTAAAATTTACATTTTATTAAGGTCCCGTATTAAGCCGTATCCCGGATCCTGTGCTATATGGCAGGGTAGTCTAATGTCGAGACTCTCCGTTCAACTTGCGTTTGCGTTTGATTCAAGTGGCGGGATTCAACTTTATAAGCGCCATAAGATTATTATTATGTAGGTATATCACTCGGCTTTGATTAGCTTAGAATATGATATAAAAGATTTTGTTCAAGAAGATTTCTTCTGCTATTTACTATATCTACCAACTGACTATTATAGAGGTGAGAGCGACAAAAACTAAACAGCCTACAGCTTGAAAATGTGTAAATCCGCTGGTAATAATAATTCATTTCCCCGAGTGGGCATTGAACGCGTAACCATCGCGCTTCAGAAATATATTTATAAGTATATAACGCAGTACCTCTCACATTCTGTTTCAGATTTATACAATCATACTTGGTTCAATTAGCACAACATTGTGTGATTAATGAAATGTATATTGAAGATATTTGAGTAAACGAGATATTTTTGATGATGATGAAACAAAAATGAAACGGAAGGCGAATGCTGCTGCCTCTTGTTTGGAACTTCAGTTTTGTTTGTAACATTCTCTAGTAGTTTTTCCATTAATTATAAAATATTCATTATTTCAATTTTGTCGCAAAAGTGAGTAAAACTGTTTGGAATATGAGAAGGTCATTTGTCAGAAGGAACGCTCATCTCGTAATTGATACCGCCTTTTGTTCTATCACTATTGTTCTATGTTGAATGATGCTATTGTAAAATATGTCTATTACAAACTATATAGTAATACGTAGTGTAGTGTGTGGCCTCTCTATCACGTCCGACCTGTACCGCGTCAGGAACACCACTCCTCCCTCCACTAGCGAACACGAGACAATGTTACACTATCACTATCTATTTACTAGCGGCGAAGCCGCGAGTGCGCCACTCGCGGCTTCGCCCGCATGCCATCTATAATATTTTTATTATGTTGCATTTACCACGATATATATAACAGATTTAATATTTAATCATGGACAACTTGTTTTCATAAATTTGAGAAAAGCAAGCACTACGTAACTGCTTGAAAGGATGTCATCAGCGGCAAGAGTGCCCCCCGCCGGACTCGAGCTTTTTTTTATTTTATTTTTTCTTAAAAAGTATAAGCCCAATTATATGCTATAAAAGCCGAAGCTGATCTTCATAAAATTTTCCTGATGATGGAATAACTTTCGCTCGTAAGTTTCAAGATCCATGTCAAATAAAATTCGGTGAAATATTACATTAAAAGAGATAGATATACGGTTTCGTGAACCTTTTTTAAGAATTAATAAAATACGTGGCTGTTGGGGAGGACAAAATAGGCGGCAAGGGCACCCCTGCACCTGCTTCCGCGTACTCCCCGACCCTAGCATTTCTTTTACCTTCTTAATACGAGTAAACAGTGCATTGAGTGACGTGTGACGTGATTATGCTCCAACTAGGACATTTCTTGCAGCCACCCCGTCGTCCGCTCGATGAAAGTTTAGTTGTAACGGCCGGTCAAATTCAAACAATAAATATATATGTTAGCCACATTTTTATGAATCTTCTTAAATTTACACTAATTTATATTGTGAATTTTCATTTTCATTTCCTCGGTCTGGTATCGAAAGCAATACAAAATGCCTTCGGAATAACTTAACTCTAGGTTTTCAAATTCCCTTTGGCTACTCTGTTAGCGTGAAATAAAATAAAATCTTCAACAAAACAACATGAGATTAATTTTGTTTAGTTCTTTTTACGAATACCGTAAAAAAAGTAGATTTCAAACATAGTTTAAATATATATTTTATTTTTTCGAACGAAAAGTTTCGTGGTACCAAAAAAATGTACCATAAATGTTATTTGAAATCATAATTTCATTTCAGTTTTGTTCAGACACGACGGGCCTCATACTACCTAAAGTAGGTATCCAACTTTACACCAAGTCCCACATCTAACTAAGTCTGTCAATAGTTTCTAAAAGCCGAAATGAATTCCAGTGACGCGACCTGACGGCTGGTCACAGTCACCGTCGCAGCTCGCAGTACAGCGGCCGCGGCGGGGACGCGACCACAATTAGCTCGACCACACCGACCACTACCACTCTGGGAAGACCTCCGATAGGGTAATTAGGATTTACTATCCCTTGGGATTGTATTGGTGCTATTCGTTAGATTTGATTAAGTCTGGTGACCTGTGTGTATGGTGGTGTGTGCACACGTGTACGTGTTACATACATATGTAAGCTGGAGTATGGTACTTGAAGATCTATGAGTGTGTTCTGTTTAAGCGCTTTATTGTAAATAAGCAACTAATTGTGTACGACGTAATGTAACGACGAGGGCTGTGGGCCTGAGATTAGCGCGCTCAATTAAAAAAAGATAATATTCGCTCATCTTGATTATATAAGTGTAGATTGCACTTTATTACTCTTAACAAATTCACCTTGAGCGGAATTATACTCCTTAACAAGCGCGCCATTTTTTTTATTTATAACATGCATAGGTGCCTGTGCTAAGAATCTTTTGCATCAGATTTCCTTAACGTAACTTATTTAAATATTTTTTTGAAGCTTCAAACTTTTCCCCCACAGCAGAGTACGCAGAGGGAACCTGCTGAACTGAACTGATTTAAATGTAGTCTCTTAATATTCACGTGCAGGGATCGACCATTGCGCTTATCGTACGGTAATTATCAGAAATAATTAACAAATAATTAATTTTCAGTTAATGGAATAAATAATTGACAATTATGAGAATTGTGCATTTTACCTTTTCACGGATGGTTTTATTTATTTGTCGGAGTAGTTGTAATCCTCACTTATAATGAAAAATATGATATTTCAATAGAACGTTGATTGTACACAGAACAGAAATAACGGGATCGCTCAATAAATCAATTTAATCCGCAACCAACTATCGATCTCATTCATGTAGGACTTATACATTTTACAAATATTAGGAATCCATGTCAGTTAGTGGAAAGTGTTATGTTAGTAGATAATTAGAAAAGACAGGACCCCGTTGAGGCGCAATGGAACAGTATCTGAATGTAAACATAATGGTTATGGGTTTGAAATAAGCTAAAGTCAAAGGCATTAAATAAACACGCAATGTCTCGAATACTGGCGGAGTCTTAAGACTAGATTTCATTAGCTAGATGCGGGATAAAAATCTTTCGACCCTCACCTACAACAAACAAATAAGATCTTTATCTGCAATAATTTATACCAACATGCAGAAGCAATAAATATATTTTAGACTCGAAAACGTGAAATGACAATCCAACGTTGCATACACCATAAATTAAATAAACGATGTGTTACAGCGCTATTTGGCGTCCACCGTTCAGCATCATTGATAATAACAGTAAAATGTCAAATCCATACAAATTAGTTGCCAATATGTATGTATGTAGTGGAGTGATTTTATTTTATCGTCAGATCGTATGTTTAATAGTTCGGTTGCATGTTGTATTGTATGAACATTGCCCCGCGGTGCTCGTTTACACGATACTGCATGGTGTTGCATGTAAGACATGTATACATATATATAAAATAGAGGGATCGATAGAAGTGATAGCTGATATTATGTAAAGATTAGCTGTTGTTTGTTATTTCAATATAATTATATTATAGTAGTTTCAGAAATTCCAATAAGCTATGCGAGATTGCATTTCGTCTTTAAAATCAATATATTATAGCAATTTTAATTCATCGCGCTCATAAAATACGGAACGTTTTGCAAAAAAATCCTTCGAATGTTATTATTTTAAAAATGCAAGAGAACATTATCGGAATTCATTCAACTTCTGATATAATTGACAACAAATTGAAAACGACGAGTCTCGCAACTCTTTGTGCGTCGTCCGGAGTCGAGCGTCGCTAATAAATTGTGCTGTTTCAAAATTTAAAGCTTTGAATTTAGTCTGTTATTTTGCGTTAATATGAAAAATAAGATGTTCATAAAAGTCATTACAATTGTAAAATTTTCTTGTTTAGATATTTATAATAAGATATATGTACAAGCCGTTACAGTTGGAACAACGTGGAGCGGACGCGAATCCTTGAAATTTAGTAGGTTCCTTGTAGAGTGCGGGGAAACTCTAAGATTTTTCAAAATTCCCACAACGACATCTAAAGAAAGGGAATTTGTATCTTAGAGTCTACGCAAACGAAGTTGCGGGCTATGATTGGTAGTAAATAATAATTTGGGACGAATTATAAAATAAAAAAATAAGTTCAAAGTTCAAAAAAAATATGTAGTTCCACTATCTCTTAAATTTTTAAAAAGAGTTCCTAGATGCTATGTTCTCTCTACCTATACTGCTAGATGCAGATGATACGTGAATAAAAAAAGAAGCAGGTCATACAACCGACACACCACCTTACCTTCCCACATCAAACTTGATACATTCAAAGTGCCTAAATTAAAGATTCCTAGTGTTAAAATATACAGAGTATTAACCACCATTAAGACTCTACAACGCCCCACTTTCTGTTGAATTTTGGAGGTATTGCTTGTTGAGTGGCGAAACTCAACGCCGCGTTTTGCCTCTATCAGAGCAAGAAAATTTTAAATATTATATTTGCTTCGCCGCCAGTGACTGTCTCTACTTTACGTCTGTCTCTCTTACTTACCCCGGGGACCCTAGAGGCGGCCCGCAACGCGAGCGATCCTGTAGCGTTTCATTTTGGTGGAGAGGGTTTCCGCTCGTTTACATTTCCCAGCGATAAAAAAATGGCCTCTTATTTAACAATTTTATTATAAAATTCAATATAAAGTAAAAAAAAACAAAAACTCTCACAACTCCATTCATCTATTATTCAAGAAAATATGAAAAATAATTATATCAAAAAACTTACACGTTATACAAAAGTTTCATTCAATTACTTCCAAGGAATTGTCTCAGATAGGTAAAATATCTCAGAGTAAACTTGTAATTGATAGAGAACTTATGTAATATCTTGTTAAGGAATAAAATAAATCAGCTTCACGCTGTATCCCGTACCTAGCAGAGAAGGCACTTTAACTTATGTCTCATATGAATCAATTTTTTTCTATGGGAATATGATAGATATATTTTTTAAACTTATCTCTGTAGTCCACATACGGCTGAGTATTCAGAGAGGACGTAGTGTCAGGACATTCTGTCTCCCACGCACTCCTGTACTTTGATGACTTTGCGTGTTAAGTGACGTGACAAAAAACTTTTAATAAATCATTCCTCGGCAGGGAATCGAACTTGGAACCATATCGTATACAATAACAAATTTATTTTGTACCTATTTTTTTATTGAGATGACCATGTTTTAATAAATTACATTAGTTTAAAAATTCTAAAAATTTTAATTGTAAGTTTCCGCGCTCGCCCGCCCTCGCCCTGCCGCCGCTGACCGCCGATACATCGATGTAGGTGTAACAAATCGTAGTGTGAGACAGAGCGCCGCGTACCGACAGCATTATACAACAAATTTAAAATGTTCACATTTAGACGTATCTATTAAAGCACTTAATATTTTATTATATATTTTGAATTAAAGCGAATCATTATAAACTTTACATCTTCTAGTTGTGCTAGTTATTATGTACCGGGAAGATCCATCTTTATTTTCAGTTTGGAATAAAATTTTAAACGAAATAATAAACTAATTAATGAAGTTGCAATTATTTTTGAGTATTATTTTACAGAAATACCGATTAAAGTAACTTCATCATTAAAGTAACTTCATCAGATACAATTAAATTATTGCAAAGTAACACTAACCAATATTACAAAAGTTAAACGTTAGTACATGTAGCACCATAAGAAATTATGAAACCTTATAAGAGCCTTAGTATAAAAAGAACTGCCGATTGATGGGGAATATCTGTAGAGATACTAAGCTATATTTTATCACATATTGCACCTCAGCTCATTACGATATTTAATAAATGTGTTGAAAAAGGTATTAATTAATATTACAGTAAATACGTTATGTCGTCCCGTTGTTATCTATGGATGAGCGTACCACGAAGATCGATTTTAGCGCCTTGTTTTTGATTTATAATACCATTTCCCTTTTTTATGTAAAGAATTTATACTGTTGCGATATTATACTGTTTGCTGATGATACTTCCTTAATTTTGAAAGTAGATATGAATAAATATGACGAAGTGAATAGTGCACTATTGCAAATACTCCGCTGGTTTACCGTTAATAATTTAGTATTAAACGCGAAGATAACAAATCTAGAGAATTTACTATGCTTAACGTGAAGAGACAGAAGCTTAACTTAATTTTATAAATCTCAATAATTAAATTTTCAATTTTACTTATACAGCGATATATTTGTGGCTAACACTAGATTCGAAGCTTCAATGTCTTGTCTTGGCCCCCTTTTATCTTTATTGTTAGTAGACTGAGCTCCGCTGCTCACGTTGTTAGAAATTGAGACAGCTTACGTATGTTAATATTGTTCGACTAATTTAGTTATTTTCATAGCATCTTGTCCTATGCCATATTACTTTGGGAAACGCTGCAGATATTCAATTAATATTCATAATCTAAAAAAGATCGGTGCGGGCTATTTATAGCCTGGGAACTTGAAAATCTCTGAGAAGTTTTAAATAAAACGGGTATTCTTATAATTGCAGCACAGCATATTTACAATAATATCTTGCTTTTTCGCAAAAATATTCACTATTATTTAAAAAACACCAATAGACGCGTATAATATTGATACAAGAAATAAAAAGAAGCTGAAAAAGTGACTAAATCATTTATGGGACGTGGTATATATCTAATAAAATTCCACAAGTAATTTTAGACGTCTGTACACACTGACTGTTGTTTAAATTAAACATTTTATTTATTTTCATTTCTTCGCTCTATCATTCAATCGCAATGTCTCATTAAAGTAGATATATTTACGAAATTTTAAGAGGGTAAGTGAAAATTATTCGATTCCTCGAAAAGGAATCGAACCCACAACCGTTGCCTTTACAATCAGGTCCTCTAGCATAGAGTTTTTGCAATTTATTTTATTTAATTGATCATTTTTCCTTTTTTTTCTATGTAATATTTACTTCCTTTCGAGTTCCACAACTTAGCCGACGCATTATTAGACATAAGACACTGTCTGATACTTTATATGATAGCAGACGTGTATAAGGTTACATTCTGACGCCGCCACAGTGCTAGTGTCGGTAAGGCATCTCTACCTCACACTAATTAACTAGTAAAGCTTTGAGTTAATATCAAATATTATAGTAATATATAATATCAAATATATAGTAGTATATAATATCAAATATATAGTTTTTATACAGCTTCACGCTGTATCCACTATCCACCTAGCCAGGTAGACTCAGGGAATCTGGGAACTAAATGTTAAGACAGTCCGCTTCGATTAAGACACGTTTCCCAATTTTCGCCGAATTCTCGATGTATTGCGTGTTCAGTGTTGACAACGTTTAGACAACGGAGTGTTATAGCACTGGGTGCCCTCAACTTTTTGCTTGTAATATAAAAACTATTTTAATGTTAAATATATATAGGCCATACTGTCGCAGCGGCAAAGCATTTGACTCTAAAAGTATAAACACAACGGTTGTGGGTTCGATCCCCATTCGGAACCATGACTTGTTAACATTTTTCCTCTGACAAAACAATTTGTGGCGTTGAATTCTGCCCCTTAACACATAACTATCAAGAATTAGAAATGAAAGAAGAGAACGGAGTGTCATGTCACGAAAACTCAGTGTTTTACCTAACGTATAGAAAGAGGAAGTAAATGGAAGAAAAATATATATCAACAATATATGTGAACTTACCGTCTGTCCGTACGCGGTTAGCGGAAAAAGGGAAATTGGATTTTTTTGTGATAAAACTGCCGATTCTCGCCGACGGCTGAGATATTTGTGGGCTGATGTATCTCGTCGGCGAATTAAAACTTGAATGCGGCGTTTGAGAGCCCCTTTCACGCGCTGACACTTATTAAATGGTGATTTTACAGGCTCTATTACGTGGGGCGTTGAGGGTTGATGGACAACTTTTATAGAGTTTTAATAAGTTTGTTTTTTATAATAATAATAAACGTGTTTGACCGACGTAAATCATGCTTGTAATTAAATGATATCTTTATATTTTATCAAAGCTATCTTTTTCTTTTTTTGCTTGGTGTCTAAGGGAGGTGAGGGGATCAGCTATGCTATGGAAGTTATCGTTGGATGTTGTAGAAACGGAATCGCACTGGTGAAAATAATTATCAGATATACTACCACTACAAGCACTGTCATTATTATGCATACTAACAATATTATATATGTATTAATTTATACACATTATTTATATGGAATATAAAACGGAACGGAATTTCTAAAAAGAAATTACTATTCTAGAACAAGAATAACTTTAAAAAAATCATGATTATAAAAAGCGCTTTATTTATCTAAGAAAATTAAATTGTCATTCAAGTTTTATATTTAAATACACTTTGTTAAGAGACAACAAAGAAATTAACGAACTTATGTTATGTCACTGTTTTAAAGATGGAATTTACCAAGCCGTATGAACAAAGTGAATTACACAGTGTATTCACACTTTTTTGTTGTGTTGTTGAAATATTCCTATCTAACGTACGATGCAACTTTGAACAACAGTGAAATCCGTATATATATATATATATATTTANTATATATATATATATATATATATATATATATATTTAGAACGACAACCTAACTGCTATCTAAACATGAAGTGATTCTTTCGGTGTCGCGGTAAATCCAAAAAAAATCACAAGCAATTATTATTGGCAGTTGCCTAAACACTTAAATAAACTTATAATAATGCCATTAAATAATAGAATTACAATGATAGTAGAATTCATTGTTAGTAAAAGCAATTGAAATAAATATATCGACAATATAATTATATACCCACAATAAGGATTGTATCCTAAATTATGCCTTAATGTATTTTTTTTACATAGCTTAGAGTAAGATACTTTCACTTTAGGCATGTCCTTTTATATGTCCCCTTACATATAGTCGTTGTATAGCATACCCATAGCATAGTTTGGCTGAGATTGTTAATTTAATGAATAAAAAATAAGAGCCACTCGAAGGGTATAAGGTGGAACGCATTAATCTCCAGAATAAGTGGTTCGAATAAGAAAAATATTTTCGTGTTGGATCGTCCAGTTTATTAAAGAAGGTACCCCGCGACCACGGCGCTCACAGACGTGGTCTCACAGCGTCACGACGACTTCAGCACTAAGGTATATAAATCCTAAGGAACAGATTATTTTGATGTTTTCGTTGGAAAGTGGGTCATGAAAATGTACCTAAATGTTTTACTCAAATCTTTTTGTGACGTGAGTTATAATGCTCTACCTGTGCCAAAATTTTAAGTCAGCTTTGGTTCCTATTATGACTGAAATAACGATACTGTATTGTTATCTACATAATGTTAGAAACTTCTTGTTGCATTATAAAATGCAATTGGTTTTGAAATTCAAAATGAATTTGGGACTCATAAAGACAAAAGATTAAAGAATTGAGTATATTGACATTTGCATCTCAATCCATTTTTAAAAATATTATAATTTGTATATTAAGAAAAATATTAATGATTTTACCAAAATCGGCGATGTGCCTATGTACATATTAATACTAAAAATAGCTTACGACTTAGCGCACCTGTAACTCGATTGCATCTAGTCCATATTTCTTTTATTGGACACCTTTAGAATAGGATCCCAAAAAACATCAGAGAATTTTCTATATCACAATTTAAAAGAAATGTGAACAGACGTTTGTGTGTTAGGGTTAAGGTTATTAAATTATTTATTTTTTTTGCTTCACTCTGTATCCCGCATACAGCANAGAACTCAACGCCGCGCTTTGCCTCGACACCAGAGCGAAGTAATGGAAATATAAATTTAAGTAAATATTTCATCTCCTCGAGTGGGGATCGAACCCACAACCAGTCGGTTTTACAGTCACACTTTGTGCCCCTGCGCCTACTGCGCCTACTGCGCCTACGACTGGTCTCAATTATGAACATAAAATATTAATTAATATTCAAATTATTATTTCATGATGAAAATATTTAAATTAATTACTATAAAATGATTAGTCTTTTTAAAGTTTATTAAATAGTAAGAAGAAGTACATGTGTCGGTATATCATGTATGTAACTTATATATTTCTAAACTACATCTACCGATCTCGCCACTATGAGGCGCGTCGTCAATACTTAATCATTCTACCCTACAACTTATTCGTGAACGATCATATAAAAAGCCGCGCGGGCGTTGTACGGTCGGTCTCGACTATTCAGATAGGTGATTATTTCGTTAATCAATTATTATTTTAATTACGAATGTGGTTAAGACCTATTTGTAATTATACTGGGCTGGAGCAGTAAAGGCGAGTGTTAGAATCTGTAGAGGCCCCTGAAGCCTATACCCTTGGTCACAAGTCCCAGGCGCTGCTCCGAGCTCCACATCATTTAAAAGGTAAGATAACGTTACTCATAACTACCATCCACTTCTGATGTTTGTTCGATACGACTACTCTCATTATTCGTTCAGTCTGTTATTCTTTTTTATGTTATTCTCTACTATTTTTCTAACACGCGCGTTCTTTCTGTTACAAATATACTTACACATTCTACATATATTCTTGTACGCCTTCATAATTGTATACCTTACTATTAGATATCGCCGCATACACTTGTATATACAATATCTAATAATAGAAATAGTTACCATTATGAATAAATTTAGTAAACAAAAGTGGAACTTAAGGCTATTCACTAGAAAGTTTACTCGACGGCGTCGTAACGCCCGCGACTGGTTCGATATCGGTATCGGCGTATCGCTGCGCGGTAGTATTCGAATTGCAATACCGATATGATAAAACAACTTGTCCCTGATAAATACTTAAGTTTTGTAGTAGTTATAGTTGTTGAACTTTTATTGTATAATAATATTACTTGTCTATTTTATTTTGAAATGTAAATTTAAAAAAATGTTTAGAATTTAACGAAACGGCTTAGCTTAATTGACTTCATTGATTTTCACTTGGGGGGTTGATTCTCACTTGGGGAAATGATTCTACTTAAAATATTTGAATTTGTTTACACTAGTTATAGTAAAAAGCGGCGTTGAGTTTCGTAAATCAGCACGAGATATCTTAAAAATTGGGTAAAAAGTGGGAACGTAGTGTCTCAACACAAAAAAAACTGTAAAGGTGCATAAAGAAATCTTAAAAGCATATTCGTGCATATGGAAACATAAAATAGTAATTTAAGTTGCCTACAAGGTTTATTTTAATTTCCACATTGTCAAACACGAGACAAAGAAACTAATGTGAACAATTCATTATAGAACGGGCAACACGTTTTGAATTATAAACGCTGTAACGGCTGAAATATTTATACGATTTTGTCACTGGATTCTGGAACTGTAGACTGTTGTTATATTACGTTAATATAAATCAATATGATACTTTTACGTCAGAAAATAAAATGCGGCGTTGAGTTCCGCCACCCAATATGAAAAATGTTGAATCAGGGCAGAAAGAAAAGAATGAACTATCTAACACTAGGCTCTTTTTGCCTACCCTGCTACGAAAAAAGGCGTGAAGCTAGAAAATATCACATTAAGCAATTAAATATAAGCATGTATATATGTACAGCCGACATCGCACTTCCGGTCGCCAGCTTCATACAAAAAAGCTAAACAACTTTGGTGTACTGCCAAAAGCCGCTTGAAGCTGCGTCTTCATTGCTAGGAAAAACTCGATTTGGTCGCGTAATGTGTGAGACCATTCTAGACATCAGAGGACAGAGATTATTCGTAGTTGGATGACGTTCAATTGTTATTGCGATCTATTTTCAGGAATAATTTTATCATTACGTTTACGCATTTTTTTGTAGCAATGCAATGATTTCAGCCGCTTGGTCTACTTCACTAAATTATAAACTTTAAACTTACTTACTTAACTTCTATAATAAATTATAAAAAATCTAATGAAGAACTATAAAAATACAAATATATATTTGACTAAACAAAAGGAAATTAGTATAACAGAGAACAAATAAGAAAGTTAAACCTCCAATAAGTAAGTGAATCTGAATCAACTCTATCACGCTTGTTCCGCCAAACTACAATACTATTGAAAGTTAGCTTATCGACGTGTGCTGAAGTTGCGCGTAGTTGCGATCAAAGGAATAGCTTCAAGATTATACAATGTACTTTTAAGGTTAGATATATGTTTAATAATTTTAATTTTTTAATCTGCACTTAGGAAAGATAAATACTTTCTAGAAAAAGTATAAAAATTTTAACATAGCGGGATTTAAATTCGCGCTTCTTGGACCGCTTGGACGATTTCCAAGTGGCGCAGGTTCGAATCCCGCTACGTTCAAATTTTTATACGTTTTCTAAAAACTATTTTAAAGTTAGATAAGAAACTTTGTTTCGGTGTTCAAAGTGTGGCGTTGAGTTTCACCAATCATAACAATATTTTGGACATTGAGCCGTGTGTGGAGAGCGGCGTGTCTTAACACTCGGTTACCTCTGCCTATCGTGCTATACGGGAAAAAACTGAAAAAAATGTGTTCTGATAAAGATAATTGGATTTCGAGAATCTCAGCAGAAAGTTCGTCTATATTATCATCACGTCGCCAAGTATTTTAGTATCTCACTTTAGTGTTCGAAATGACGAATGAATGTGGGTTTCAAAAATGTGTAATACTGAATGGTATATTCACGCTATTAATCTGGTTAAATAGTGTCATTCAACATATGTAATAATTGCGAAAATCAAAAATCATGTTATATTACCACACTATAGTTCAAAATATAATTATATTGTTATATTGTTTGTAAATATTTTTATCCTTTTGTCTTAACATAGTAGCCCTATTGCATAGTAGCTTAGCTGATCGAATCCGCAATGAAGAGATGCACATAAAAAGTAAGAACAAGCGTTACGAGAGGCAGGGGGAGACCATATTATCCAAAACACATTATCAAAGATACTGGAGGAAGGTCACGTAAAACATGACCTCTATAAGGGCACATATGAAGGGGTTGATGACAGTGGCCGAGGCGAAATCAGTATGCATAGACTGTAGAGTTGCGCTCTCCTTTCTCTTTGGCTATTCGGCTAGGGATACAAAGTATAAAGTATATGAAATTTTAACAATTGTATGTCATACAATTGTTACCTTAAAATCAAGTTCATATTTCACTTTAATGCGCTCCACAGAAGGCGAGTAATTAACGATTTAATTATCATAATAAATATAAGTACATACATTTGGTTTTACTATTTCTTAAAACAATATAATAACTTCTCTCTCTCTCTCTTTCTCTTCATCTACTATGCTATAAAAATCTTAAAGTTGTCTGTCTGTTCCACCGCCACCAGGCTTTATCTCATGAACAGCTGAAATATTTACAGATTATGTACTATGTTGCCGCTTTAACATCAAATATTAAAAAATAGAATAAAATTAATATTTAAGGAGGTTCCCCTTCGTTTGCGACCCGGATACTTGGGCGGCTTGTTTAATAAAACCCCATATTAATGCTAATATATAATCTAAGGGTTCTTAAAGTCACTTAAGGATCCTTATAATAAAAGGTTTTCGTTTTATTTGTTAATTGCTTATTTATTTTATTTCATAATGATGTCAAAGAGTCCACTCCGCACCTATAATCACACGCTGTCGCACTGCGTTGTAATTGATGGTCTCATACACTTTGCCCAATTTATAATAACTTTGTATGTCGCTTATACAAAGGTAGGCAGTGGGGAGCCAGGATTAAGACTAAGATTAAGATTAAGATCCTCCGTTTCCCGTGAGAATTTTTGAGACATTGCATACTTAGTCCCTGGCGGAACTTAACGCCGCACTTTGTCAACCTTCTAAAAAACATAAAACTATAAAAAAAAGTAAAATAATCTTGAAGGTCGACTATCAAAATAACATTGCCTGTAACAGTTAGACCGCAATATTTAGCAACTACTCGTATCTTCCAGTGTTCTCGTTAGCGCAACGCGTGGATGTGATTTGAATAATTCAACTAGTTCCCAATCGAAGTTCTTTTAATTACATTGTACTAATGAGAATGTTCTCCAAACGTAGTTCTGCGTTTATTTCGCAACTTACATATGTTCGTGTTTGGAGACTTCATTAAAATTAAATCGCATCAATATATATATTTTTTTGTGTAAAATACAAACGGATTTTTTTAACACTATGCGCGGAATAGAGCATTCCGCGCATAGTGTTAAAAAATTCCGTTCCCATTAGGACATTTTCGTGATACATTTTCCAACAAATTTTGGGCATCATTTTGTATGTCGGCGTTGAGTGGCAAATCTCAACGCGTTTTACCTCATTACCAGAGCCAGGAAAAGAAATACTTAATATTCTCATCGAAGTAGGAAACGAACCCACAACCTATCGCGTTTTCTACCGCGCGCATGCTTCCCTGAGCCCTGAGCCACGACTAAATACTCGACATACCCATATATCTACTTAACTTCAACAAGTAAGAGGACAACAGAGCGGGAACTTAGTGTTAAACCATTTTCATTACATTCATTACTTTCTGCACATTTTTCGATTTTTTTTTTGGATATTTCATAGAAAACCATCTTTATAAATTTATAATTGTAGTTAATTTCATACAAAATGAGTGCAAACTTAACTTTGTCAAGTTTTATAAATTCTACTTCTCGTTGACAAACGATAGTGAAATTGGTACGGAGCTCTCGGTATGTGAGTCCTACTCGATTTTGACCGGTTTTTTTTGAGCTGATACCTAAAATTGACATAGTTACTTCGATTGACTGCTACAACAGTTGGGGATAGGAATCTATCGGCGAATTTTATTTGCGAAAATTATATTTATATTTGAAATATGAGTAGGTACATGTATTCGGTGCTGTACCCTGATTATCTCCAAAGTGAGGGGTTAAGTTCTGTCAATAAAGATGCAATGCGAATAAATTAAAATATAAAAAATGGAGAAGGAACTGGCCGTTCATTAGGTTTTTCTAGTTCATTCAGATTTTTTTTATTTGTTTACAAATAACGTCGATGTACTTTTAAAACAAAGTGCAAAAGAATGAAAATTTGCAATGAATTTTGTTTTGAATTCCAGCATATCTGTAACTTTGGTTTACATTTTAAAAATAGATCTACAACCTTGCATTAAATTTCAAATATGTATTTAGGTCAGTTGTAAAGTGACGTTCTTGGACTTGTGCCTTTTTGTCTTTAACTTTAAATAAGGTCCGTCGGATAACTTTAAAAGTTATAAAAGTTACAACACTAAGTTGAAAATTATGTCGTCATTAAGTCACATCTTCCTGTTATCACTCTGGTTACTGATAAGAGGATTATTCTTTCTTAGTAATTTCAATTTACAAAAAGAATTGAGAATTAAGATTAAATATAGTATATATCATTTAGATAGATTAAAATAAACGTATTTATTTAATTTTCGAGCTTTTAAAAGTAAGCCAAATATGGTTAATATTCTACTACAGTAGTTCAGTTCATTATATCATAAGAATATTAAACAGTTTTTTATTTCTTGTGTTGTTTATAAATATAATACGGGAAATAATAAAAAAATCTCGTTTTCGGAAGTGTCCGAACTCTATGTCGCGCTTTGCCTTGCCGGAACTGGGATATTGAAATAATTGTTTGCCTCAAATTATGGTCGAATACACAACCATCACTATTGTAGTCTCACGTTACTGCTTCTGCTAAGTTTTTAATGTAAAAAATAGTTTAATAATGCATTTCTGTTAATAAAATGAATACATACACTGAAGTATAACTAAAAACAACATTTGCGGTATTTTAAAGTGGACCCAAAAAAATGAACTTATTGTATTTGCTACGATTTTTAGCGATTTCGAGTTATTATTTTATCTCTTTAAATTATAGTATATTTGGCTTTGGAGAGCTTTTTTATTTTCCTTTCTGTATTCGGTATTTGCAAACTTTTCTAGCGAAAAAGCATAAGAGGTTTTTTATCGTAACAAAATACATTTTGTTTGCATGTTTTAAGCCAATATTTGCGGGAAATCGTAACTTTATATATACTTGGTAGATGCTCAAGCAAGTTTCGAGCAAAATTATTTTTTAACCTAGATTGAGTTTATAAAGCCAAATTACTAATTAATTTGGGAAAATTTTACATGTTTTTGTTCATATCGGTATTTATTTAAAGTAGATTTTGGTTTTGTGTTTCAATAGATTCAGTAAAGACATATAGGTAAGTTTCTTTATTGTTTTGTTTCAGCGTGTGCGAAACTTGCGACAAACTAGAATTACTCAGCGACGGAACAAAAGAGCGAATGTGAGTGACGCTAC
Source organism: Heliconius hermathena (assembly GCA_013403705.1). Taxonomy (NCBI): domain Eukaryota; kingdom Metazoa; phylum Arthropoda; class Insecta; order Lepidoptera; family Nymphalidae; genus Heliconius; species Heliconius hermathena. The sequence continues at coordinate 116,886 of JAAIXJ010000064.1, forward strand.
TAGCTACTAGCTTACTGAACCGTTGTATTTTTACAACTTAAAGCTACATTTTGTTAACTACGCTGAGATAATATATACCTACTGTTTTACATACATTAGGTATCAACTTATTTAAAATAATATTTGGATCTGTTTTGTAATTAAAATAAACTGCTTCACTACCTTTTACCGCGTAAAAAGATAGATAAATAGAACCTAATGTTAAGACACTGTCATTGTCACATTCTTTGAAATCTTCGATTCTTTATGCGTTTTGAGTGGAACAGAACGTCTCGCTTTTTTTTTCGTTGCTACATTGCAGAGCGGTGAACGAAAAATAAGTTAAATATAATTATTTCATTGAGTGAGGACTTACCACACCCATCACACCCTATCACACCCATCGACGCTATGAAATCTATTTGAATAACCATATTCTGATATTGAAAACACTCTTAAGCAAATTTCAAGGTCAAAATTTATTAATCTTATTCAATATATATAAAAAAAAACATTTAATAAGTTCTTTGTTTTTCACGATTATTACACATTTTAAATGATACTATTTTAACCGGATTAGTCGCGTATATTTAAGATTTTACCTTTTGGAAACCCGACGTTTCGAACACTTTGCAGTAGTTCGTGGTTACAAGTGGTGGTAGATTGAGGTGGCATTCGTCTGTCACTTGATATAATTATTATATCAAACTGCCGACAACGATTTCTTGATTGCCTCGCGTACTGCCCTGGATTCCTGCAGAATGAGCTGATAGTATTTTGCCCTCTGGCATGGTGGGTTTGAGACTTCAATGATTTTATGAGTGGATCCCAGGTGGTAGAAGGTTTCCAGCCATCCTCTCTATTGAAATAAGGATGTTTTTGTATTTCAATAGCCTCGCGGATCATTCTAGGAATGTATCTGTTTTCCTTAGCGAGGATTTGAGGTTTATCAAACCTAATGTAGTGGCTGAGTTTATCCACAGTGTGCTCACATACAGCTGACTTCGACACGTTCTTGATATCGGAGATATGTTCCTTTGCCCTAACACCGATGCTTCTCTTTGTTTGACCAATGTATGATGATGAGTCTAGTTTGTAAACACCTGCACTCTGTAAAATATAGTGTATACAAACTCAACTTTGAATTTGAACATGTCTCGAAAGAGATTAGAGAGCGAAGAACAAAATGTTTTGTCGTTAGTTTCTTCCTGTCTACCCATACACCTGTCTTAAAACAGGAAAATCAATAAAATTTAATAAATTCAGTTGTTGAAAGAAACTAAAATATTAATGAAAGTATCATACCAAAATTCCTATCACGAAAATCTTAAATAGCGAAGTAGAAGCACGCCCCTCCGGATCGCGGACTATTGGCAGCGAGCGCGCCAGCGAGGATGCCGAGCAGACCGGTGCCCTGTAGCTGTCATCAATTTATTTTTTAATAGCGCCCGCTTGAACTTATTCTTATAATTATTGCAAAATTTAATCTAAATTTGTTCACTCATTCGTTCGACGTGCTCGAGTCACCTGAGCACGTTCTCAATCCTCACCGTGACATCCTCGCTAGTACCTGCCATTATGTTCTGTGTTTTGGATTATATTACATTAATAAATGTCCTCAATAATATCTTCCATATACAAACAGCTATCAGTTATATTTTATATATATATATATATATATATATATATATACATATATATATATATACACACACATACANTATATATATATATATATATATATATATATATATATATATATATATATATATATATATATATATATATATATATATATATATATATATATATATATATATATATATATATATATATATATATATATATATATATATATATATATATATATATATATATATATATATATATATATATATATATATATATATATATATATATATATATATATATATATATATATATATATATATATATATATATATATATATATATATATATATATATATATATATATATATATATATATATATATATATATATATATATATATATATATATATATATATATATATATATATATATATATATATATATATATATATATATATATATATATATATATATATATATATATATATATATATATATATATATATATATATATATATATATATATATATATATATATATATATATATATATATATATATATATATATATATATATATATATATATATATATATATATATATATATATATATATATATATATATATATATATATATATATATATATATATATATATATATATATATATATATATATATATATATATATATATATATATATATATATATATATATATATATATATATATATATATATATATATATATATATATATATATATATATATATATATATATATATATATATATATATATATATATATATATATATATATATATATATATATATATATATATATATATATATATATATATATATATATATATATATATATATATATATATATATATATATATATATATATATATATATATATATATATATATATATATATATATATATATATATATATATATATATATATATATATATATATATATATATATATATATATATATATATATATATATATATATATATATATATATATATATATATATATATATATATATATATATATATATATATATATATATATATATATATATATATATATATATATATATATATATATATATATATATATATATATATATATATATATATATATATATATATATATATATATATATATATATATATATATATATATATATATATATATATATATATATATATATATATATATATATATATATATATATATATATATATATATATATATATATATATATATATATATATATATATATATATATATATATATATATATATATATATATATATATATATATATATATATATATATATATATATATATATATATATATATATATATATATATATATATATATATATATATATATATATATATATATATATATATATATATATATATATATATATATATATATATATATATATATATATATATATATATATATATATATATATATATATATATATATATATATATATATATATATATATATATATATATATATATATATATATATATATATATATATATATATATATATATATATATATATATATATATATATATATATATATATATATATATATATATATATATATATATATATATATATATATATATATATATATATATATATATATATATATATATATATATATATATATATATATATATATATATATATATATATATATATATATATATATATATATATATATATATATATATATATATATATATATATATATATATATATATATATATATATATATATATATATATATATATATATATATATATATATATATATATATATATATATATATATATATATATATATATATATATATATATATATATATATATATATATATATATATATATATATATATATATATATATATATATATATATATATATATATATATATATATATATATATATATATATATATATATATATATATATATATATATATATATATATATATATATATATATATATATATATATATATATATATATATATATATATATATATATATATATATATATATATATATATATATATATATATATATATATATATATATATATATATATATATATATATATATATATATATATATATATATATATATATATATATATATATATATATATATATATATATATATATATATATATATATATATATATATATATATATATATATATATATATATATATATATATATATATATATATATATATATATATATATATATATATATATATATATATATATATATATATATATATATATATATATATATATATATATATATATATATATATATATATATATATATATATATATATATATATATATATATATATATATATATATATATATATATATATATATATATATATATATATATATATATATATATATATATATATATATATATATATATATATATATATATATATATATATATATATATATATATATATATATATATATATATATATATATATATATATATATATATATATATATATATATATATATATATATATATATATATATATATATATATATATATATATATATATATATATATATATATATATATATATATATATATATATATATATATATATATATATATATATATATATATATATATATATATATATATATATATATATATATATATATATATATATATATATATATATATATATATATATATATATATATATATATATATATATATATATATATATATATATATATATATATATATATATATATATATATATATATATATATATATATATATATATATATATATATATATATATATATATATATATATATATATATATATATATATATATATATATATATATATATATATATATATATATATATATATATATATATATATATATATATATATATATATATATATATATATATATATATATATATATATATATATATATATATATATATATATATATATATATATATATATATATATATATATATATATATATATATATATATATATATATATATATATATATATATATATATATATATATATATATATATATATATATATATATATATATATATATATATATATATATATATATATATATATATATATATATATATATATATATATATTGTGTGTGTGTGTGTGTGTGCGTGTGTGTGTGTATGTGTATGTATCTATATATGGATAGATTAATGATTCAAACCAGCGTGACTTGAGATAATGTTGTATCTGTATAATGTGTGGTGAATTGAGATGAGTCTTGGCCTACTTCCGGTGCTCAGAGTACGGAACATTTAAATATCACTTCTAGCGCGCGGTATAATATTTTATAATGCTTAAGTACTGTTGAGACGCTTCCGTTCCTTCGGTATGGGATAAAATTGTGTGGGCAAGATTTATATTGTTATGTAAGGTAATATTAATTAAAAAAATATATAATAAAACAAAAACCCCGACTGCATAAAACTAAAAAGACAAGCCCAATAGTTTATTAGGATTAACAGTCAAAAAAATTTTTCACTAAGTCCAATGGCGTCCCATAGCCGCCATGATTGTTTTTTTTAACGTCACCTATCTAAGAATACTTGGGCTGCTTATATATAATATAGATATGATACCTCAATTATGTAAATCCGTTCAGGGGTTCTGGAGATATGAGATAATAAAGAATATTACATACATACATACAAGATACGCGCGAAAAACATAACCCTTCCTTGGCAGTCGGGAAAAAAGTACATTGACGTCATATATTATTATAAATGTGTGAAGCAAAAAAAATCTTGCTCTGATAGACGAAGTGGAGTGGACGCAATGTCTTAACACTAAGTTACTATTGCCTACTCTGCTATGCGGGAAAAATCGTGAAGCGGAAAATATATGAGAAACACTTCAAAATGATACAATATTTATTTAACTAGTGTTAATTAAGCCCAACTAGCGCCAACTATCCCTGGCTGCCGTCATGAAGTAATTGTAGTAGAAGTTTCATAGGAGCAACTTGAAGTAAAACCTTTTATATCTAGAAATGAGTCTTGAGAGTAATTGCTTTTTGCAACTTTCATTATATAGTTATAAGTACTTTAGTCATTTATGATATAAAACATAAATAATTAACTTTCACTTAATATATTGTAAGCTATTAAAATAATTAAAGTGATATCTATATAAATATCCAAGTGAAGCCAGTGAAGTGAAGCAGGAGTACAAGCGTGCGACAGGTTCAGTTTCCACACGAAGATATTTGTAGGGAACTATTATATATATTTATAGTTTATTTAATGTGTGTCATTTATCTATTTCAATATTGTAATTTATTTATTTATCATTTATATACATACATACGTTTAATAGAATTTATATATTTTGTAGTAAGTATTCCTATTTAGTTTATTTATATGAAAGCGCTCACTGCCGTCGACCGAACCGATACGGTGTCGTAAGATTTACACCTACCCCCTTGTCGACGGCATAATAAAATATCACAGTCGTTGCTTGCCATTCGATGCGCTTTCCATACGTTCCTTTGTTTTATTTAGTATTTATTTCCAAATTTGTATCTTTTGTGTTCTGTTATATATATATGTTTGTGGTTGACTTTCTTATATACTGTACCGTGTTTAATTGTGATTTTTCCATTTGTGTTATCACTGTATGTACATTTAAAGTGGTGTTGATTAAACTTAGTGCTAAACGTGAATAGATTTTTATTATTCACCATCAACACTACATTGGTGACCCCGATCTACACGTCATGGACTATACCACGATGCATAGTGATAGTGACTCAGCTCAATCTGATGTCACTAACCGACCACAACGGGCAAGAAAAATGGAGCGGGTAGAATCTCTCAGCGGTGACCCACCCACCTTTCTACCCCCACACCATTTGAGAACACCATCATTTTGGCCAGAAAAACCTGCGATTTGGTTCGCACAGGTTGAATGCCAATTCTTCCTAAACGGAATCACCGATGACGCGATCAGGTTTTATCTCATGTCTTCCACGTTAGGCCGAGAATATGCAGCCGAACTGGAAGACGTCATCACTGGCCCACCGGATTACAACCTACTCAAAGCGGAAATAATTAAGCGCTTTTCACCATCGCGTGAAAGTAAAATGAAACAGCTGCTGTCACATGAACAGCTGGGAACCCAGAAGCCTTCACAATACCTGCGTCACCTCCAGCACTTGGCTGGACCTGGTATCCCTGAAGAATTTGTTCGAAATATTTGGACCAGCCGTTTACCTGTGGAGATGCAGACAATTATAGCGTCGCAGTCAATTCAGCCCCTGGACGCGTTGGCGCAACTTGCCGATAGGTTGCATGAGATGGCAGCTCCAGCACATCAGCCAGCTGCCACGTCACCAGCATCAGCACCAGGTATCGACTTGCTGACAAAGCAGTCGCAGAGTTGACCAAACAGGTTAGTGCGCTTACATCCTATATTTTTGAGAAGCCACTACCGAGTGACAGAAGCCACAGCCGAACAAGCTCTTTTCGGTCTGCTTCTCCTTACGTCCCACAACGTTCAGTCAGGAAAAGCCCTGAGAAATCACTGATGACGACCAGTGATGGCAATAACTCTTCGGGCCGCCTCTTCATAACGGACAATAAAACAAAAACACAATTTTTAGTAGACACTGGTAGTGACATATGCGTATATCCAGTTAGTGCCATTTGTGATAAGCATAATAAAACATCTTTTCAGCTCAGTGCTGCCAACGGTTCGGTTATCAATACATACGGCTACATCAATCTTACATTGAATATTGGGTTACGTCGTAATTTTCCATGGCGTTTTGTCATTGCTGACGTAACCAAACCCATAATAGGTGTAGATTTCTTATCTCACTACAAACTTATTGTAGACATCAGCAGCCGCAAATTAATAGATAGCCTGACCAATATCAGCACTGTAGCCACTATTGTTAATTCTAAGAGCTTAGTTACAAGTGTCAAAGTATCGACTGGTGGTAACAGTATATATCATAATAGTTTATCCGAATTTCCAGAAATAACCCGTCCCGCTGGTACACCACCGACAGTTAAACACAATACTGTACATCACATACGCACTACACCAGGTCCACCCGTAGCGTGTTCACCGAGGAGGCTAGCTCCCGAAAAATTAAAAATAGCTAGGCAAGAGTTCGACGCAATGTTGGCTAACGGCACGGCTCGTCCTTCTGACAGCCCATGGTCGTCACCCCTGCACCTCGCATACAAAAAGGATAACGGCTGGCGCCCTTGTGGAGACTACAGACTCCTAAACGCCAGAACCATACCAGACCAATACCCAATACGTCACATCCAGGACTACTCAAATAGCTTATTTGGTTGTAAGTACTTTTCCGTCATTGATTTAGTCAAGGCTTACAACCAAATCCCCGTCGCTGGGGAGGACATACCAAAAACAGCAATTACCACCCCTTTTGGTTTGTATGAATTTCCTTTCATGACGTTTGGGTTGAGAAATGCAGGGCAAACATTTCAAAGGTTCGTCGATGAAATGACCCGTGGACTTGACTTTTGTTATCCATACCTGGACGACTTCCTAGTATACTCCAAGACACAAGAGAAACACGAAGACCATTTACGCCAGCTCTTCACCCGTATGAAAGACTACGGCGTACTTGTAAACACGGCTAAATGCGTCTTCGCTGTTCCTGAGGTCACATTCCTAGGGTACCACGTCTCCAGAAAAGGTACTAAGTCATTGGAAGCAAAGGTCAAGGCCATAGTTGATTTCCCCATTCCCAAAACCGTAAGGGAACTTAGAAGGTTCCTGGGAATGGTCAATTTCTATAGACGATTTATACCTAAAGCAGCTCAAATTCAAGCTCCTCTTAATGCCCTACTGACAGGCTCAGTCAAAGCTTCTCATCCCGTCGCCATACAGGGAAATTCATTACAGGCATTCGAGCACTGCAAGAAGAGTCTTTGCGAGGCCGCACTTTTAGCTCACTCCGACCCTACTGCTACACTTGGACTGGTCACCGACGCCTCTGACACGGCGATAGGTGGAGTCCTCCAGCAGCTCCAAGATGGAGCATGGCAGCCTCTAGCATTCTTCTCTCGCAAGTTGAGCCCACCGCAGGTGAAGTATTCACCCTACGATCGCGAGCTCCTTGCCATCTATGAGAGTATAAAGCACTTTCGCCATATGCTAGAGGCCAGCCACTTCATAGTCTATACTGACCACAAGCCGTTGTGCTTCGCATTTCACGAATGCAAGAGCAACTGCTCCCCGCGTCAGTATAGACACCTGGATTTCATCTCGCAATTCACGACCGACATACGACACATATCCGGCCAGGACAATGTCGTAGCCGATACTCTGTCTCGGGTCGATGAATTGCAGATGCCTGTCAGTTTAGAGGTACTGGCCAGATCCCAGAAAGCAAACGCAGACCTCGCAAATATTCTTGCCGGCAGCACTTCGTTGCGTTTGCAAAAGCTGATAATCCCTGGGAGTCGTACTGAATTGTACTGCGACGTCAGCACGTCGACTCCTAGGCCTTACGTGCCAGCTACCCATCGCCGGCAAGTATATGACTCCTTGCACTCGCTCAGTCACCCTGGCGCAAACGCAACTACTAAGCTCGTTGCACAACGTTTTGTTTGGCCACTGATGCGGAAAAATTGCCGTGAGTGGTCTAAGGCGTGTTTGCCCTGCCAGCGCTCGAAGGTACATCGTCACGTGTCTTCACCTTTAGGTACGCACACACTACCTTCGGCGCGATTCAAACACGTCCATATAGACCTGATCGGCCCACTACCGCCCGCAAGCGATGGATATCGGTACTGCTTGACAGCCGTCGATCGCTTTACGCGATGGCCGGAGGCTGTCCCTATTACCGATATCACAGCTGAAACAGTGGCCAAGGCATTGATATCCTGCTGGGTATCTCGATTTGGTTGTCCTACCGACATTGTTACGGACAGAGGTCGGCAGTTCGAATCCGCCCTGTTCGAACAATTGTCCAAATCCATTGGATTCGAACATCGTAGGACAACCGCATATCACCCACAGTGCAACGGCTTAGTGGAACGCTTCCATCGACAACTGAAAGCGGCTATTGTTTGCCACGGTGACAGCAACTGGACCGAGTCACTTCCATTCGTCCTTCTCGGCATTAGAAGCTCATACAAAGAGGACCTACAAGCTTCATCCGCAGATCTGGTGTACGGTGAGTCACTGCGACTGCCCGGAGAATTTTTCGGGCATAACGTCGTTACTCCAACCACTGACATCACCGATTTCTCAACGCGGATGAAGCATTTTGTCCAAAATGTGCGACCAGTCCCTACGCAGCACCACGACTTGAAAAGAAAAACATTTGTTTTTAAAGACCTAGAATCCTGTAGCCATGTCTTCCTCCGAGAAGACGCGCTACGGGGTTCTCTGCAAGCTGCGTACACTGGTCCACACAAAGTCTTGACAAGAGATAAAAAAGTTTTCAAGATAGACATAAAAGGTAAATCCGTGACAGTTTCAATAGACCGCCTGAAGCCAGCCTATATACTGCACGACTCCCACACGTCTCATAACACTTCACCCCATCTCTCTGTCACACACGCAAATACACATACGAGCACACACGCAAGCACACAAGCAAGTACACACTCACGCACTCAGACCGATACACACGCAAGCACACACACGGATACACACAAAGACACACAACTATGTCACTCACCCTTCAGACACACTACCCGGTCAGGGAGACATGTACGTTTCCCTGACTATTATCGTCCGTAGACACGGCCTCTGGAGGGGAGTGATGTAGGGAACTATTATATATATTTATAGTTTATTTAATGTGTGTCATTTATCTATTTCAATATTGTAATATATTTATTTATCATTTATATACATACATACGCTTAATAGAATTTATATATAATTATTATAACAAGTATTCGTATTTAGTATATTTATACAAAAGCGCTCGCTGCCGTCGATTGAACCGGTGAGGAGTAATATTTACTCCTACCCCCTTGTCGACGGCATATTTAATAATCACAGTCGTTGCTTGCCACTCGATGCGCTTTCCATACGTTCCTTTGTATTATCTAGTATTTTATTCCAAATTTGTATCTTTCGTGTTCTGTTATATATATATGTTTGTGGTTGACTTTCCTGTATATACTGTACCGTGTCTAATTGTGATTTTACCATTTGTGTTATCACTGTATATACATTTAAAGTGGTGTTGATTAAACTCAGTGCTAAACGTGAGTAGACTTTCATTCTTCCATCATCAACACTACAGATTAAATATCTATTGTACATTTTCATTTCCTCGCTCTTCTAATGAGGCAAAACGAAGAGTTGAGGTCTGCTCTTCAGCACGCTATGGGGCGAACGGAGGAACGAAGTGTCATAAAATTATTATAAGTTCCCAGATAATCTCTGCCGATTCTGCCATGTGAAGGATACAACTTGCTGCTAAAAGAGGATCTAATCCATATCTATATTATAAATTCAACTCTGTATGTCTGTCTGTCGGTCCGTCTGTCTATCCGTCTGTCTATCAGTCTATCAGTCGGTCTGTCTTCTGTCTGTGACGGAATCAGGGTCAAACTGTTGATCCGATTGTGATAAAATAAAATTGAAGGTAGATCCTTGAGGAACTTAGGATATAGGTTAATTTTTTTCTCATATTTGTAATATTCTCGATATATACGTACGTATATAATATATTCAAATACTTTTCAATTTTATACTGCCATGTTAATTACAACCCTCGCTAAGGAATAAGGAATTTTATTGTTTTAAGAAAAGGTCACATTAAAACAATGTTTTACAAAAATATTGTCATTTAAAAAAACAATTAAAAAGTCTGCAAAGGTATATGCTATATGAGATGGTCTCTAAAGGTTGAGCCACAGGCACCATTATAATATATTTAATTTAAATTTTAATGTATAGGATTATTGGTTTACTATAATTTGGTATTAATCATTATCAAAATAAATATAATGGTCACCTTTGGCATTTCATCTAGATCGAAAATATACTTTACTCTACATCATTACAATAAATGCTTAAGGAGATAATCACTGATTCAAAATGATCTAGTCTACGAACTGCACGGTATGATCGACGCGAACGGGCATCCGACGTTGACGGTTTTGTAAATTTTCATATAATACATTTTCGATATACTGTAAATATTTATGTGGTTATTTGCTGTTAAATATTAATTCATATTTTTCTTCGGCTTGTTCGAGTAGTAGATTAGTTAGATTCTTTTAAGTTTCTTGGTGTGGTGTAAAATTTGCCACTGCGCGGTATCGTCCGCTTCTTTTTATTTAATGTTGTTTAAGTGTTTTTAAAATGGTTGGTTATTTTAGTTCGGTTATCTATGCCGTTGTTATACATTTAATAAATCATATTTTTAATCTTTCGGGACTTTATTAGATATTGCTCGCAATAATTTAATACGGAAAAAGTTATTATGTTATTTCAAATAGTATCTATGTACGTGTGCACGGAAACGTGTAAAAAGGTTTTTCCCGTATAAATCCCTATCCCGTGGAAATTTCGGGATAAATAGTAGCCTATGTGTTGCTCCATAAGCCTTTATATCGATGAGTGAAAGTCCCATAAAAACGAGTTCAACTGTTCTAGAGATTAGGTCGGGGAAATAGAAAAATAGACAAATATATATATTGTATTTGAGTATCATGTAAACAACTACATGTACTTGAAAAAACATCAATTTTATTTATCAGAAACTGTCAATGCAACGGAAATCTTGCAATTATCAATAATTTTTTGTCACAAAATGCCTTATTTTGATATATTCATAAGAATATCTCGTAATTATATAGGTGTCGCAGACTTTTATTAGAACGAATGGAATTGAATATTTTTGTATATTAGTACAATGTACTTGCATATATTATATCATTTCTGCTGCCCTGGTTGTTTTAATATAATATTATTGTTATATCGTTATTTAAGGCTAACTAAATATATACACAATGTTATATAGCCTATAGCACTCCTGAGGAATGTAAAAAAGCCGATTAAAAAAAAACAAATAGTAATGTTCTTAAATTTTGTAAAACATTTTTTTTTTCCATTAATAGTTTCTGCAGCGCATGCGATGAAAACATTTTATACACACTTTTTCCACCTTTTGTTACATTATTGAAATTTCAGTAGGGATCCCTAAATTTTTCTAGAAATAAATATAGCCTATGTTATTCGGTGGTAAATGCTACATTAAATGATGAATCGTGAAATAATTTTTAAAATCGGTGCAGTAATATTTATGTTTATTTAGAAAACGTATAAAAATTTTGAACATGACTTAAACTCGCGCTTCCTGGAAACCGACCAGGAGGCACGGATTCGAGTCCTACTACGTTAAATTTTTTATACGTTTTCTAAATAAGTATTCTTCTTTTCTAAGTGTAGATTAACACGTTAAAAATGTTAAAAAAAATTATGTTTATCCATTACATATATACAAATCTTTCCCTTTTATATAATAATATAGATACATTATATTTCGTGTTATTTTTAATTTGACTACTTTTAAATAATTATTTTACGTTGATAATATTTATAATATTATATATAGCTGGTTTTGTTTTATTAAAATCTATCTTTGGTTACGTTTGCTTATTATTTTTTGTTCACTTTAGTTAGTTAAATATTTTTTTCTAATATTAACATTTTCATTAACTTAATTAGTTCGTTTACGTCTGTAGATACATGATACATGCCAAATGCTAACTGGTGTTGTCAGTCAGTCAGTCAGTAATGGGAGAGATTTATACATAACTAAACTGTTATTTCCGCAAATAATGGTAACCACAAACATTATTATATCACATTTCAGTTTAAAGGAACCATTTAGTAAATTTGAAAGTAATTAATCGCAATGGTGAAGTTGTAAACCGTCACTCTCGTCACGGGAAGGAGGCAAAATCATTTACTAAGTTTGATATTTAAAACAAATTAGAGATCGTCCTAAAACTACGTTTCATTCGAAGACGGAGGAAACAAAGCGAATTCTAAACAACAAAGGGGCAAGTCTATTAATACACATAATTTAAATTTAATATATTATAATTATTGAACTTTAGGGGGTCACAGCTCATTGGGGCCGACGTTTTCTTACAGATTGGTTTGATTTTGATTAAGCAACGCCTACTCTTGATTTAAGTTGATGTACGAGAGGTGTACTCGCTTACAAAGCAAATTAAGCATTCCATTCAGTGGTCAATTATTAAAGGTCGTCTTTGTTGAAAATCAGAGGACGATTAAATTGACAAATTGGTGTAGGTTTTCTGAAAGTAGAAGTTCCGCCGTTCTCTGCGTGTTAAGGGTTGTTTCCTGCAATTGCATATTTATACCTTTAACTGTTGACGCAGTTAATCCCCTTGTGGTAAATTCGAATCTAGTCGCCCGGAACCATCAAGGTTGGTATGTGTGTCGGTGATTGCAATATAGGTGAGTAAAATGATTTTAAACTTTTGTGTGGGCCTCTCAGATACCACGTCAGTAGGCGTAACTTTTTGAAATGTAGACCTAAATTCATTTATATATATTTTTTTTAACAGAAAACAATTATGCAGCCTAAAATAGAGTCCAGTATTTGTTACGGAAGAAAACGTCCTACCAATACAAGCAGTGTCCCACATTTCTCAAAGTGTTAGAAGGGTTGTTGTGCCTAGTGATAATAATTTTAAATCAATTGTGTCTTCGTAAAATAAGCGCGGCGTTGAGTTCTGCCACTCAACACGCAATGCCTCCAAAATTCGGCAGAAAGTGGGGAACGGAGTGTCTTAACACTAGGTTCCCTCTGCCTACCCTGCTGTGTGCGGGATACAGCGTGAAGCTGATTTATTTTTATTAATTGTGTCTTCGTGGATTTACTGTGAAGGTAGTAGCGGTTCGGAACCACAAGATATCGACGAGACATATATTTCAGAGCACCATGAACCTGATGATATTATAATTCCTTACTCAGATTGTGAAGAAAATGATGAGGACTAAGACGACCTTCTATTATCATCATTACATCCGTAAGGATTGTACATCATTACATCCGTATGGTGAAAATCGGTATAAACAGCCTTGCAGTTTTTTAATTTCTATTTAGTAATATGGTTGATTGTACTATTGTTGATTAAAAAAGCTATTGACATTTTATTATAAATGTTATTTTGTTTAGTTTATTGAAAAATTAAGACTTATAATGTTAAAGCTGATCTCAAGTATCTTTGCTAAAAAAAATAATTTTGATTAATTGAAAACTATAAAGCTCTTTTGAATAAATAATTAGTAAAAACTTAGTTCTTTTATTCATTTAAGCCTGGTAAACTTAAATAATAATGAAACATATCATTAATGTCCATAATTTTCAACTTATATGTACTTGAACTTGTGGGCCCACACAGACACCATGTCAGTACTAACATTATAAAAAAATCACCTTAGCAGCTAAAGGTTAATATACTAGCTAGTCTCAAGTACTATGAGATTTATTTACAATTTATAGTAACTGCTTATGCTTTTAAGCACATAGGGCGGGCGGAGGGAACATAACAAGAAGACACTTCATTTCACGCACGCAGGTCTTGAGACATCAAAAAGCGTTAGTTTGTAAGTGTACGGAAATTGTGTCCGAGCTGTTCACACGCAAGCTGGTGATGAATTACTACGTTTATTGTGTTCGGTGCGGTGGGTAAAATTTTTCAATTACACTAGTCACTTAGACATCAGACACGTGTTTACACAGCGGCTGATGCGACATTCGTTATCGTCATAATAAATTTTGCAACTAGAGACACTCGAGGTTATACAGAGATACTCGATGTATACACTGAGTGAAAACATTGAATGTACATTGTTGTAGTCTGTTCGTACCTTAAGAGTTGTGTATGACACTTGACATATTTCAAAAGCTGAAGGTAATTCTGACCGCAGTGCAGTTGGTTACATCGAAACGATTAATTTGATAAACGTATAGTCTTCCTTGATAATAGGACTATTCAACGTAGAGATCATTTTTCATTTGGAAGCATAATTCTTGAGATTACAGCCTTCAAACAAATTCTTTAACTTTACCATATAAGTATAGATTTTAAATTATATAAAAATCTTATAAATACCCAATGTTATTTAATATGTCGAACGCATTCCTAAGATTTCTGCGGTAAATTTTTAGCCGTGAATTAGAGCATAACGTGAAGCATTGTGGTTTTCACCACGCAAGTGTAATTAGGGTGACTAATTACTTCTCTATATATAGAAAGCGTATTTTTTATACGAAATTACAATTTACTACATTCTGTTTAGGTATTGTATGTACTTATTTTTATATATATCTTTAATGTAGAAACCGTCGTGGTGCAGTAAGACAGCGTTTTACTGTAAACGTGATTATTTTAGGATCTTTTCGCTAGGAAAATGTTTTTTTATGCTGTAAACGATTCAAAGGGTAGGCAGAAATAACCAGGGAACTTAGAAATGTATGAACATAACTTATGTAACAAGATGATGCCTACAAATATTGCAAACAATAGCTTCCAGATCTATTTCTGTTAATATATTATGGCGAACTATACAACTCAATATTTTGATGTAAAGGAAGATAACATGATAAGAAGAGGAGGAGAAATCGAGCCTCGTTATATATTTTTCTATACTGATTTAAAATAAAATAATCGTAACTGATACAAATAATGCTATATATTTTCACCAAAGAAGTGCTTTTTTCAGTTAATTCATTTTATTATGGACTAGATTCCGAATAAATATTTTATTAATTTTATTGAAATTATATATTATTGTGTCTAACAATTGTTAACTCTACATGTTGTATGTAAGCGTAAGCGTCTTTATAATGATTTATAATATCATTATATATATTAAAATATAATAGTATACCGTTACCATTTAAATTATTTGAGTGCTTTATTTCTACTTAAACAGGTTTTTTGTATACACCCATAAATTTCTTGTTTTATAAAAATAACTTATATTTTAAGTATATCTTGGATCTTTACACAACGTGTTTGTTCTTTATAATAAAAAATGTTAATGAAAATTATTATTTCATATTAATATTTTTTATATAAATGACTGAGAAAGTAAATCTTTACACTAAAAATATAATGGACAAATTAATATAATGTACGCACCATCACCACGCACATTAGACACAATGTCAACTTTTCTCAACTATGAACTGACAATGAGAATTTACTTTTCAAATTCATGGCACCATAACTTTGTTTGTTTTTTTTTATTTTTTTGCTTATATAAGTATCTATGACATTACATCCAAAGTTCAGGTCTAAGACAGATTCAGCATCTTACCAGCATTCGAACTGGAAGCTGTTACTGGTAGATAATCAAAATGTTGACTATATTCTGGTTTTTAACCACAATATAGTCAACATGTTTTAATTACTAAATTGGACTCATTTGATTTTAAACATGAGACTATATTTCGACAATACTACCGAAAACATGGACGCGATCTGTCTGATGATCTGAAAGAAAACTCTATTAATATTTTTTTGTAACATTTATTAGTCAATCTTGTCTTATATGGTTTGATTAAATTTAAGTTTTTGAGCTCCTTGCTAAAATTCTATACTTCATTAATTCCAAAACTTTATCTAAATTAACCAATTTGTTATTTGTTTAATATAAATAGTTATTTCAAATATACATACCAGAATATACAAATTCCATAGACCACTAATTCATTTCTAATTAGCTCAAAATCATATTATTTATTTTAATATTGTCATTATTACTTAAACATAAAAATAAATTAAACCTTACACAAAGGGCTTAATGAATACGTACTTCTTTCGTTCATGATACATTCCTTAATGGCAGTGTTGCGTCCCTTCACACAAGCCACCAGGAGATAACAAATAAATCTCATAATGGACGTATACTATAAGGAGTTCACGCTGTATCCATCAGAGAGAACGGAGTGCCAAAAACTACGGTCTCTGTATACCTCTTTCGCCTGGTCCATTGTCATCAACCTCTTCATACATGTCATATACGTTCTGGGAGTCCTCATGCTTTTTACGTGACCTTCCTCCAGGATCATTGAAACTTGGACTGCCTGCTAGTAAACATGTCGAAGGTGCGCTCATCCGATTTGTCTTAATATATTCTATTCATTTCTCGTGATGACATGGACCTGACGATGGATTGGAAAGAAACTGATGAAACCTTGGACTGCTTATTAGTAAACATATCGAGTTTGGGAGCATTCGGGTCGTCTTCTTCTTTTTCTGATTTGATGGACCTGACGATGGACTGGAAGGTTTTCTATTCTTTTACAATCAAATATTATAATTAAAAGCACTTCAGTCAAGAAATAGAGATAACTCGAACGATCCATAATTTATTTTTGGCTTTCATGTGCACATATAAAATCATATTTTTCTAGTGTTTTTAAATTATTATAAGTATATAGATTATATATACCTACAAATAATTATTGGCATGCCTCATTTTCTGTTAATTAATTTGGTAATGACTTGTAGTAATAAAATTAAATATACGTAAATTTTAATTAGGGCTGCCATTTGAGTCTTTACTAATTATTTACTGTCTTTGTTTGTTTCAAGCAAATAGAATATATGTCAAGCCTTCTTATCACATTAAAAAATATAAAAAATAATTATATACTATAATACTTATGCGGACTAAGCAAAATAAAAGCGATACAATAATTTGAACGGACCAATAATATTTTTCAGATTTTTTTTGTTTATTTCATATGATCGTTATTGGTAATATTTGTCAACTAAGAAATGAACAGAACAAGGAATCATTTCATATTAAAAGCACAATATATATACCTACATATGTACTTGAGGCCAGTACTGGCGCAGCGGCACGAACTGTGACTGTATAAGCGACTGATTGTGTGTTCAATCCCCACTCAAGGAAATGAAATATTTATTTAAATTCATATTTCCATTTCTTCGCTCTGGTGTCGAGGCAAAGCACGGCGTTGAGTTCCGCCACTCAACATACAATGCTCCCATAATTCGGCGGAGAGTGGGCAACGCCTTCCTTCTGCCTCCCCTGCTGTGTGTGAGATAGAGCGTGAAGCTGATTATTAAAATGATATAATGTACTTATTTTCAGGCCAGTCGTGTCGTGTCGCGCAGGGACACAAGCGTGTGACTGTAAGCGCTGTTTATAAGTTCGATTCCCACTCGAGGAAATGAAATATTTATAATAATATTTTTATTTCATCGCCCTGGCGTCGAGGCAAAGTGCTCAAAGTTGAGTTCTAAAACTCAACACTGCCTCCACAATTTGGCGAAAAGTGGAAAACACAAACGTCTTAATGAGAACCGAGTATCTTACCACTAGACTAGGCTCCCTCTGCCTACTCTACTTACGTGCGGGAGTTTTACACAAAAATATTTATATTTTATAATATGTTTATAGCCTCCCTAAAGTAGAGGGGAACTAGTGTTGAAACATTTCGTTTCTACAATCCGCTCAATTTGGCGGAACTCAATGTCACCCTTTGTCTTGTTATCTAAATAACCTTGGCCGAGTGGCAGTCAAATCTACAACCGCTGCAACTATTGTCAGACGCTGTACCGTTGAATATATTATTTCTTTTTATATATTTTTGTACTAAATACTATTAAACATATTAATAAAGTAAATTAAATACTGCGAAAATTGGCATGCATTTCACTTATTTCAGTAAAAAGAAGCGATCTTATTTGGTATTTGGACGTTTTTGTTCGAAGCCTCGATTACGTTTTCATTTTGGAACTTTTTGATAACTAGCTTAAATTTTAAGCTTGTTCGTTTGAATTTAATTTGAACTGGCAAGGCTTGTTTTTTAACATAATTTCGGAATATATTTGCTAACAAATGTTTCTAGACTTCTAGACTTTTAAATAGTAATAGAAATCTGTTTTTTTATTATTTTTCGTTTACATTTGATTGACGTATGCTAATTTGACATAATCTATATTTATAATAAAATTGGTGATTAGTATAAAAATAGATTTTTTTCTTTATTCTTCAAATACTTAAACATTGCATCTGTAGAATTAGCATCACAATGTATAATCAACAACATTACAATAATGTTTAACAAACAACTTTCATTGAATCATAACGCGGCGTTGAATTGTGCTACTCAGTATAAAATGTCTCAAAAATTTGTGAACACTTTTCTCAAATTTTTGACACTAAAGTCTTTCTGTCCAACTGTCTATATGTAAGATACAACGTGAAGCCAATAGATTAGTCTTAACTATGCTACGATATCAAAATAGGGCTTGCAGTTGTAAGAAAAACCTATAAATATCTCGTCTAAAGTAACTTCTATTCAGATTTATTTGTGAGTAAATTCTGAGCTAATTTGTCCTTTGTTGTAATTAAATTATAATTACTATAATTTATTCTCATATTGTTTTGTATTTAGACCTCGTTGGTTGTTTATTTGCTTTAGGAGTGTGGTCACAAATATATAATTTTATATCAAAATATGTAAGGTTAAAGGAACATTTTCGAGTTCGAAGTGCGAAGCGTGTTTGTATCAAACAATAAGCCTATATACAGTACACAAATCATCTCGTTCTAATCTATTTTGAAAAATATTACGTTATGTATGATGATTGCGATTCTTATTGCGATAACAGCAGGAAGAAGGAAAGGGTAAGTGTTAAGACACTCTTATTTCAACGCATCGTACTATTTTCCGAAGAATGTTCGGTTTCCAGGAGGCGCGGGTTCGATTCCCGCTACGTTCAAATTTTTATACGTTTTCTAAATAAGTACCTCTTAGACTACTTCGCTATGACAGAAAATGCGGAAAGCGGAAAAAATAATAATAAGCAGTGTTCATATGGGTTCAAAATCTAGAACTGGGTTTCAACATCACTGAACTTTCCTTTAAACTGAGCTAATTAAACTTTTCTACGACTAGGACATCACTATTACTTGCAAAAGTCATATTTTTTTTCCAAATTGAAATTAAACGTACAAAGGCTTCAGCAAAAAAAGTTTGGGTTTATTCCAACATAATTCCACTGGAGGCAATTTGGATAGAACTTTTTATGTCCTGTTCCTCGACATATGTAATGAGGGTGGCTAATTTGCCGCTGGAAATGAAATGAAAGGGTGAATAAAAGTTGAAAAAGGCGCTATGGGATGACAATCAGTTGCTTTTGACAGCTGGTCAGTTAAACATATATATATTTAACTGTATATTATTTTTTTTCCTATTTACAAGTGTTTAGTGAACTAGTAACTAATAACGTATAAAATAAAAAGATCAAACAGCAAGGAACAATAAAAATCATAAATAAAAGCTTTCTTATTTAGATTTCTAGCTAACTTTTACTTTATTTGAAAAGTTTATTTTTGTTTCTTTTATACGTTTATTGTTTTATTTGTTGTAAAACTTGTGCCTTTATTTCAAATACCGACATTCATGACTATAACGTATATGTTGTTTTGCTATTTGATTCCGTCTTAGAGTCGTGGTGATGAAAATTGGAAAAGTGGAAATATTAACCTTAGACTACTAGACCTCGTGGAATCGATGACATTTTTTTAATAATTAATAGATAAAGTAAGTAGCGACCAAGAGAGGAACACCGTGAGGTTTTAATAGTTATTATTGAGCCTATAACTGCCAGTACACGAGTCCCATATATCCGATCGTAGTCGTGTGGTGTAGCCGTAAAAGGGCTTCCTCAAGAGATAAAGAGATAAAGGTTTATATTTCTTTTTCTAAATGGTTATAAAACACCATACTTCGAAATTATATTCAAAATAGGTACAAATAAAAACAGAATACAAATGTAACACCAAAATCTCTCCCACCACCGCACACCGTACAATCATTTACACATATCAATTATAGTTATCGTCCTATTTGGCATAGTTAATGTTCATTATTTGCAGATGCAAGAGCCCGAATTAAATGTTGGTCCTTCGAGCCGGATGTGGTCGTCTGTCAATGATCTTTGTGAATCCGCCACATGAGGGCGGAATCTGTTTAATGATAGCAAACTACTATTCAGTGGAGTCACGGCTTTAGCAAGAATTTTTACTTGCCTATTATATTGAAGTTTACGCTGAGTTTGCGAATTTATATGAAGTACTAGAGGTATCTCAGTTTTATGGGATTTATTTCAGAATTGAAGCATTTACTGGTATATTTGGTAACCAATCAAGTTGTATAAATTAGGTACGATGGAAACAACTTATGTTTTAGAATTATCTGCCTTAAATGTTGCGAAAGCATGTAAGTGCAGCTTCTTAAATACATTTTTTAATAAATTGGTTCTCTTTACTGATAAGATGACTTATTTTAACGTTTCTTTATATGGATAATAACTCTTACAGTAAAAATACTGTATATAAATCTTAAAAATCTGGAACATTTTCAAAAACAAAATTTATTGGAATACAATTAAAAATTTTAAGCTTCATTCTTATTAATGGCAGTCTACATTCCTTATATCCAGGGCGGGTGTCGGTTTAAGTTGCAAATTATTGCAAAATGGTCAGTATATTCAATAAGAATTAACGCCTGTATGAATTCTTAAATATGGTTTTTATTAAAATTTCGTGTTAAAAATTATGCAATAAAACTACACAATATTTGATGCACCTCTTGAAATTCTGCACCTCTTGAAATTCTTCGAAACATCCTAGTCAAAAGAGATTTCTTACCCACTAAAATATCGGTTATTATAGCTTACAAGTAAGATTTGTACATACGATATAATATTATATAGTATTCTTCTATAATATTATAATTAATTAAAAGCATTTTCGCTCCAGCAACCTTGTCATTCCTTAACTTTGAATATAAACAATCATCATTTTGCTAGAGCGAAAACTGTAATCTCTTAAATATTTTTTATATATTTTAAATTATTTTCTTCACTTTTACGATTAAAAAATTTTTTAGTTCTTAAAAACAGTATATCTTTTGATTTATATTGATAACCCAATGATTCACTGAAGAAGTTGAAAGGTCTGTATCAGTAATATATTGATCCTTTGCTAGTTGAGTGGCTCTACTAGGATCTGTAGTGGGACTTCCACAAACTTCGTGTACATTTGCTTGCTCTTGTGGAACCTTTCGATGGACTTCTAAGTTTGCTTTCGTCTAAAGTAAACCTAGAGCGTCTATGATCGAATGTAGTTTTTATCTTGCTTCTTTATATAAAATTCAGGCGTAATTAGTTGAATTTATATTATGAAAATAATTAAAGTAACATGTTTCTTACATTTAACAGACGAGGCAGAGGAAATCTAGTGTTAAGACATGCACCCCACTTAATTACAACCCAATTTTACAGACATTGCGAGTTGACTGGCGAACTCGACGCCGCGCTTGGTCTACCAGTGAGTGGGAGTTAAATCCACAACTATCGCTGTACCTACAACAGTCAGATCCTGCGCCACAGCGCCACGTTGCCTTTATGTGCTTTTTATGAATAAGGCGAATTCGCTATATTATAATATTATCTCTGAGTGGAATTTTAAACTGCATATGTATTACAATATACTTTAATTTTAAGGATTTCGCCAATTGTTCAATAAAATACAATATATATATATATATATATACATATAATAAATATTTAACTAACTGTTGCTTGAAAGATCTTTATGAAAAAATCTTTTATAGAAGGCATTTATCAGAGAAACAAAACTCAAAAGTTACGGTGCGCTTGTAAATGCTAATTAAACAAATTGATATTTACTATTCAACTATTGTATTACTTCTTTACTATTATATTTCCGTTAACATTTAGGTCTTTATTTTATTCCATTTTCATTTTCAGGTTCATTAATGAAAATGTTATAATAATTTAAACGTTTGTTCAACAAAATTATTATATAATGACTGTTTTATTCGAATTCGCTATAATTATTATTTTAATTTTCAATATATAGATAAAATGATAATTTGTATGATGATAAATAAAAAAAAATTAAATTAGCTTCACGCCGTATCCCGCACACAGCAGGGTAGGCAGAGGGAACCTAGTGTTAAGACACTCCGTTCCCCACTTTCTGCCGAATTCTGGAGGCATTGCGTGTTGAGTGGCAGAACTCAACGCCGCGCTTAACCTCGACACCAGAGCGAAGAAATGGAAATATAAATTTAAGTAAATATTTCATCTCCTCGAGTGGGGATCGAACCCACAACCAGTCGGTTTTGCAGTCACACCTCGTGCCGCTGCGCCACGACCGGCCTCAAGATTGTATGATGATAAGATTAAAAATTTCAATTTTCAAGATTTTAAAATAAAAGAGATATGAAAGGCACGACGGTTTGTCAACTTTTGTAACAGGGTACAAAATACAAAAATGTAACAGGGGAGGCAGAGGAACCTGGGAACAAGAAATAGAAAATGGAAATATTAAAGTGTAATTCCCCTAAATGAAAGTCGATCTCACAATCGTCGCGTTTACAATCCCACGTGTGTGTCCCTGTGCCACGACGGCCTCAACAAACTTCAAATTTATAATGTCTTGTGTGTGAGTGTTTGAGTGACTCTACGTATGTTCAGATCCTGACTGGTTTCGTTCATTATTATTGAAAACATTCCTCATTATAAGGGGTAAAAGTGATATTTGATATATAAGTGTTATTTATTAAATATATAATGTAAAATACAGTGTGTCTCAAGAGAAACTATATATTTGATCAGCTTGCTGCGTGAACGCAATGCATTAGAGGGGCGCGGGGGGTATGTCATTCGATAGCCTGGCTCTTGGGAATTTAGTCGCTATGGAGCGTTTCTCGGGAGTGGACAAAAACGGTCATTCTGCGACTATAGCGCGACGAAATTTTTGCAACATTCATGATTTTCGTCACTTAAATGATGCGCCAAGCATACCTCTCATTCGGAATTGGGTAAAGAAGTTTGAAGATACTGGCTCAACTTTAGATAAACCAAAATCTGGACGGCCAAAGTTATCGAGGACAGAAGAAAACGTAGAACGAGTCAATCAGTCTGTTTGTGTTGATCCTGACCTCTCAATTCGGAAGCATGCAAGTGCTTTGAACGTGCATAGATCATCGCTTCAACGCATTTTGCGCAAAGATCTTTAAAGCTGCATCCCTATAAAATTCAATTGGTGCAGGAGTTGAAGGCCCAGGATCCTATTCAGAGACTAGAATTCGTAAACGAGATAACTGAGAGATTATAAACGTTCACCAACATCATATTCTCTGATGAAGCTCATTTTCATCTGAATGGGCACGTTAACAGGCAAAACTGTCGCTATTGGAGTACAACTAATCCGAAACGCAAGCATCAGAGACCTTTTCATTCGCCAAAAGTAACCGTATGGGCTGCAATGTCATCGCGAGGCATAATCGGCCCATACTTTTTTGAAGACGCGGGGGGACTTGCACTTACAGTTAACTCAAAACGTTATGTGAAGATGTTAGATGATTTTTTCTTGCCTACACTGCAGAATTCTCCTGGCTATAGCCAAAGGACATGGTTCCAGCAGGATGGAGCGACGTCACACACGTCTAATGTGTCTCTACCACGAGTTCGTGAGATTTTTCCAGGAAAATTAATCTCCAGAAGAGGGGACATAAATTGGCCTCTACGCAGTCCTGATTTGTCTCTGATGGACTTTTTCCTTTGGGGTTTCCTTAAATCTAAAGTGTACGTCAACAAACCAACTAAAACAAAATATTCGCCACGAAGCGTACTTGCCAAGCCGTCATAAGAAATTTTAGCGTTAGGTTGAATGAGTGCCGTGAACGCGAGGGTAAACATTTGGATGATATTATTTTTAAAAAATAAATTCCCAAAGTCTGTATTTTAGAAATAAATAAACATTTATATTTATAAATATCATTAAAAAGCAAACTAAGTAGTTTATTAGTACAATGTTTATAAATTGAGGCCGCTCGTGGCGCAGCGGCACGAGGTGTGACTGCAAAATCGACTGGTTGTGGGTTCGATCCCCACTCGAGGAGATGAAATATTTACTTAAATTTATATTTCCATTTCTTCGCTCTGGTGTCGAGGTTAAGCGCGGCGTTGAGTTCTGCCCCTCAATACGCAATGCCTCCAGA
Source organism: Heliconius hermathena (assembly GCA_013403705.1). Taxonomy (NCBI): domain Eukaryota; kingdom Metazoa; phylum Arthropoda; class Insecta; order Lepidoptera; family Nymphalidae; genus Heliconius; species Heliconius hermathena. Next base: position 142,707 of record JAAIXJ010000064.1, read on the forward strand.
ATTCGGCAGAAAGTGGGGAACGGAGTGTCTTAACACTCGGTTCCCTCTGCCTACCCTGCTGTGTGCGGGAAAAAGCGTGAAGCTGATTTAATTTAATTTTTTATAAATATAAAATTTCTTTTGAGACACCTTGTACTATTTTAGTGATATATTATGAGTGTTATTTAGTGAAAGTTGTACAACTTTCACTTTTATTGTACTTCACTTTTTTAACAAAACAAATAATGACACAACCCTCAATGTAGTCCTCCAGTATCGACTGCTGCATCAGTACCAACATTGACTCCCGTCGTCGTACCGACCCGCTCCGCTTGTGCCTTGAATTGCTTCTGCTCGAAATAAGCCTCAAGCCATACTCAATATAAAAACTGGACAAGCGCGAGTCGGACTCGCTCACCGAGGGTTTCGTGCAAAATTTGGATTTCTCGCACTTAACCAGAGCCCTCATTGAATAGTGGCTTTAATACCAAATTTTGTCCTCTTTTTAAGGATATTATTTTTAAGGATTTAACCAGAAATTTATGTTTTTCAGATTTTTTCCTGAAATAGTACTAACTGTAGATGCTAACTGCCAAATTTTACAATTCTGGGTTAATCGAACGTACCCTATTAATATTGATTCCCTAAACGGCCAAATCTTTTTTTAATTAAATGTAGAAATACGTTTTTTCAGGAAATCATGAGGTTTGAATTTCAACACGATATCTCCAAGCATTCCTGACCTAAAGGACAGACAGACAGACGGACAACAAAGTTATCATATAAAGGTTCCTTTTTTCCTTTAAATGTACGGAACCCTAAAAATGTACAACTCCGTGCGTTTGAGACTTATTCCGAACTGAGTATTATTTCTAATGAGTCGGGGCTTCTCAGCCATAAATAAAACTATATTTGTCTTTGTCATACGTCATATAAGGCAGACGAGTGATATAGCCTAGTTAAACAGATAAATAGATCAAATATTTAGAGGCAAAATCAATCAGATCAAATATCTAGAGAATATATTACTGAAAATTTTATAAGTCCGGTTTTGTATTATATAAGTTGAATTGAATATTCTTTTCAGTAAAACTACCGTCGGTGGTCATTTTTCGTCAGATCAGCAAATACAGAATATTTTAATTTTTAACTAGTATTGAGCTGAATCTTAATAATGTGGACAAATTAAAATGAAGTTAGCGACACGCTGTATCCTGCACACAGCAGAATAACCAAAAAGGAATCTAGTATTGAGGCCATTATTACATTCCGCTCCTACTTTCGAAACATTACGTATTGAATGATAATTATAATTTTTAACAAAAAAAAATCGACATCTTAAAATTCAACTGAATGTCATAATCAGAACCTCACCTTATTTTCATCAAACTACCCTTAAAGTGTATCCTTTCCAATGATATCGGTTGGCGGGATATTGAATTATTTGTCCATTAGTCGCGCACATATTTAATATAAATTAAGGAACACACGGGAAGCATTAGATTTAAAATAAAAAAAGAATCATCAAAATCGGTTCACCCAGTCAAAAGTTCTAAGGTAAGAAATATAAAAAAATACAGTCGAATTGATAAACTTAGCCTCAAACACTTAATATAATTATTTTAAAATCAGAGGAACCTTGTGTTAAGACACTCCGTTCCCCACTTTCCGCCGAATTCTGGACGCGTTGCGTGTTGAGTGTCGGAACTCAGCGCAGCGCCGCGCTTTGCCTTTACACCAGAGCGGAATAAATATAAATAAATATTTTACTTCCTCGAATCGGAATTCAAATTCAAATAATTTTATTCAAAATAAGAAGTTACATGCTTCATGTTTTGAACGTCAAATAATTTACCACCAGTTCACTAAAGTTAATGCCTCAGACCTGAGAAGAACCGGCGCAAGAAACTCAGCGGGACTTAATTTTCTAAAATCCATTTTAAACAAATACATATTTAATTATCTGTGACAATGATACCTTTGAAACAGACTGGAGCGAACATTTCATTCCCAAGGCGTGTTATCATTTACAAAATCATTAATTTGGTAATAACCTTTTTTTAAAATCTTGATATAGAAAATTCTCTGACGTTTTCTGGGATCGTATTGTAAAAGCGTACACATTGTCCCATGTGAGAATTGCGGATTCGATACAACCGAGTTACAGGTGCACTATGATTAAGCCTATTCCTAGTGTTAATATTATGAACATCACAAATTTTGGTAAAATTATTAATGTTTTTTTAATATATTATACATATAACATTTTCAAAAATATATTGAGATGCAACTGTCAATATATTAATTTCTTTAAACTTTTGCCTTAAGGAGTCTTTAGGACCTAAGTTATAGATTGCACGAATAGCTCGCTAAAATCCCATAGAACATAATACTACGGAAGTAACTGAAGTAAACAAGTCGAGCCGTTACTACGTCAGTTAATGATCTAATTTTTTTGACCGCAATAATTTTATAAAATATTTTTTTTGAATCGAACCCACAACCAGTCGATTTTATAGTCGCACCATGTGCCTCTGTGCCACGACTGGTCTCATATAATATAGTTATATTATATATAATGAATGGAAATAAACTACCCAAACATTTGCTAAACTATTGTAAGTTGTTCAATTTGATTATATACTCACACATACTGACGTCAAGGGCCAAGTAATCCTATTGTGGAAAGCGTCAGGTGTTAGAATTGCTTTTGAATGTGAATCCGATGTAAAATCAAACTAATCTACATGATAATGTGTGACATGTTAACTTACATAATACGGCGTTATGTTACGTAACTTTGTATTGTATTAATTTTCTGCCTGCTTGTTGGTTGGTGTTTGTGATTTTCATATATTCGTATTATTAAATTTCATATATTCTTCAAATAATGATGAAATATTTTTTTTCAAAAAAAGTTTACGTTGATTAAAGAAATTGTAAATGATTTATTTAAAGGCATTCCTATTTTTCACCGATTACAGAAGTTTTCAATATGTGACTATTGGAGTAAGTATTTTAGTTACAATATTATAATACTAATACTATATAATACTACTAAAAGTTGAAACAATAAGTTACGCTTCCTTATGCACGGGATAGGGCGTGAAGTTAAAATAAAATGAATGTGTACGAGTATAAGTGAAATATAAAAACAATATAAGCTACTTTCTCTATATCTAAACCAATTGCTGTTTTCACCTTTTATACGCGAGAGATCATAGATTTGAAAAAAAAAAACCTTACATACATGAGAAATTATTACGACATTCGATATTAGGTCTAGGATTTTCCAATCAGAGTCGAACTCGTAACCGAGGATATAAACAATAAAAATAAAAATATTTTTTGAATGAGAATAATATTCGTATGGGAGCTTATGGAGGGGCTATATCAATAGAATTTTATTCATCAGCAACTTCAAAGTCTGTTGGGAAACACTGAAATGTACAAAAAAAGCAGTTTCAATTTTTACCTATAGTAGGACAGCCGGAGAAAAGTAAGTGTCAAGACAATATAATTTCTTCATTCTGCCCAAAGGTTTATTAACATTTCTAAAAAGCTGTGAAATTACATTTTCCCAGACATCGCAAGGAGGCAGCACTTTTTTCTAAACTATCGACACATATCGTGAGTGGCGGAACTCAATTCGTGTTTTATCTTGTTACAGAGCGAGGAAATGAAAATATTAAATAATGCCGATTCGACTCTCATTCAGGGAAATGATTCCCTGTCCTGTGAGCGGTAATGTCTCGAAAAGTGGGGATCGGAAGTGTTTTAATAAGAACGCAGTGTGTAAACACTAGGTTTTGTCTGCTATATGCTACAGGGTTACAGCGTGAAGCTACATAAATGAGTATATATAGTATTGTATAGTATCGGGTCGTGTTGCCCGACCGCCTTCAATAGGAACTTCTTTAACTCCAGTCAGCCGTACGCCGGTATTGTGCTCTAGTGATGCGTGAACACTTGCTTATACTAGTATGTTCTGAATTTCTAAGCATTGGGATTTGATATGAAATGAAATGAAATGCGTTATAATGATGTCCTTATTGTATTCTGGTAGCTGCCTTAACAGTGGCAGCAGATAGTGGGTTCGATACGTAGATGTTATTAGTATTATAATGGAGCCATCGTGGCGCCGTAGCACAGAGTGTGGACTGTAAACGTGACGATTGTGGGTTCGATCCTCACCCATGGAAAGAAAATATTTTATATTTTATCTAAGCTTCTTGTTTTGTCATACATATAGCAGAGTAGTCAGAGGAAGCTAATATTAGGATAGGTACTCAAGAGTGGCGGTATTCAAAGCCGCACTTTGTCTACTATTCACAGAAAATCTAATTTATTCATTCATAAAGGAAACAAAAGTTTGAAAAAATCTAAAATTATTTGAATATAAGTAACGAATGAAACGTGTAATTTCGTTATCCCCGACCGCTGTATGAAATCAAACAAAGAAAGTTAAACTTAACTATACGGGCCGTGTCGGGCCCTCTGGCTGACTGTCGCTTTGAAAAACTTCTAACAAAAAAGGTAGTGTGCACTTTTTAAACAATCAACACTATTCTTTTAATTATTTATATTGTATGGATTATTTCATAGAAAATTGTAGCGTTTTATATATAATATTTTATCTGCGTATATGCGTGCGTTAACATCGGTTTTTATTAATGATGAGTTTGTAAAATAAATACTGGACTAAAGAATGATTCTAAAGAATAAAAGAAATAGAACTCTAGTTGATCGATTTCCATTTGGGGTAATTAATTATATACACTACCTCGCTCTGGTAAGAAGACAACGCGACACGCAATATCTCAAAAGTGTTTCCGAAAGTGGGGAAACCTTGTGTTAATATATACTGTATTGTTTTATGTTTATAATAAATATGTTAAATGTTACCACGACTGTCGTTGTTTAGAATTTTCGATACAAATTTTACTATTCTATTTGACACTAGAGATTGAATTTTCGAAAATCCTCTTAACGGAAGTCTGTGTAATAATAGCTGAATCCGAGCGGCAAATTTCAATAAAAATCTTTCTAGAAGTTGGAGCTTTGCATTCACGGATCAATATTTGAACCGATTTCAAAAAGAAAATGTTAAAAATTTATTTAATTTATTTGAACCTCCAAGCAAGTTTACCAAATCTCATCAGTGTATGTACAAATGCTTGTATGCTCATCTACAAATATCTCAAAAAATAAAACTAATATCGAAATTATCGTATTTATTTGAATGGGATAAATTCTATTGGTACAAATTTATTTTTATGGTTGCTGAATGGACCGATGCAGACCGACTTCCTGGCAGAGGTGAAAAGTCATAATCTTTTGACTAACACAGAGACTGCTCAGGATGCTTGGGATCGAACGCAGTCGGCAATCATTGCGGCGGGCAGGCGAGTTCTTGGCCTTTCCAGGGGAGGACGTATCATCGACAAGGAGACGTGGTAGTGGATGACTTTAAGAAGTGGCAGCAATCCAACTCTCCTGAAGACAGACTGGAGTACATAGTAGCTAAACGTGCCAGTAAAAGAGCTGTAGCCAGAGCCCGCAGTGAGAATTTGTCACCATTGTATGATAAACTTGAAACTGTGGTAGGGCAAAAGTTCATTTACAAACTGGCACGTTCCCAGGATAAAGCGACTCCAAGATATCGCAAAATGTCTTTGCGTCAGAGATTCCCAGGGCACGCTGCTCTGTAGTCTCTGTGAAGGAAGTAGATTTTCCACCTCTCGGTGGAGAAACTACTTCCAGGTGTTGCTGAATACTCAGGACCCATGGAGTCTTCATCACGACCCACCGCCTAACCTCGGACTTATTGCCCCAATAACCCTTGACGAAACTCGTAATTGCCTTCGACGCATGAAGAACGGAAAAGCGGTAGGACCTGACGACATTCCGATCGAAGCGTGGAAATCTTTGGGCTCTCTTGGTGTGCTCATGCTTACTGTCCTTTTTAACCATATCATGAACACTGGAAAGATGTCACACCAGTGGCGGCTCAGATTTATTACCCATATTTACAAGGGAAGGGGCAGTGTTCCAGATTGTGGTAATTATAGGGGTATTAAGCTTATGAACCATGAACCTCTTCGAGCGCATGATCGACCGATATGCATTTTAAATCATTTGTATTTTTTGGTTTTTGATTTTTTTTACGGAAATTATAACGAAAACCGGGATGACACCTAAAAAATATACATTCAGACCCTAGGATATCATCATACAAAAAATCTTTAATTTCTATCCAATAGTTTTTGCATGATTGGCGAACAAACAAACAGACAGACAACAATTCTGCTGAGTGGTTTTTTAGTTTTTATAATCCATATGTTAACCGGATCGGTTTCATTTTTATTTTTTTATATCTTTCATGTACAGAATCGACTTTTCTATGCTTTTACATATATAGAGATAAAGTTCGTTCATTGATACCGGCAGACAGTTAGGCAGTTTATCTGAGGAGATAAATAATTTGATTCAGACAACTGTTTGATGAAATTTTACACTGATCGTCATTTGAAGCAAAATGTTTTGTGCCAATTATTATCGTCGTTGGTCTTAATTTTCATGAACACTAAGTAAAACAAAATCTTTATGTAACATTACATTACATAATTAAGATGACTGATATACCAAAATGAAAATAAAGGAGTAATTTAAAAGTTAGAAAGGGCGCTAAGGGTCCGCGTGTTTGTGAAAAAGAGTCTCCTAAAAAAATAATGAAACATTACGTCTGTCACCCAACTCAAAGGCTTCGGTCTAATTTTACTTTTTTCATCATTTACCCTCATTTACCAAAGTTATATATTTTTTAAATTTATTTTATTAGCTTCACGCTGTTTTCCGCGCACAGCAGGGTAAACAGAGGGAACCTATTGTTAAGAAAATCCGTTGCCCATTTTCCACCGCATTGTGGAGCTTTTACTTGTTGAGTGGCGGAACTCAACGCCGCGCGTTTTACCTCGACACTAGAGCGAAGAAATGAGAATAAATATATATATTTTTTCATTTCTTCGCTGGAGTAATGTTCGAACCCACAAACAGTCACGTTTACAGACACACACTTGTGTCTCTGCACCACGACTGGCCGCAAACTTATATTTTTAAAAATATAAATTGTTTAAATACAAATAATAATATTTTAAATAGACACAGCATATATTCGTCCATGTCGCAGCGGTACAGGACGGCGCTTAAACGCTAATTGATTATGAAAAAAAATTAACACACAATATCTCGAAAATTCGGACGAAAGTAGAGAATAAAGTGTCTTAACACCAGATTCCCTTTGAACGTGAAGGATAAACAATCGTGAAATTTAACTATTTCCACTTGCACCAAGATTGCATTATTCCCACCTTAGAAACTAGACATATTGGATACGTGACTTCGCATGCACCCCACACGAAGCTCTTTGCACGAGTTATAGTTTGAGTGTTTCAACACCACACGTCCAATAACTTGTCTGCGTCATCCTTCAAACTGCAGCACTTGATGCAATTCAGAGGTCAAACTTAAAGAACAATCTTCCATTGAATTGTATATAAAATTTGTCAAAATTTTAAAATATTATAGTATAATATATAAATATTATAAAGTAGAATCAAACTGAAATAAACAATCAAAAAAAGGTACAAATTATTATTATAAATTGATAAAAGTTGGAAACCGATCTGATTGTAAAATTTATCGCATTTTTACATATTTTCTTAGCGAAAATTATAAAAAAGCCTCACTCAGTAAAATCGGTTTAGAAAATGTTCATTTCACAGTTATATTATCGGGCGGGTTTCAATTACGGTTAGTGGTCACAATTGGCATAGTTTGTGTTGATTATTTGCTAAGCGCGCGACCCTGTATTAAATGTTGATCCTTCGAGCCGGATGCGGTCGTTCCGACCCTCGCGATCCTCTACATGGCGCACGAATTTGTTAGATATGCGCTGTAAACTAGTATTATGCGTACACTTTAGTTACTGAAATAACGGGTTTTTGGATTGTGTATTTTAATACCGCTCTTTGGGTTTTAGATTTAATATAAGTTGAGATAGTAGTGAGAGAGTAGAGTAGTTGATAGAGTAATCGTTGCCCGTATCTTCGTTTGACTTAAAATGTCGTGTGGCGACATAGAAAAACCCGATTATCTCTGCTCCAGTAAAAAAATTGGAGAATTTGTCTCAGAGTACCTCCATATACTTTCTAACATGCTTGCTATATTCATAAAGATATCCTTTCTTTTCGTAAACTTACTAGTTGCAAAATAATTACGTACTAGTTGCAAAATAATTAACATTAATATTTTTCTTTAAAAAGTCCAGTAGTTTTATCTGTGCAGTGTCTGTCTGTTGCTTAACGAAAAAAATAATATATATTGTTTATACTGCACTGCAACTGAAACAAATTATATTCCCACAATGTGCTTAAGAAACAAAAGAACAGAATAGACACTTCATTCTCCATGTGAAATTTTCGAAACTCAGCACCGCGCTTTATCTACCAGACCCTGAAAATGAATGGAGTTCAACCGTTGCCTTTACTGCCAGCCATATTTTTTGACAGCTGACAATTCTATAATACGTATAATAGGCTTCCGGAAAATTAAATGTATAAGTAATACACGTTTATTTTTTAATCAACCTTACCTTCCGTCACTTAATTACAATAGCCCTTCGTTTGTATTATACAAAATAAAAAAAAAAAACAATGTAGAGGAAAAAAAGCTAGTGATAACACAGAAAGGTAAAGATAATAATATTATAATAAATAAATTACAGCCAGTAGCTCGAAGTATAACATTATATTTAGCATAACGGTAACTTGTAGTTCGATATTGGATTCCTTGCTTCGGTGACTCCGAAGGGATTGAAGAGATGATGTCACGCTGCTCTATAATATGCAACTCTAATAAAAATAACAGATGCTCCCTAACCAATTATATTAAAATTATAAATGTAAAAGTTTGTGTGGATTTAGAAATAACATAATATAAAAGTAATGAAGAATAGAAGAAATATGTCATGATAATGTTTTCGGACTAAATTGGGTTTTGGTAGTAGTTGTTCAATTCTACTTAACAGATTCATTTACAACCTTATTTTATAATTCTTTTATCTATGCATATTCTTTTTATTTTGATACAATGACACTACAGGCATTTGTTGCTTTCCAGGTGTTTTATAATATTTACATTAGGCCACACCAATTTATACTGAGAGTGCATTTTTATATTGGAATTAACTAGTTTCACGTAACGTTCTACTATCGGGCTCAGTACGAACTTGTCTAGTCTAGGCTATACCAGTTAGGTCTACAAGAAGTACTAGTATAGCCTAAACAAAACTAGTTTGTAGTGGCCGGTAACGTATATAATTATAATATTTATCGTAATAAAATATTATCTTTATATGAATTTTATAAATATTATATAATACACTTAATTCCATATATTATTAGACATATTTAGCTGAACTCTTCTGACACACGTACCAGACAATGCCGTAACAATCACTCATGTAATAATTGAATAGTTTAAAGCAAACGCACTCCGGTAAGTGATAGTTAAACAATGCCACATTATTAATGTTGCAACGAGCGCGTTTACAAGTGTAATACTATAGAGGTATAGTACATTGTGGATACAGTTCACGGGGGATCGTAAATCATAGTGACGTTTCCTTCAAGACCAGCTGAATGTGGATTGTACGTATCTGTATAAGCTGAACTAAAATTACAGTACTGTTAGATGACTTCACATTAGTACAGGGAGAGTAAACGTGAAAGATTGTGAAGGCATTGAAATACTTAATATTTTCATTTTTTTTGTTCTGATGTCGAGGAAAACCGCAGCCTTGAGTTCCACCACTCAACATGCAATGCCACTAGAATTCGGCGAGAAATGAATACTGGGGTGTATTTGTAGTTTCTGCCTAGCTGTTCTACTTTGTGATACCGAGTGAAGCTAAAACAAAGATAGTATCTATAGTAGTTGAGTAAAAACTCGGTCGGCGACCTATTCTATTAATATTAGTCTTTAGAATATACCAAAGACTCCAGGGTGTGAAACCCGCAGTCTCCAATAGTAGCTTATCTAGGACAAGGGATTTGGAGATTGTACAGTTCAAGGGAGTCAGTACTCCCCGAACATCTTTAAAAATATTATTTAATGAATAATTCTTTAGCTAAAGAATTAATTAATTATTTTTTTTTAATTAATTAATTAATTCTTTAGCTCGTGATGTGTCTAGTTGTTAGAACCTATGATCTTTATGATCGCGAATAACCCAAAATCTTTTAGAGATGCAAATCTCAGTGTTAAGAAAGTTATATTTCCAACACATGAGTTATATGTAATGCCATCAGAAGGTTCGACGACAATCACATCCGATGTGCAATATCATGCAGATATTTGCCAAAGCAACCGTATTCTAGTACCTGCACCAATCTGAAAGTCAGAATTCCAAAGTTTCTTTAGAACCAGCGTTTAAATTGGGGGTGAACTGCTTTCACCATAGGTAGGTAGACCTTCCGCAAGGGACTCTAGTTCCAACTTCCATCACCATATCAGGCCTTCGTTTGCTCTTCTCCTGGTGCGCATAATACACTGTATTGATGCGGTCACCTTGCGAGCGTTCACTTGCATGGAATGTGAACTTCTGTATTTCCGCCTGCAACTCATAAGGCAGATCGCACGCCAGGAGAGTAGCCGCCGTGTACGACACTGTACGGTAACCCGAACTCCGCACTTTGTGTTTCTTACGGAAATTCAAATATTTTTTCCCTGAGTGGGAATAAAACACAGTACTTCCTGAGCTTAGTGTATTAAAGCAAACAAACTCTTTAGCTTTATAGCATTAATATAAATTAAACATAAGTTAAATTCATACATGAATGCTTTATGCAAATTAAATTTCAATTTTCTGCACACAATCCCAGTATATACATGTAATACATTCAAATGTATTAACTTTAGCGGCAGAACAAATAAGCACCTGATTAGTTCCAACAGTTCAGTAAATCTGTCCGCTTTTGATAGGAATTGGTAATAGTAAATAGAGTGGTGTTTAGTTTATTCGAATACTGTAGATAAAGCCATCGTTGTGGGTCAGTTGCGACGAGCTTGTTTAAGCGTGATTGGTGTGAGTTCAAATGTTACTAGGGGAAATATTTATATTTAAAATTAGTGTTCCGCTAACAATTGTGCCTGAAACGATGAAGATATACGTTACTAGTTAGCTAGCATTCCTCTTTTGAACCTTGTATGTAAGTCTAAGTATAATAATATTCTATAAATTTATTTGTCTTGTTCTGGTAAATTAAGATAAAATTCGGGGTCAAGAAAAAATCAAAAATGCAAAAGACAATCACATTATGACTTATAACGATTTAAAGGATATTTCTATTATAAGTATTATATTATTTGTTATACGAATTTAGATGAATGTGACAAGAACACGCAATTATTGTATAATGTCACGTACTCGTATTGTATTAATGGGGTTAAAAGAAATGTAGTATTTAATGAAAGTATAATCATTTTCTTGAATCGTCAAATCAAAACTCACAACCGTTGAAGTTACAATCTGATGCTGTAATAATGATATATTTATATAAAAACTCACTGACTAATATTGTACATAAAAAACTAAAAACTTCCCGCTGCATCTAACAGCTTTATACGATTTGGTAAAAGAATAAAGAAAATACGGCGGTACGTAAAGTCTCACCTACGCGTGCTAATACATGCTAAACTTAACACTATGCTGCTTCTACTTTAGTACGAACCGCATTGAATTTGGTTTCAGCTCTTATAACTGAGAAATCGATGTACGTATATCTACATACAAACAAATGCTTATTTTTTACAACAATTTTAATATATTTTTTCATGAAAATATGTGAATCGAGTCGAAGAAAATCGAGTGTTTGAATATTTGAAATCGAGTCGAAATTCGAATGTTCAAACATCTTTGAAATCTTTACGTCCTACCGTTGCTTAATATGTCTATTACATCAGGAAAGATGACGGCACACACTTCTTTATTATATAATTACCTAAAAGAGGCGTGATCAGATTAAAAGAGTGACCTTTGCCATTGTAGCGTTAATGGTAAGAGCCTGCGTAATACGAATATGCACTGTTCAGGCACAAAAGCAACACTAATGCAGGTATTTATCTTAAATTGGTACCAAACCAACACTCACTGATTTCTAAAATCAGATTTCCCATCTGTAGGTGTGTCGTGTCCTTTTATTGTCCAGCTTTTATAGCAATTAAATATAATGAATGTAAAAGCTGCAACAAAACACCCACCCCCGTGTCATGTACACCGTGTCGCACCGCTACCGCAGCCGTCCGAGAGCGATATTGCGCTCGGACCTGTTCTGTTAAAAATGCAAATGACATTGTTATCTGCGCCCACCTCATAAACCCGTCGACAGTTTTTCATTTGTTGCGTTTTAATTGTTTTGTTGTCTGTGAATGGTTGGTTTGGCTTAATTTTTGTTTATCTATTTTATCTTAGATTTTTTTGTGTATTTTTGATAAAGAGCATTTCAAGTGTCTGTTTGTTCTATAATGAATTACAAGTGATTGCTAGTATATGTGAAATAAATAAAAAATATTACTAATACGTCGGGGCCGTGATCGCGGAGCGGTACATCGTCTGACTGTAAATGCGATGGTTGTGGGTTCTGTGATAACAAAACAAAACCTAGCATTTAGTTCCCCCTCTACACACGCAGTTTCTTGCTACTGGCTTCCCATACCAGAAGTAAGTGAGTAAGGTAGCTTACCTTCTTTTCTATTTGCGGTACACAGTATAGAGTTAAAGATATATGACGAAAGCTATCCAAATATTCCCTCCATTAAATAAATAAAAGCTTGATTAAATATTTTTAACATTTTTTAAAGTGTTATTCCACAATTAGGAAAGAAAAATACTTATTTAGAAAACGTATAAAAATTTGAACGTAGCGGGACTCGAACCCGCGCCTCGTGGAAACCAACCGGGTCGGTTTCCAGTAGCTTGATTAAAATTTAAAAAAATCTTACGAATTCTTAATTTATTATATAATATAATTAAACTACTAAAAAAAAACTACCATTGTATTCAACCACCCAACACTTAGAATCTGTTCTTTCTGTTTCTTGATTATGGCGTGTCAAATATGCCAGTTGTATGGATTACACACGAAGGAGATTGCATATAAAAGAGAGATAATATTACACTATGTATTGTTACTTTAAATAAAGAAAGGTTACTTAAAATACGTAAAACTAATTTAATTTTTACTACCCGCACAACCATGGAAAATAACAATAATTAATATAACAAATCAGTTTTAATATAGACAAAATTATGATTCGGTATTCAGGATTAATCTGAATGCGTATCTTATGCATCTGTAAACAATAAACCCCGCGGTGATGCGGGGACGCCGGGGGACGGTAGTTTTCGCTTAAATTACTGAACAACACTACGGTGAAGTACTAATAGCGTTTTATTCCAATACACACGACTCGAGTCGTATTAAATTTAATTTATATTTAAAAATATATACTTTAAAGTTTTAAAGCTGAAGAGATTTTTTTATTAAGCATACTAATCTTATGAACTATTGGTTCGAATTGAAAAAATCTTTTTCTATTGGACGGTCTATTTAACTTGAAAAACTACAACATATAAGCAAGTTTATATCAAGTTAATCGTTTTGCTGCAATCCACTGTGCTTGCGATGAGAGGTAGTTTGGTTATTTTCAGTGTCATCTTTCATACAAAGCCGCAGGTTAAAGCTAGTTTTGGACAAAATGTTAAATGTTTCTTTGTAAAAGATTTGAAGTCATGACTCTCGAGTATCGTCAGGTCACGTATAGTACGTTGGACGCACAGTTTAATTGTCTATATTATTAAGAATATTTAAGTACCAATTTTTTATTCAAGTAGACCATTTCAAGCTCTACCAGTAGATTTAAAACAAAATTATACAATGAAAATATGGTAATGAGGAAAACGCAGCGTTGAGTTCTGCCACTCAATACGCCACTTACTCAATCTCTAGAATTCAAATTCAAATTTAAAATAAATTTACTACCGTTTTATGACTATACTATAATAATACAATTAAAATAACAAGCTAAAAAAGAATAAAAGTAAAATAAAACTTATACAAAAATTAAAAAAGTAAAAAAAAACAAAACGGTTTTTTTTATGGAAAAGGACAAGGCAAATGAGCGTGCGGGTCACCTGATGGTAAGTGACTACCGCCGCCCACGACCCCATGCGACACCAGAGGAGCTACAGGGGCCTTTAAGGTGAGTTGGGCCCCGGAGCCCGGCATTACCTGATGCGAGACACAGTGGAATAAAACCACTACTTTACGCCGATTAAATGCCGGGGGTGGTAATGATCCGGTCGAGTCTGCCCATGCGTGTTGCCATTGCCGGCGATATGACTCTACCACATGAACTTTAGTCACCTCTTACGACACCACCAGTACCAGGATGATCCTATTCTAGGCCGGGATCACACGGTAAAAGGAGTGAATGCCGTAAGACGTGTTGTCTACAGCGCTGTTTTTCAGCCTCATCCTAATTCACAATTCTTAAATAAAATAAATGTATACAGGAGAGGGATGCTAAACTCGTTATGACAATTTGTTATAAAAAACTAATAATAAAGAGAAATAAAAAAAATAATAAAAATAACATTCAACAGGAGACAAAAACGAATGTATATATTTTTTCATAGATTAAAGAGTGGACATTGCCTGATTATCAAATATTTAGTGGATGTGGTGAACAAAAAAATAAAATAATATAAATAAAGATAAACAATAAGTAAATAAACAATCACATGTATTAAATAAATAAACAACTAATAAGTATTTCAACTAATAAATAAATAAACAACTAATAAGAGGCCGGTCGTGGCGCAGCGGCACAAAGTGTGACTGTAAACACGACTGGTTGTGGGTTCGATCTCCACTCGAAGAGATGAAATATTTACTTAAATTTATATTTTCATTTCTTCGCTCTGGTGTCGAGGTTAAGCGCGGCGTTGAGTTCTGCCACTCAACACGCAATGCCTTCAGAAATCGGCAGAAAGTGGGGAACGGAGTGTCTTAACACTGGGTTCCCTCTGCCTACCCTGCTGTGTGCGGGATACAGCGTGAAGCTGATTTTTAATAAGTATTTCAAAAACACGGCTTAATTTTTATATATATGTAAGTTTAATATATATTTTTTTAATTTTCTTTTAAAGTCATAAATGAGCAGGTGGTCACTCGCAATAGTGGAAGAAGATCGTTCCACACCTTCGATGCCGCGAATTTAAAAGTTCTTTTAAAACCCTCAGTCTTGTGTTTTGGGATTGTAAGTTGTAACATGTTAGTAGTTCGAGTATGTTTTTCATGTATTTCCGACATCCATAACAACCTCTTGTACAAATATTCCGGTCTCCTTGTGCGAACAACTTTCCAAACAAGACATGACAAGTGGAGAGTTCTTCTTTCCTTCATTCTCAAAATAGACTTGTCAAGCAAATAAGGAGAGACGCGAATGTATCTCGGGATATCGAAACAGAAACGTGGACACGCGTTCGCTACTCGCTGGATGGCGTGTTCAGTTTTCTTGTACAAGCGCGGCCCGTAAACAGTGCCACAGTAAGCTAAGTTGCTTAGTATCAGGGCTTCAACCAAGGTGACTCTTACTTTCTCCGATAAGTACTCCCGCAGTCCATATAATACTTTTAAGCGATAGAAACATTTTTTAATGGCTGCGTTCACATGTTCAGTGTATCGCAATTCATTATCTATTAAAAGTCCCAAATTACTATTATAGTATTATTGGACCGGAAATTCGAAGATCTGGTTGCATGTTACTGATCTTGTTACATTGCTGGTTGGTACCTAGTACAATAAATTTAGATTTCACAGGATTTTAAATAAGCGAATTTTCTGTAGCCAATGTTTGGATAATCTCTATATCTTCATTCTTTACTCTTTCTGCATACCGGATATTTTCAGGTTTAAATGAATAATATATCTGCGTATCGTCGGCATAACAATGAATTTTGCAATGCTTAAGTTTTGTAGCTAGATCAGCCGTATAAATAAACTAAACTAAACCAACTTCACTCTTTATCCCTAGCGGGGTAGTCAGAGAGAACGGAGCGCCAAACTCTACGGTAGCCGTATAAATAATAAGGAATATAGGACTCAATATGGACCCCTGCGGGCTACCTCTATATATTGTCTTTATTTGAGATTTTATAATGGAACCATCAATGTTCTGTACCTCCACAAACTGTTTTCTCCTTGTTAGAAATGAGCGAAACCAGTCACATGCCGACTGGGTCACTCCGTGATACGACATTTTCGCAAGTAAAAGTTCAATATTAATACAGTCGAACGCTCTTGAGAAGTCAAGCAAAACCAACATTGTCCCATAACCCTCATCCGAAGCCGTCACAATGTCGTCAGTAACATTTGCTAATGCCATACAGGTACTATGTCCGCTGCGGAAACCTGACTGCACACTTGGCAAGAGATTTTCATTTTTAAAGTATTTAATGAACTGGGAATAAACAACTCTTTCTATGACTTTTGACATTACAGGTAAAATACTAATAGGTCTTAAATCTTTGTATTCTTGAACTGCGTCAACTTCAGGGATAGGCTTTACTTTTGCTACTTTACATATTTCTGGAAAATTACTTGTTTTTATACATTCATTAATTAAGACAGTAATTATTGGTAAGGTAGACGAAAGGCTCGTTTGCAACATTTTAATATTAATTGAGTCATGTCCACGTGCATTAATTTTGATGTTCATAATAATTTGTTTTATTTCCGTTTCTGAGCAAGGTTCCAACGTAAGCCGACTGTCGGAGACTTTATTTACCATGAAGAAATCCAATGTAGCCTTACCGCAATTTGAATTGCCCGGAATATTAGAAAAGAAATCGTTGATTTCATCAGCGTTATTAATGTGTTCGGGAATATTATATACACCATTATCAATTGACGATACAGATCTTTTAAGATATAACCACATTTTTGCAGAATTTGACACTATTGAATTAATGTAGAAAGTAAAAATTTGGTGGAAAGTGGGAAAGAAGTGTCTTAACGGGCATGGAGTGTCTTAACACTAAATTCCCAAGTACCCTCTGTCTGTCCTGCTGTATGCGAGATATTCAAACAAACTCTTCAGCTTTATAATTTTAGTATAACAATGTGTAACTTTGAATTATTCGTTAAACAAACTACCACCCGACATCTCGAGAGCACGTACAGCCCACGAGTTCAAATTTTCAGTGTATTTCTATTAATTCCCACTAAACTGAGCGAACTGCAATTACCGGCCGCCGAAGCCTTTCAATATTCTGCTTACATGACGAAATATGGGAAATATTCTATGACAAGTCCATACTATGTCAGAAAATGCTGTGTTATGGAATAAGTTATGAGTTTAGATTTAGTGGTGATTTTAGTAAAGATTCCAAATAGTCCCATATAGAGACCGTCGTGGTGCAGGGGCACAAGGGTGTGGACTGTAACGCGACGGTTGTGAGTTTGATTTCCACTGGGAGGAATGATTTATTATTTACTAATATTTTCATTTCTTCGCTCTGGCAACAAAGCAAAAGCCCGGCGTTGAATTCCGCCACTCAACAGGTAATGCCTACCCTGTTCACACACATGCACAGCTTTACGCTGTATCCCGCATATAGCATTCAAAAAATCCCAAATAGTGTGGATACAAATGTCATCAGTTATATATAAGCCATTCTTGTATGTGTTTTTTTTCATAAAATTGAGATCGTCGTGGTGTAACGTCTGTCTATGAATATGGTAGCTATATGTTCCCTCGGTCTACCCTGCTTTGTGCAGGATATTGCGTGAAGCTAAAAAAATACAGTAATTTAATTAAAAATTTGAGTTCCAATCTATATGTTAAAGTGGCCTAAACTAAACTATTTAACATTTAAGAGAACAAGAGATTATTAGCCAAAGTATTTGCCGGAAGTAAATAAAACAATAAAGCTCGCCTCTCGTTGTTTATTCACTTCCAGCGGAACACAAACAAATGATAAGTTTTAACAAGCGTCTACCAACCGGGCACCGATAGCGACGACGCCGCGAGGACGTAGTTCAAAGTTCGCGAACATCGAGCGGTACCGAATTAATATAATATGCAGTTAAATTTTTGATTGGATACCCTACTTATTGTTCCTCACTGTCTTTTGTTTCACTGTGATAACTTTAAACTAAACTAAGCGTAGACTGCAGGGTAGACGTATGTGTCATACGATATTTCTAATAAATGGCTGTCATTGATTAAAAATTGTTAAATTTTAATTCAGTTTAATTCTTTAGTTATGGCAATCTAATCATTCGACCGACCAATGTCACGTTTTATAGAGAAAGACAAATTAAAAAGACTTGTCAAGTGGTAGGATCTTTTGAACAACTAGCAAATTTCTTGTGATAGTAAAAATATATCTTGTGAGTATATCTTCGCTGTATTGGTGAAAATCCTTCAAAAATCAAAGCTGAGGCAAGAATATCCTTATTACCAATGTAGCTATATATAATTCTTAAGATTTGTTTTTGATACTCCACATTCTTTTTTTTGGCTCATGTAATATAATATATTTAAAAACATTTTAAATATCGCATATATTCGTATCTCAAACAAAAACAAACCGTGTTAAGTAAACAACGATTTGGCATAATAACAAAGACTTGAATTTACTTCAGAAGAAACCAATTAGTAGGGAGTTGACAAGTAAATACGGCTCTCTCGGAATAATCAATCTGATGAAACGACTTAGTGAAGCTAATACTTGCATTTTGTCGGGAGATTAGGAAAATTGCCTTAGTATATATTTTGTTTTGTTCATTTTCGTCCTGTTTTTGATATGGATGTAGACTGTAAATATGATAGCACAGAAATAATTATAAATTCTTATTTCATTTAGATAAAAAATAAAGAATTTATAATTTATGCAGAACTTAGTGCTAAGACACTCTGTTCCCCACTTTCATCTCAATTTACTAGACATTGCATGTTGAGCGGAGGATTTCAATGCCGTGATTTGTGATGTTACAAGAGCGAGTAAGCGAAAAAAACATCATTCCCTTCAGTAGGAATCGATCCCAAAACAGCCTAATGACAAACTTTAATGACTCTACATTATTATATACTATAGTAACAATATTAAAACACTAACAAACAAATATTTACAGTAGGTAAAAAACGTGAATTTAACACAAACTGATAGAAGGTTTCCATCCACTTGCTTCAAGAGAAATTCGATCAGCGAAGCCATTTACCTATCACAATGCTGGAGGACGCGACGCGACGCGCACTGTGACGTTGCATTTTAAACTTATATTTCTTTCTGTTTTACATACTCGTATTATTTGTTCATAAGAAATACGTTGGTTATGAGTTTGATTACAACTCAAAAGAATGAGGTGTTGTCGTTTATACTTTCTGGTAATAATACCAAGTCCCGCTAATGTGACGAAGTGTCTTTACAATAGGTTACTTCTGCTGTTCTGTTAAAAATGCAGGATAATGTATTGAACAAAAAAAAACAAAAAATTAGTTCCGCCCGCCAGAGCGACCAAGGTTTCGATCAGACCGTGAATACTGTCCATACTGTTCAGTAGATTGTACAAAAACAGAGGAGAACGACGCCGAAACGTGCACAGTAGTAGTTAGTGTAGTTCACGAGCGTGCCGTGGAGCAAGCTATGCGTAGTCTATTTAAAGAATGAAATCTGAAATGACGTTATCCGGAAATAAGCCAGTGCTACCGACACCGACCGCAACATTAATGCGTTGAAATGGCAGTGGGATGGATATGGTTGTCGAAGGACTGATGTCCATTGGAGGAAACCAGTCCTTAGTTGGAGACCGAGGATCGGCAAGCGTAGGGCTGTTGTTGAGGCGGAGGATCGGGAGCTTTGGCGGCAAGCAGTGGACACGAGCAGACTGAGTTGATTCGTATTGTCTTGAATATGGGCGGAAAATATAAACGACAGTATTTTGACGTTCAAGTTTTAAGTCGTCTTTACGCCTGCTCTATTTTGTAAAATAAAGTGTGAACTAGAATGAAAAGTGTCACCTGTCACATACGTCAATTAAATACAACGTCGGCGTAGAATACAAACGAAACTGCTTTCTATAAAATACTTTTATTATAACGTAACTTACAACTAAAGAAGTGACTTTTTCACGAAGAGAGAAATAAGAGTGATTTTTTACTTTGACGAATACTTTTAACATTAATTAAAATAATGAGTGAAAAGTAATACGATAGATCACATATGTATATGTGCTGTTACACTTGTAAGACGTCCATGCTAATTGTGGTATGTCATGGGAATACTTGGTTGGGTGGTACAATATATTCATATTTCACTGACACAATTGTATTATCATGTACTAGCTCTCCGCCCGCGGCTTCGCCCGCTTGAACTTATCATTCATTTAATAAACAGAATTGACTGACAACTATAATGAATCTAATATATTTTTTTTATTACTTTAATCTGTTATCCTCTTATATGATTTTTTTACAATATTATGATTACTTATTTAGAAAACGTATAAAAATTTACAACATAAATAAGTTGTAACAAGCGTATAAAAATTTCTACGTAGCTTGGCGAGAACGCATGGCTTAGTGGTCAGAGCGCCTGGTCGGTTTCCAGGAGGCGCGGGTTCGAGTCCCGCTGCGTTCAAATTTTTATACGTTTTCTAAATAAGTATTTTTCTTTCCTAAGTGTGGAATAACACTTTAAAAATGTTTAAAAATATTATGATTGTTATGTGCAATGTTGATAATTGATATTTTTAATAATATATTTTGAGCATTGATGAATAAAGGTAAATTTATTATACAGATATATTTTTGTAACATTACATTCTTTTTACCTATGTTATGTACGTCTTATAATCATTTTAAAATTCTGTTAAATGTGCTGATGCCAGTGAATAATTTAATTTACTGCTTCAGAACAAATGCCTTAAATGTTAAATTATTGATTTAGGTAAGGATTCATAACATTCTATGTAAAATGATCGCAAATTAACTGCTGTACAGTTTTTAAGTTTGTTACATATATTATTAGCTAAATGTACAATTGGCAAATATATAGTTATTACAGAGCACACGTAGAAATAATGTTTTTACGCATTTTTATATATTATAGATTTATTTCAAACGAACGAACGAATCGAAGAAGAAGATCAAGTCGTTCTTTTTATATTGAATTAATTACGACTTAAATTTAACAGTTACTTTTTTTTATGGAAAAGGACAAGGTAAACGAGCATTCGGGTCACCTGATGGTATGTGACTACCGCCGCCCATGACCTCGTGCAACACCAGAGGAGCTACAGGTGCGTTGCCGCCGACAAGGTGAGTTGGGCGCCAGAGCCCCCCATTACCTGATGCGAAACGCAATGGCATAAAGCAACTACTTAACGCCGGTTTTAAATGCCGGGGGTGGTAATGATTCGGTCGAGTCTGTCCATGCGTGTTGCCATTGATGGCGACGTGACTCTACCACACGTAGTTTAGTCACCTCTTACGACACCACCAGTACCAGGACGATCCTATTCTAGGCCGGGATCACATGGCATAAATAATGATGAATAAATGAATGATTTATGAAGGTAACCTTCACCAACAATTAAATATTATTTACTATATTGCTTGTACTATAAACAATAGTGCTTCAAAAATATATATTTTCATCAACAGCCATGCAACCAAGACCTTTCCAACGTCATTCTGTAGCCCAGAATCTTACCAGCGCGATTCAGAAATTGATGCTTGATGCACTGCGCCATCTATTGGGCTTAAAGTTAAACTGTAACTGTTCGGACAGTTAAAAAATGCCGTTTTTATGTTAAATTTCACTTAATACATAATTATATTAATCGAAAACGATGTTTTTCTAAATTTATACTATACAGTTAAAAAAACAGATTTATTACAAGCAACTATACAATTATTATAAGTATAGATATGGATTGCTATACAATTTTCGCAGGCAAACTAATGCCTTGAGTTCATTCAAATGTTTAAAGCTTTTTTTTAATGAGCCGATTTTGTTGAAATAATTTCTTTTTGCTTTCTATTATTCTTTTTCAGTGTTCCTCTATCCATTTCAGTCAAAATTACTAAATGTACAGACACATTTTTTTTACTGTTTTATTGTATATAGAGATTATGACAATGACACACGTACTAATACACAAATTACATCTACGTAATTTTCTTTTACCATCCACGATTATAAAGCACTTTGTACTGTATTACTATGACCTATATTATAAAAAATACTTCATTTATTTAAAATTAAATAAAGCTTTTTATGTACTGAAATACTTTCACCGCGTTGTCTCTTGAACTTGTCCCGGAGCAGGCGGCGGGTGCTCGCGGGACACATTATACACAGTTCCAATTCTCCTTGTGACTGCTAATTAGCGTAATTATCGAGCTCTTAGGAAAATTGTTGCAAAAATTTTACTTTTTTGTTTTAAATATATATTACGTTACTATGGTCGTTTTGCCTATTTATCTGACTGACTGTAAATGCGACGATTGTGAATTCAATTCCCACTCGGAGGGATGAATTATTATCATTTCTTTGCTCTGTAAAGATCGAGACGTAGAATTCCGCTACTCAGACAGCAACGTCTCGAAAATTGTACGGTGCCGGGGGCGGAGGATCTCGACTTTAAGTTTTTTTGTAATGAAACTCTTTAACCCGAATAATTGCGTATATTTACACCGAACACCTTGCAGTAGTTAGTGGTTAATGGTAGACAGTTAGACTACCGGTTACCGGATTAATCCGGTTAAATAATTGTATTTAAAACGTGTGATAATCGAGAAAATCTACGATCTTATTAACATTAAGTGCCCTGCTATATGCATACAGCGCGAAGATGATTATTAAAAATATTTTACAAAAAACGTCACGAACCGATTTTTATATTTAGCTAGCTATTTAGTTAGCGAGCGCTTAGCCATGATTAAAAAAAAATCATCCGATTGAAAATACAGCATTTTTTTTCTAGTTGTCTGTTTACTTCTTAGAGCAAATTTATATGCTAAGTAAAAATATAAATAACATAAAATGTTTATATCATAAACTATAGTAGTAATAAACTGTAGCTGCTGTGAGCTGCGGGGCCGCGGCAATATAAACGAGACAGGGGACTCTCCGGGCGGCGTTACACGAACTTTAGTAATATTCCGTCTTAATTAATTAAAACAATCCAAATTAGTAGCTTGTTATCGTTCCGAAACTTTAAAACTTCATCGATTTTCTAAGCAGAAAGCTGAATACTTTTGTTTGGGAATTCAAAGTTGGTGGGAGACGTCACGTTTCGTAAAAAACATAATTTAGATTTTAAACATATTTTCAATAACTTTATATTATAACATTTGAGAAATCTGTAGTAATCAGTTTACCGTCGTCGCGCAGTGGGACAGTGGGACAGTGGGACAGCAAACATGTAATGTGTCGAATGTTTGTAATGCATTAGGGACTAAGTGCCATTGTACAAGGTTTCCACTGTCCCTGTTATATCCTGAGCACAAAACAGCGTGACGCTGCAAAAAGTCATTTTATTTCCTCTTTCCTGCCCTACAGAGAGACAGACAAGTACCTACTCAGAGCGAAGCAAAAATTTTAATATAATAATTTCCTCGCATAAATTATTGCATTGGTACAATCCGACATTTCGGCATGACGGCGTCAAACTACGTAGTTTGATCTATAAAATGAAAGGACCCACACACGTCAGTCAATAATTACTGAGGTGGAGGTGAGGCCCACGCGGAATCGATAAACAATAATATGTATATAATTTATACCCAAATTAAGTTCATCCTCTAAGTCAGTATACTGTCACGCGCTGAGACCAGACTTACTACGGAACTGATTATTTATTTATTTCAGAGTAGCAGGATAGGTAGAGGATACCAAGTGTTAACACATTGCATTCCTCATTTTTCCCCCAAGTATAGAGGCCAGTCGTGGCGCAGCGGTTCGAAGTGTTACTGTAGAATCGACTGGTTGTGGGTTCAATCCCCACTCGAGGAGATGAAATATTTTAATCGAGGTTAAGTGCGGCGTTGAGTTCTGCCATTCAACACGCAATGTCTCCAGAATTCGGCAGAAAGTGGAGAACGGAGTGTCTAATACTAGGTTCCCTCTGTCTATCCTGCGGGATACAGCGTGAAGCTGATTTTTTTTTATAGAGATGTTGCGTAAAGGCGCGTTTGCTTCTGCGTTTATTCTGTTACTACATCGAGGAAATGAAAATATTTTATTTCCTCGAGTCTAAATCGAACTTACAACCGTCACGTTTACAGTCACAGGCTACACTGTCCACTGCGCCTCGATGACCTCAAAATTATTAAATTTTCCAATCTCTTCCAAATGATAAGTACTTAGTATAAGCATATGTATTCTTAAAACATAACTAGTTGTTAGAAACGGTATGACAAGGGTCACAAAGTGTACGCAAGCGATGATGCAAGCAATAACTAGGTACTAATACGCAGTTGCAATACGTCGCATAAAGATCAGCCGGCTATTTGAACACAGACCGGAAGCTCCGAACTAAATCTGTCGCTTTATTTTCTAAAATTGTCTTTATGTAACCTTTCTAAATTCGTAATGTTATGTTATAGAGTAATCGTGAACGCGTTATGGTAGGTTTGATTTATGTACGGTAAAAAATATATATTTAAGTTATTTTATTAATAATCATTCAGGAGGGAATGGGGGGGGGGGAGTGTTGAACGCTAGGTAAAAGAAAAAAAGGGAGGGGATACAAACATAATTGTGAGGAGCGACCGAACCGCGAATATCTTCGATAATTGTTGCATAGAAAAGAACGCGCTAACGAGCCGCCGGGAAATGAAATGATTGCAGTCAGCGAAACAGCGGAAACGATAATTTAAATGTTATTGTAGTTCGTGTATTGAAAAAGCTTTAATATAATGTGTGTATTTAGTTTGTATGTAATTAAAATTTGTATACTTTACTAATAGTTAAAATTTAAGTCAACATAAAAATTAACATTTATTTATATAAAACATTTATTGTATATATTTATGTTTTTGTATGTTTATGTGGTGTTTATATATTTATGTATGTGTAATATTATATTTGTATGTAGGTTTATTATTATTACCGTAATATTAAAAACCGCACCCGAATCGTTTCTCTTAACATCTCCTACATTCAAGGGTTCTGGTAGAGATCTCTATCAGAGATAAGTCATCCTTTGTACACATTGTTTCTGTTTTTATATGTTTTCTGTACTTTCTTTCTTGTGTGGTACATAAATAAATAAAAAAATAGCTAAAAATTATGACATTTTCTGTTTAGGTTAACTACGCAAGGAATCGTGTCTTTTTATTGGAATGATTTTCGCTGTTTCATTAGGCAAATACAAAGAAATAACTTCCATCATTTTCTTTAGAGTTCATTAACGAAAAGTATTTTTTACAGCTTCACGTTGAATCCCACATGTGAGGTATGCAGGGTGGGTAGAGGGAGAAAATTTTGGACGCATTGCGTGTTGAGTGGCGGGTCTCAACGCCACGCTTCGACACCAGAGCAAAGAAATCAAAATATTTTTTTTTCATTTCCTCGAGTGCAGATAGAACCCACAACCGGTCACGTTTACATTAACCAAATTCAGTGAAAAGTAGGGAACGGAGTGTCTTAACTCTAGGTACACTCTGCCTATCCTGTTTTGTGCGGGATACAGAGTGGAGCTGATTTATTTTTTTTTATATATTAAATATACTTAAAATAATAAATATATAAATATACTAAAACCCTATTTTTTATTTTTTCTCATATCTATTTGATCATCATCATGATTTG
The DNA here is from genome assembly GCA_013403705.1 of Heliconius hermathena. Lineage (NCBI taxonomy): Eukaryota > Metazoa > Arthropoda > Insecta > Lepidoptera > Nymphalidae > Heliconius > Heliconius hermathena. The sequence goes on from JAAIXJ010000064.1 coordinate 168,634, forward strand.
TAAGATAAAGTCCGGAGTTAAGCTCCACCAATCAACACATAGTATCTTGAATTCGAACGACAAGTGTAGAACAGAGTTCCCTTACCTACCTTGCTTTAAACCCTGAAAAACGTGAAATCCGTACAAATGACATATATGCGTCATAATCGCTAGCTTCGTGGACGCAGCGGCGAAGTAAAAGTTATAAAAAATGAAAAAAGATCGGTTCCCTTTGACGAGAACAAAGCGGCATTCATTACCAGAACTTGCATCGCTGATTTATTAAGTTTCTTTGCGAATTATTTCTGTATTTTGAATATATTACTAACTTTACAGTCGTTTTCGTTTTCTGTTTGTTCTCTTTTGAATTGTAAATAATGGTAATGATTTTAAAGTTATGGTTGTTATAATGGCTGAAGGAACGTGGTGGTTGTAGATTTCAATCTTATCTAGAATATTTTTCGAAAGGAAGGTTATTGTTCCCTATTCATAAAATGCATGTGATATTATTGAAATTATCTGATTATTTGATTATGTTTTTAGCCTTCCAATCTTTCATGTCCAACAAATTTCGTCAGTGTATGTATTTTTGTGTGAGTGGCAAGCAATTTGTCGGTAACTAAATCATATGGAAATTATCTTTTTTATTAAAATATAGAATAGAACGATACCACGATCGTAAGCTAAACTTTTTCAAAATCGGTTCAGTGTATGAGATATATTATAGGTATACACGCAATTCTGAGGGACAAAACAGATATTTAAAATGTTTATTAAGTTATTAAATTCCTTTTTTTGCTCTGATGTAATTACATTAAGTAACATAAAATGAGTTGTTATTCAATTATCTTATGTTGCCCCAATATTTGTACATAAAGTTCAGTTAAGTTACTTGTAATCGACCATTATTGAACACACCCAAACACATGAAAAAGAGACCATTGCAAAGAAAAATCTATGAAATATTGTCATTAAAAATAGTAAACGTATGCAAATCATAATAGCGCTCAGTTTCTATTCTATCGTCAACAGCGTCATATCTAGTCGACACGTGAATATGATATTTTTCAATAGTACGTAGAATAGGAGCCAATTGGGAGTTGCGTGCGAATGGTCACAGAGACGACGTGATGATTCGACACGATATTGTGTCGTTTAAACTAGAATATTGCATATCTGCGGCGTCGAGTTCCGCCACCAACACTCAACGTGTCGAAGAATTCATGATAAATGGAGAACTGCCGACTACGGGTGTGCGGGATACAGTATGAAGCTTAAAAAAATACGTCATATTTTGGCAAGTCTTAACGAGCCGTTGACTCCGTTGGTTGAATATTCTAGAACGAAAGATTTACGAAAAAACTCAGCGTTCTCTGCTTCCGCTAATGTATGTAGATATAATTACGATGTTTAAGCCTGAATAAAATTATCTATCATTTATTTTAAATGTTTGTGGTCTGGAACATCATCTGACAACCAAAAATTCAATCATTCGTTAAATGCGAGAGTCGCACGTAACTTCTAAGGAACCTCGGAGGAAGGCCGTCGTGACGTGGTAAGTGGTGCAGCACTTAACTGTAAACACGACGGTTGTGAGTTCTTCTCTCACTCAAGGTAGTTAAATATTTTAATTTCCCCAACTTATCTGCTATGCGCTCTTTTCAAATATCAGAGTCGGCTTGACTTAAATATTTGTTCGCGCACGTTGACATGGCTAGAAAGTAAAATCATAATGAAAGCAAAAAATATCTAAACATATTTCGTTATCATTCAGATTTTGCGTCATTGTGCAGAAACTAACACCGTACTTTATCTTAATCATATCGATCCTCGATTGAAGTTCAATACAACAATAGTATTATACATATGTAATATAGATATAAAAATTCAATCCTGAAGAATTCAATTTCATTGTATTTTCGTTTGTTTTTGTGTTTTTATGTAAATGTGAATGTTTGTGAGCCACCGCTGTTGTTCATATAAACTGCTTACTGCGGTACTTGCTGGTAATGTATGGAATGCAATGTTGTCTTTAATTGTATAAAAGATGTATTTTTATGTGTTTTTTTGGTCATTTAATTGTAATGTGTTGTTTTATCTTCAAGCTGTACTGCTCATATAACAGAATGAGCAGAGGGAACCTAATGCGAAAACATTCCGTTCCTAAATTTTCAAGATATTGCTTGTTGTGTGGTAGAACTTAACACCATCCTTCATCTTCTTGATAGTGAGTGGGAATCGATCCCATCAACCACCGTGTCTATAGTCAGAGGCTGTGTGTGTACCGCTCCTCCATGACGGCCTCAATATTTATTTTTACGTTTCTTTATTTATAAATATTACAGGAAATTAAAAAAACACAGCTTATTAATGTGTTTTATTATTTTTCCAGGTAAGTGGGCGCCATCGCACAACGGGAGCAACGGAATGTAAATGAAAGTTAGGATTCAGTGATTACAGAATGAAAGCCGGTAATTTTGCGTACGTACGAGTATTGCGTTTGTGGAACATTGATTATGTTCGTTGTTTAATTAATATCATCTGTTTGTGACTTTTGATGTCTAATAATTGTGTAGTAATTTGTGCGTAAATCGATGTTTCACGCGTGTTAACAAATGTAGTGATCTGTAATTTTTTTTTTGATTTATTCTTTTTTTGAGTCTCATTTCATATTCATTCTTTATTTTTTACCAAAGCGTATATATTTTTTTAGCTTCACGCACATTTACATTTTACTCACAGGCATAATATTTAAGACCCTCGATGAGAATCGAACCTACAACCACGATCGGTCTCAACTCTCAAGCCACTGTCATATACATAGTTATTTTACTGTTACTACGGAGAGGACGCCGCAGAGACAATCTAGCAATATTATAAAGAAAAAGTCTTTAATATATCACCGTGTTCAATAAACGATCTTCCAAAGCAAAACCCCGGTTAAGTTAGAGCTTTAATCTAACCTAGACACACGTTACAGATTGGCCTGAGGTGTCGCACTGACTCGCAGTGACTCGACTCGACTCGCCCTCCGGTAATGTTCGGATCACACTTTGAGTTATTACGCTTTTGATCTGTAGATTGTTCTATAAGTCCTATCGGACTTTGTTCTGTGCTAAGTTCCAAGTGGGATTTTGCTCGGTTTCGTGATGATTAGATAAAAATAAATGAAATTATTTGTATAGAGCATTTTAAAGCAAATGAAAGCAAGTGTTGTACCAGGGTAGGTAGAGGAAAATTAGTGCTGTGTCACTTCGCAAAATTTACGTGACAATGCATATTGAGTGGCGGAACTCAACTTTGCGCTTCGTCTTCTTACTAGACTAGTTAAATTAATTATTTCAACTCATACCCTAAGTGGAATCGAATCCTCAAACGGTGTGTTTATAATCTGACGTTGTGCCGTATTACAAAAAAATTGCGCTCTAAACTACAGTAATAGATACGACACGCCACGACTAAACTATAATAGTGTGCACAGATAAATTTAAGACATAACATTGAAAATTATTGTAAAGTTACTAAAGTCGTGATCTTATTTCGTCTAGCACAATAGTACTAAAATAAATTAATAGGACTTGTTCCAGTAATTCTTCGTATATGTATTGGTTAGTTTAACTTGCAGCACGTAAAGTATGAAAGGGAATAGATGATCTCTTTACATTTTACATATTAGGCGGAGAAAATCTAGTTACGTATTATTGCAAGGTCCTCATCGTCCTCATCGTCTCATGTTCAATAGACTTCAAATTTGGTTATGAATTACAAAGCCCCTCCCCGAAGGGCCCCTCCGCCACAACTGGCCACTAAGAAGGCACAAGGACGTGACCGTAAATGTGACAGTTAGTACACTACTGATTTCCTCGCTCTAGTAACGAGGAAAAGAGCGGCATTAAGTTCTCACATTCAATACGCAATTTGGCGAAAAGTGGGGAATGGGAGTATATTAATGGGAATGGAATATCTGGTCTACTTGCATATGAGATACCTATAGCGTGAAGCTAAAAAAAGGAAATAAATTCACATTTCTATGACAATACTTAAGAATCAATATATACAAATTTCGAAGTAATTTTTTTACGTGGGATTTAAGACTAAATCTATATTTTTTTCTTACTACTACTAAATTTATTTTTTCCCGTTCCCGCAGGAATATTGAGAAATATTTTCTTACTCTATACTAATTAGTCCAGTCGTTGCATCTATGCGGCCAGTCGTGGCGCAGCGGCACGAGGTGTGACTGTAAAACCGACTGGTTGTGGGTTCGATCCCCACTCGAGGAGATGAAATATTTACTTAAATTTATATTTCCATTTCTTCGCTCTGGTGTCGAGGTTAAGCGCGGCGTTGAGTTCTGCCACTCAACACGCAATGCCTCCAGAATTCGGCAGAAAGTGGGGAACGGAGTGTCTTAACACTCGGTTCCCTCTGCCTACCCTGCTGTGTGCGGGATACAGCGTGAAGCTGATCTATGCGTTGTCAATCAGTCACTTAGTAACGGCAGAGTAAAAAGAATAGATAGAAATTCTGTAGAATAAATATACCTTAAAGGAATCAAACTCGGTCACACCAGGTGGTAATTCTTTGTTAACTAATTTTCTATTAAGCAACATCTTAAATTTTTAATACTTCGTCAAATACTTTTAACTTTAAGGTTCCACGTGCTACAGTATTCATTCAAGCGCAACCGTCGCAAAATACTAGCGAGCAATATTTCACATTAAAGTTTCTAATTGATTTTGACGTCACTTCCGGCCCCACAAGAAGTTGCCTTCGGAGACACGCCCTTAGATAATTTGTTACAAACTTCCACTCACAATTTAATAAGGTAATATACGTTTTTGATAAATCATAAAGATTATAATTATGAGGCTTCCGTGACGGAGTAACAAAGCTTTTAACTGTAAACGCGATGATTGAGGGTTCGATTCCCACGATTAGTAAGTAGAAGGAATAAACCTTATTTAGCGCAAAACGCTGTTTTGATTTACGCCACTTATGAGTTAAGTGGTGATCGTCACCTAATTTAAGTAGAAAGCTGAGAACGAAGTCTATGAGGTTCACTCTGCCTCCCCTGCCATGTGCTTGAAGTTGAAATAAAAATATAAATAAAAAATGCAAAACTAAAAAGTTATTCTTTAACGACCATTATATGAAGTTTTTGTTGAACATTTGGAATATAAAATTCACGTTACATTATACCAGAGTTAACGGAGTGAGGTGAATCAGCGTGAGTGTCGCGGACTTGGGGCGAAATGGCTTCCAACGTACAGTGAAAAGTCTACTCTAGATCTAGTTTAAACTTTTATAAATAAAACAATATTAGTGCTTTAATTTTCTAGTAGAAAAGAAGCCAATCGAAAATTGCGTATTTTTTACTAAAGTATTATAGTTAATGTACAAAATTTATTTGAATAAATTTATCTTTCACTAGTAGGGTAATATTTTTCAAAGTTAAGGTGAAAATAGAGAAATAGATCTCTTATCCTACTTTCCTATATATTACAAGAAATTCATGAAGATATTCATATTATAATATTAGTAGCAAAACATAGAATAGTTGTAACCAGCTGTAGATGACACGTACACACATAAATGGGAACGAGGTGCTAACGCCTCGCAGCTCGAGCAGTCTCGCCACGTTGTTACTACCGAAATTATTTGTAAAATTATTTTTAGAATCCCATTTTAATCTCAGTTTCTTTATATGTACCTTATAGCGGCTTCACGCTGTATCCCGCATATAGAGATATAGATCTGGTGTTAAGACACTCCGTTCCCCGAATACAGCCCAAATTTCTAAATATTGCATGTTGAGTGGTAGAACTAGAAGTAGAATAAGTCAATACCGTGCCTCGCCTTGTTACCAGAGCGAGGAAATGAAAATAATTTATTGTCCCAAGAGAGAATTGAACCCAGTACCAGCGCCGCGCCGCGCCGCGCGCCTAGATGCCGTCTGAGTCTGACCCAGCGAAAATTAAAATTTTAGCATGATTAGACACATTATTTAAAAAGTTGTAGATACTAACTTAAAGGAATCCAAATGTTATTTTATTCTTAACACGTTTTTATTAGGTGGACTTGTAACTTTGTTATACAATTTCTAACGAGCGTCCATCCAAGCTCGTAATTTTTCTTCAGGGGCGAGCTACTCTCGTCCCTCCCAGCCTGGTGACGCTGTCAAGACCAGTCCAGGTCAACAGCATTAAGCCTATATATATATATATATATATATATATATATATATATATATATATATATATATATATATATATATATNGAAATGGAAATATAAATTTAAGTAAATATTTCATCTCCTCGAGTGGGGATCGAACTCACAACCAGTCGATTTTGCAGTCACATCTCGTGCCGCTGCGCCACGACCGGCTTCTACCGGCCTATATATACATATACATATATATATATATATATATATATATATATAATTGTTTCATCATAAAAAAACTTTCAAGTAGCTTAGGTACAGTACAATATTATAGTATCATCGAGCTGTTCTAATAGCTGGTCTCACTGTGGTCCACAAGGTGGAACTCTTCAGGCGTTCTTCGACTCTTCACTAGCAACCTATTCGAGTTTAGGCTCATATAATTTCTTACTCTCAGTAGATTTTACAGCACTTACACTTGGTGGAGAAAAGCATGTATTTTAGTTTGTTTTAAATTGTATTTTTAGTTTTTCGGCATTATGTTTATTTCTAAAAGTAAGCTTTATGCTAAATGTCAAGATACTTATTTCCATATAAAAGAACTTAAAACCATCATATTCACTCTGTCACATCGAACAAACACATACAATACAAAAGGTAATGACAAAACAACAAAAAATAACATTGGTTTTAATTATTTATTTTCCTCTTAAGCCCCAGTTGCGCCGCGGGGCCGATGCGGCGCGCAAAAAATATCCCATTTACCATTCAAAGCGTTCACCATATTCTTGTTTTAATTGAGTCAACAGGACCGCGGAATCAGCTTAATGCGCAAAGCTTTTTGTACCTGCTTTTAAACTCTTAGGCAAAGCAAAATAACTCATTTAGAATGTGTCACTTCAGTATACAAGTGAAATGGGACAATTTTACGACGTTTGCTACTTTTTGCGGAGAGTATAAAGATAAATAGAAATAGAATATGTTATAATAAAAGAATTTGCGAATGGGTAACGGAGTGTAGTGTAGCTAGGTCTACCCCCCTATCGTATATAGAGTGAATAAAAATTAAAATTTCTTTCTTTATCACCTTTTGATCAGCTAAAGTAAAGAAATAAAGCTTTAAGTATTAAACATTATTGTTACTATACTTACTTATGGGGCCATGGTTTTTGACAAATTCACAGCTTTCCCACTTAAGGTTCACCAACGTGATGGAGCGCGGCATCTTAAGTGTAAGTTAAATGAATGATTAAAATCCGAAATACTGAACTGCGTTTTGGCGCAAAAATCGCTCATGTGAGTAGCGATTTTTGTCGCCGATAGCCGCTACAATAAAATGGGAGTGGGACTAGATACGTCTGCTATGGAAGTAATTTAAAGAGGCCTCCGCCCGTTAATGAGACACTACAGACTAGCATAAAATAAAAAAAAATGTTATTATGATAAAGAAATACAAATGAAAACTAAGCAAAAATCAGTCTCTTACTCTTTTTCCTTTTCCGCATCTTTTCTTTAGACTTTTATAGTCTAAAAAAAGATAAGGATTATGTGTATTTGTATGATAATATATAGATAAAGTTATAATATACTTTAATCATTTGAACTACTAAACCATTTTATAATGGTTTAGTAGTTCAAATGATAAAAAAAACAAACCAAGGCAATAGACTTCATTGTAGTTTTGTAAAAAATATTAAATATATGGAACGTGGATTACTCGTAGATAATAATATAGGTAGTGTATATGATTAACGTTAGATGAAAGAAGACGAAAAATAATCCCTGAAGAATTTAAACAGGATAATGGAATGAATGAAGAGTTCAAAATGAACGATAGGATAAGAATGAAAACAAATGACCGCACCCGATTGTGTTACTGAAATGCTGTTATTACATTTTTATGTTGTTATAAATTCGGACATTCGAATACTTAAAATGTTTTATTATGTAAGCTTTTGACCAGACTAACAACATTTATCTCATAAAGATATTCGAATAAAATTAAAAATGTATTTTAAAACTAAAGAAAAGAAAGTAGCGTCTCCCGTATAATAAAGTTAGGCAAGAGAACCAGAGAGAACATAGGGCACCATTGATTTATTTGCAACTATTAGATTGCAATGGTTATATTTCCTAGAGCCGTGAATCAAAATTCAGCTACCCTCTAATTTTCCACCTAAATTTTTTGATAAAAACACATCAAACCTAAAAAAGTTAAAAAAGTTAGCAAATTAAAAATTTTTCAACGATACTCTTGGTTATATGTTAGAAACATTAATATGTTGATAGGTTCCAAAGTAATACTGTGTAAATATTCTCCAGCGGAGCTTACCGCAGGATAATTTCAATTTAACTCGTGTGTGGACCTAAAAGCTTCTAAATTGTTTGAGACGGGTCAGAGCGAGGGTGTTTAGACCGTGATGCAATTAAACCACTCTTAGTTCACCTCTTGGAGGCAAATTCATTTTGGTTCTTGAAAAATTTGTTCTATTTAGTTTTGGCTTCTTTGTGTTTGTATTAGTTGAGCTTGTAATTGCTGATTCTTTATTAATTAATTTCTTATTTATGAAGGTTTTAATTAAATTCACGTATTGTGAATACTAAAATGAATACATATCAATGAATACTTAACTCATACTGTTTTTATACAAAAAACATTTAGTGAGAGATTTCTCTGTTTATGATGAGTTAGTTTTATAATTTTCAAAGACATTTTTTATAAACTACTAACTCTATGAATCCTGGTTTTTTTTGTTTCACGCTGTGTCGCGCACATAATATTAGGCAAAGAAACTTAGGAACCTACTGTTAAGGTACTTTCTTCCCAATATGACTTTCTTGACGCTCTTGTTGATGTTGAGTTTCTTGTTGAGTTACCAGCCGTACCTTCAGAATTCGGGAACGTGTACAACGGAAGTGTCTTTATGAGAGCGGAGTATCTTTACACTATATTTCTTGGTTCCCTTTGCCTACCCTGTTATCTGCGGGGTTAAGAAAAAATATAACAATAAAATTACAAACATTCGGGCAAGGTGTTAGGTGCGTCGGAGCTCCGCGACTGATCGACGTGATGGATGTGCCGATCAAACGCCTATTACTGAATTGTCGGAAACGCTTGATTTATGTACAATCTTATCTACTCAGGGTCTATAAGCTATTAGTTTATTGTTCTTTTATTTTGGTGATTTGGTTTAATGATATTAGTCACGCTTTTGATATAATTGAGGCGTGTTTGATGGGAGGTCAGGACTGTAGAAATATGATATCTTGCATATATATATATATATAGTAAGTGACTTATAGATGACGCAGATGAAGCTACTAGACTTGTTATCCTAAAGAGATAGTGAGTGAGACAGAGTGTCAGAGAATACTATCATTAAATAGATCATTAAAAGGATTGAAAATGGGACTCTCCATTATATGTCTTAAAGGTAACAAAGTTGCGAGCGATGACTAGCGGTAAATAACAAAAAAATGAGGAAACAGCACTATTATTATATTTGGCTTCACGTTACATCTCGTATAGCATAGTAACTAGAGACAGCTCAGTGGCAAAACATTCTTTCTTCTGATTTCTGAATCAAACGCGATGATAAGTGAGGGAGCCTAACAAAAGAACGTTTGGTTTTCTTAATTTAAAGTTTTTTTTATATGGGCATAGTATTTAATAACGCCGTATTTTTGTTAATATATGTATATATCACGATAGATTAAAGTTCACAAAATAAATGTAAGCCCAATTAATAACGATATTGGAACAGATGGTAAAGTATTTCAATTGTTTGAGTCTTAGCTCGTATATCTTGTTTCATCACTTTAAGTAATTAGTATAATGACGTGATCAATATCAAAACGTAAATAATGAGAAACCTCGCTAAAAAACATTGTCCGTTATAAAATGAAACAACGAAAGATGAATTGAAAGCAAACTATCGAAATCATTAATGAAAGGCAATAAATCAACCTGTCCCATATTAATGATCATAAGAAATGATGAATGCGCTGTGGGAAACAGAATCGAAATTAAAAGTCCATTGGAAAAGTTCAGAAGCTTAATATGAATAATAAATAATGAAAATTGTGTACAAAAAGGGTTTTGGTCCGAAATGAGGAACCTTTTTGCTTAATGCTGTGTTTGCTCGGATTTGTGCCAGACACAATTATGGGATTACGGCGACGGCGAAGTGGAAACGGGAAAATAAATGCTCCTTTAATATCAACTTATAAATTTGGTATATTGATGTAGATTTTTTTCGAATTTTTAGAATCTATAAAACATAAAATGTCTGGAACCAGATTTACGCTGTTATGTGAGTATTGCAGTGTAAGCATAATTGTATTTATTTTATATCTGGTAATATATAGAAATTTTCAATGGAAAACAAAGTGTCTTAACATTAACTTCTGATTCTGCCTACTTGCTTATTTACCTATTTACATTTTATATACATACGATTATAAGCATTACATGCTTATATTTAAAATGATTAACTCTTCTGAAATGTATTTGTAGTAATCCGTTAGAGCATTTCCATCAGCTTGGTCATGTCCAATTAGAGGGGCGTTTTAATCGAAGTTCAATCATGAGGCTAAATTTTTGATTAAAATTAGTTTGAGGCAGTTAAAATTAACTTTGTAATTATATTTACTTTGAAATGGTGTAATAGAACTAGGTAAAGTAGAAAATATATTTAAATAGTGTTCTGAAAATGATTAATAAATAAAAATGTTGAGATCGTGAAGAAAAATACTTACTTAAATAACCCGCGTCTCGTAGAAACCGACTAGGCGCTCTGACCGCTAAGCCATACGTTCTCATCAAGTTATATCGTAATTTTTATACGCTTGTTACAACTTATTTATGTTGTTAGCATTTCTGTAGAGATATTTTTACAAATTTCCGCTACCCTTACTATTTAGATAATTATTAAGAATTGTCGTCTGGTAAGAGAGAATGTTTTCTAAATAAGTATTTTTTTTCCTAAGTGTAGAATAACACTTTAAAAAATGTAAAAAGAATCTTGAAGAAACTTCATTAGAATGATGAAACAAGTGACATGCTCAATTCAAAAGACTTTTTATAATTAAAAATCAGTTATCGTCTAACGTCCAGGAACAATAATAAACAAACTGCAAATAACTAATAGAACGATAGATATGTGGCTTGACCTGAATAATATGAGATGTGTGAACATAAACAAATATTGATTTGTCACGATAAGAATAGAGCACTAGAGCACATTTAATAGATTCATTTAATAGATTTAGTAGAGCACCCCATATATGTAATAAAAATTTAGATGATGATAAAGCAAGAAAACACTGTGTCAAGCGTATGTACTGTAAAAGAATATCTCTGAACGCTTTATTTATTTTCAGGCATCACCGGAGTGTCGTAACACTAAATTCCCTCTGGCTACCCCGCTACTGTGGGATACAACGTGAAAAATATATTTTGAGGGACAAGTATAAAAAACATAGTCAAAAATCATTTCGTTCCTAACTTTCGTTGAAACATTCACAGTGGCGGGATCTAACATCACATTTTATTTAATAATCCGATCACATTTTTATAATAGTAACTGAGGTAAGAGAGATTGAGATTTATGTTTATATCCATTACTAGCGGTTAGCTCGAGGCTTCGCTCGCTTGAACTACAACACTTTCTTAGTGTATTAGTATGCCTATTTGAAAACAATATCTGTACCTATGTGAAAAGTAAAGTTTCTCTTCAATAAAAAAAACATTTATACCAATTTTGTCAAAGAAAAAAGAGGCCCGTCGTGACGCAAAGGCACAGAGTGTGACTGTAAACGCGACTGGTTGAGGGTTCGATCCCTACTCAAGGAAATGAAAAATTTATTTAAATTTATATTTCTATTTTTTCGCTCTGGTGTCGAAGCAAAGCGCGTCGTTGAGTTCCACCATTCAGCACGCAATGCCTCCAGAATTTAGTGGAAATTGGAGAACGGAGTGTCTTAACACTAGGAAAATGATCTGCCAAACAACATTCCTTAAAGTGGTATAATTTTATCCTGTTATTTTGTTTATTATCTGTTTGAAACAAAACAAACACTACAAATTAAGGGAAGCTTCTCACAATGGAATAGAAAAAACTCCAATAAATAGGTTAACCGTTTTGGAGATTAGCGTGAAGAAACGCACAGAAAATCAAACAATGTTAAAAAGAAACATTATTTTTGGTTTCGTTACTTTATTAAATGTTAATAACATATCTTCTATTACAGACACTGGTGCGTTACAATTTTGTTGTAAATATAGACATACGAGTACGTATATATACAGTTATATGTTTACAACAAAATATATAGATATGTTATTAACATTAAACATTACTTTTCAGCACTAGAAAGGTGCATTATAGTTAATCTTAGTTAGTTTTTATTCAAGTTTTTAAAGAGCCGTTAAGTAAAGTTAAGTGGTATAATCCAGATGAATCTCAGTCACGTAATAGTGAGCAATGTGACGGAAGCTAATCGCGATTTATGTTCTCGGTAATTGCGCTAAAGTTGGGATGCTCCGAGATAAATATGTTAGTTTAGTTAGACGCTGCTTTTTACTTACGAGTCAGTCGGTAAATAGGTTAATTATTTTGTATGTCATTTTACTACATACTCCTAAAGACGTCGCAGTCCTCAATTATATAATAATTATTAATTTTTATTTAGATTAAATTTTTATATTTAAATGGATTTAGGCTTGATTTCCACTTCGCACTTGTAACAGGAAACAGCGTGGCGTTGAGTTGGGTGAAAAGTGGAGGCTGGAAGGTACTAATCCAAAGTTTCCTCGACCTCGTATAAAGTATAAATCTGAAAAAACACCATATACTTTAACCCTCACACTCTTTTATATCCACACCATCATCCTTGGCGGTTGGAAAGAGGTAGAGATGTGAAATGATGTTTGTTTACGTGCTGTGGAACGGTCCTCATACCCTCCTACAGTATAATAAATATTATATATACAAAGAAAGCCAGTCGTGGCGCAGGAACACAAAGTGTGACTGTAAAATCATCTGGATTCGGTCCCCACTCGAGGAAAAGGAATATTTATTTAAATTTATATTTTCATTTCTTCGCTCTGGTGTTGAGGCAAAGCGCGGTGTTGAGTTCTACCGCTCAACAAGCAATGCCTCCAGAATTCGGCGGGTAGTGGGGAACGGAGTGTCTTAATAATAGGTTCTCTCTGCCTACCCTGCTCTGTGCGGGATACAGTCCAAAGTTCAAAATCCAAAGTATCTACTTTCTTTCTTTCTGCTACCATTTATTTAAGAAGAATAAGAAAGGTCTCCATACAATATTGTGTATTGCTGATATATTTTGACGAAACCAATGAAGGGATCTTACCCTCGTATGCTTAGAAACAATACTCGTATATACTCCGAGTTGAAAACTTTGCAAATTAATTAAAAGCTCGCTTGATTGAGGAAACGCTAACATTTCCCTCGTCCCTCCCGCGACGCTAGGCCGCAATATTCTGAAACTTTTCCATTAAATCAAAAATTTAATTTGAATTTTCAAATAAATGTGGCTCTTAAAAATATTTTCCTCCGTGTAACATTTTTTAAGACGATAAGTGGAAGATAGAGTGATCCTCTGCAATTTTTTAACACATCTTCTCTGTATAAAAAAAAACAGAAATTTATAAAATATTTGCAACTTGAGTAAAGTTTAATGTATCGATACCTCCAATTTTTGTACGGAACCCTCGGTGGGCGAGCCCGATTCGCACTTGTTCAGTTTTTTTATTACGCTAATAGACGCCCGCAGCTTTGTTTGCGTAGACTTTAAAGCTTAAAATAGAAAGAGCCATTTTTTCCGTTCTCGTGGGAAATTCAGGAAATATTCTCTTAGTGCTTATTTTTCCTCCTCCTGTTACAAGACTTAATTTTTCAATAATTTCAACTTCTTTAGTAAGGATAGTTTTTTGTGTAATATAATTTAAATTGAACTTAAAAGTGTAAAGAATTGAAAGAAGCCTCTTGAAAACCGTTCAAGTGCTGTAGCTAGTTAGGCCGTTCTTATAAGTTTATTTTTATTGTTAGCATCTGAAGTGAACTTAATTTCATAATACATTTAGTAAAGTAAATTTAACTTTGGAAATGTATAAATACTGCATTTTGAGTCACAAAATATGAATTTATGATTCGTTGCCAGAAAATATTATATCTTAACTTGAAAGTTTAATTAGAACTATTAAGAGCATTAAGCATTAGAAAGTGTTTCTTTTACATTACTGAAAAATGGTTAATATAAAATAAATTTTTACAAAAAAAAAATAGAAGTAAACAAAAATTAAAAGTAAAGATTTTTTTTAATAGAATTTGCTTGTTATGAGAATTAAACTCTTATACACTACTTATTCTTATACCATTCTCTAGAAAAATCTCATGAGTATTCTGACGATAGCATGACGACAAAAACTTTGTCTTTAGTCTATTGTGATTGGATTTTTTTAAAATCAATTCAATTGTTTTTCTATTGAATATGTTTGTCATTAAAATTATTTGGTTTATATTTTTATGGTTAAGTTGCGCTACTCAACATACAACGTGAGGAAAGGAAGTGCCGTAATGGAGAACGGAGTGTCTTGCCACTACTTCCCAGATACTGCTTACTATGCTATGTGCAGGATCTCGCGTGAAACTGGAAAAAAAATATTTAAACATTGTATATGACGTAAAAAAAAATTATATATTCCCAAAAAATATATATTAAAAATGTTAAATAAATTCTACCTAACTGTAGCCCTCAACGGCGTTTGCCTGAACCGTAAACGTAAAATATCCCAATATTTATTCAAATGTATTATATAATAATATTATTTTCCCTGATCTTCAATGGTTGCGATCATCAAATTTGGCGCAAAACGAAATATAAAAAAACATAGAAACCTCATTAAATATTCCGATCGATAGTTCCCGAGAGAAAACGATATATCATATGAATATGAACCACACAAAACTGAGGCGTCAGTGGATGTATACCAAAACAAAATTCTAAAGTAATAAATCATACGTTAGACACGCTTTACTTGGTATATATAGCCTTCAAATTTACAAGATTCTAGCATTGGTTAGGAAGTATAGTATTATTGTTTTGCTAATATTCTTGATATGTATTTATATTCGAACCTTCTTGTTGCCTTGAGGAGTTAAATATTGTTAACTTGAAAAGAAATTGCACGTTTTCTTGGCAATCAATTCCAGACTATAGTATATATGTACTTTATTCAACATGAAACTCCGTTCTTGGTGTTAACCATATTGTGAAAGTAGCCGTACCATTTTTTGGCTTCAGGCACATAGCCTATCCTACAGAGCTTATAGACAGAGGAAACCAGATAACCACACAGTATTAAGATACTTCTGTCCCACCCTTGTCGAATTCTGGAGGCATTTCTGGAGGCATATATTATTCCAAATCAAAGATTTAAAATCCATAACTTCGCGTTAACTCTGACTAGATTGAACTAAAATTGAATAAATGTTCAACCACTATCATGAAACGGTATAGTGGAAGTGATAACACCAGATGAAGACAGCCGGAAACGCTCCCCGCCCGCCTGCGGCTGACGGCGAAACAATCAGATAGCTACTATTGAAACAAATTACGTTCCGAAGAACTGTGTGGACTAAATAATAGACTCAAACGAACGGACTGAGATAATTGGAAGGTTCCCTTGATTGTAATGAATAAGTGGAGAACTTTGGGAGAAAAATGTGGAATTTGTACAAAGTGATAAGCGCAAGCGAGTTGTTTATAGTATAGAATTATTAAATAAATTATTTTACACTGTATCCCGCAAAAAGCAGGGTAGGCAGAGGGAACCTAGTATTAAGAAAATTAAATTCTCAAATTTCATTGCACATGCTATGTGCAGGATGCAGTAAGAAGTAATCAAATATTTGCCCCTAGAAAAACAAGAGAAATAAGTTCAACAACTAAATAAGTAGTAACTTTTACCCTTCAAACCTTAAACATAATATTTTTTTAATTAAACAAATAAGTGATATTTTAGAAAATATTTACATTATAATATCGTTTTTAGGGTTCCGTACTTTTTAAGGAAAAAAAGGAACACTTATAAGATAACATTGTTGTCCGTCTGTCTGTTTATCAAGAACTTTTATCTCAGGAATGCTAGGAGATATCGCGTTGAAATTCAAACCATATACTAAGATCTACAGCCCCATGATTTCCTAAAAAAAAATATTTCTATATCTATTTAAAAAAAACATATGGCTGTTTAAATCGCAAAAAGGCGTATTTCGACATTATAACGAGAATCAATATTAAAAGGATTTTTCCGATTCCGGTAAATCTATAATAGGTGATTTCTGTAATTTGACAACTAACATCTAAAGGTAGAGTACTAGTTCAGGAAAAACATGAAAACTTTAAATTTGTTCCTAAATCCTTAAAAATAATATCCTTAAACGTAAGATAAAGGTTCAAGTAAGGTATCAGTTGAAAGGGCTCTGACTAAGCTAGGCTTAAATTTCAGAAAAAAGCTCGAGACCGCCAATTTTTGCACGGAACCCTCGGCGAAAAGAAAGGGGAGCCCGATTCATGCTTGTCCGGTTTTTTTTACCGTGAAATATCTTTCGTGTGCTACATACACCGTGATATTGGCGAAGTGATTAGTGCTCAACTTGCACGTTACTCTAAAACCCGACCCCAGAATAGAAACCATTTAAAATTTACAGGAAAGCCGCTTCATCGTCTAAAATGGACTAACCAGAATACCGCCAACAAAAGATCCATTGAAACTATTTCTGACACGAAATGTATTTTCCGTAAAATCTGATAAATTATATTGGAATCTGCCATGTCTTTATTATTTAGGAATTGTTTGTGTTTATTTTACACAACATAAATTGTGCTCTGTAGATTTTTGTGACACTTTTCGTATAAAATGAAAAAAATATTTTATTATAATGATAAAAAGATTATTTTTTTTTCTTGAGACAAGAAGGTAAAGAAATTAAATGACATATCATTCCTTTAAAACACTCCTTTTCCTCATTTACCGCCGAAATATGGAGGCATTACGTGTTGAGTGGTGGAACTCAACACCGCGCTTTGCTTTGTTACCAGAGCAAGGGAATACTAAATATTTAATATTCTCGAGTGAATTGAACCCACAACTTGTCTCGTCAGTCAGTCAGTCAGTCTCGTGCTTGTGTCCCTGTGCCACGATTGGTTTCTACTCTTAAAAAATCTTTTCATAATATTCTACCAGTCACAAATGTAATATTCCACCAAATTATACCTAAAGAGGTGGAATATTTTGTTTCTCTCTGACTACCTCGCTAGGGATGGATTCACGCGGAATCCATAAAAAATCCTTTGCCCAACAAAAAAAAAATACCCAATACAAACATCAAGAATTTCTCATAAGAACACCTATACAACTGATAGCTCAAGTGGAGCATAGCGATTTAATGAGAAGGCTTAATGTTGACTAATCGCACCCTTAAGCTGGTTCCGATCACGTCGCGCCTCCTAATCCTTCTTACATACGCGGCGTTCAGCTCTCCTCTTGTTATATAGAAATTTTTCCTGTCAGACTCTAATATTGTAAATCTAGTTAAAAGTTGGTGTTGACTATTGGCACAATCTACTGCATGTTGGATGTACTCCGTGGAAGTACATTCAAATGTTTAATATGATATTTTTTTTATAAAAATAGTAAAATTTAAAAATAATTTTAACGTATGTTTTCTCTTTTCTCTCAATAGTAAAGTATTTTTTCCTAACCCCAAGTTAGTTCTTCCTTTTTCTGAAGTGATAAATTACGAAAGCAGTTAAGTTTTATAAAAACTTAGAGATTAGTTAGGAAATGACCTGTCTGAGACTCGCAAAGGCTTTAACTAAAGACCTACACAACTTAGTTCTGTAAATCTTTTAAAAGTAAAAAAAAACTACTGAAAACCCTGAATGTGTTGCATTTAGTTTCTATGTTGTGATTATTCTTTTTCTTTATATTTTACTTTCTTTTTAAAAGATTTCTTTTACTATATATAATAAATAAAATAATCTTTTTTAGTTTCACGCTGTATCCTACATACAGCAGTGGAGGCAGAGGGAACCTATTGTTATGACAATCAGTTTTGAGTTGCGTGTTGAGTGATGGAACTCAACCCGGCACTCAATAACGAGCTGAGGGGAAAACAATTCGCTTCATTTTTAAACTCTAACGTTCTAGTCGTTTTGTCAGAAATATCTCAACTATGTTACAATGATTTCGACTAATTTATTTATTTCTTATGATTATTCTTTATTATTAGTGCAATAGATAAAAACACTATATATTTATATAATTAAAAATTTTACTTTAATGTTTTTTTTTCTTTAATTTCAGATGTCCACCAAGTCCAACCATAATATTTATAAATATGTAGAAACTTGAAAATTAAATCACTAATCAATACACTCTAAAAAAAGCAGCTCCACATTTTTTTGCTCATAGCTGGGCTGGCATAAGGACTTCCGTTCCTCACGCACGTCTAATTGTCAACTCCGTATTTTGTTTTGTTACCAGAGCGAAAAAATGAAAATAATTGACTTCAAAAACTTAATCTAAATTCCCATAAAAAAATGCGTAAACAAATACTAAATTTCATATCGCAATACAAAACAGAACAAACCGCCACCCATTATACGCTCCCACCACCATTCATACTATAACGAATTAGCAACATTACGCCAGAAACGTTCAAACACAAAATAAGACACACTACACGATAAATTAAACCACGCGGGGCACCTCTTTGTAACTTCATGTCAATGCTGTTTGCCAAATTGCCTCAGGAATGCTTTCTAGATTCGCACGAATTTGAACCCAATACCGTGTGGTGAACGACTATATCTGTGCACCCCGATATCGTGCATTCGGGTGCGTGTGCAAGGCGCGAATGTCGACCATTCGAGGTGACTTGTTGAGGTCGTTATAGAGAATTGTCGTTGTAATATATGTACGTGTGTACGTTATAACAGAAATGGTTTCATTTAAGGCGTTGTTTAGAAATTTTGAGCTCGGTTTTCGGCTTAGATTTTAGATGGTTTAATATTATATAATGGAATATTTAAAAAGTTTTGTTTGTTTGAGGCACAAAGTGTGACTGAAGACCGACTGGTTGTGGGTTCTATCCCCACTCGAGGAGATGAAATATTTACTTGAATTTATATTTCCATTTCCGCTCTGTGTGCTCTGAGTTCTGCCACTCAACACGCAATGCCTCTAGAATTCGGCAGAAAGTGGGGAACGGAGTGTCTTACTAAGATCCCTCTGCCTACCCTGCTGTGCGCGGGATATAGTACGAAGCTGATTTAATTTAATTTTTAATATCATTTTTTTTTTAAAGTTTGTAGCTTAGGTTTTACTGTTTATTACTCGTAACAGGGTAGTTAAAAAAGTTAAAAAAATATTTGTAAATAAAAAAAGGTTGTAAATTATAGTTATCGTATTTAATTTCTATCTTACTGTTTTATTATGAGAGAACATGTTGAAATTGCTGATAATTAAAGTGTTAGTTGAAGTGATATCTAATAGATTTTTTCTCTTGACTAGCAGATTTACTGCTATTACAGCAGTGCACTTTATATAAATAAATTTAAATAAAGTATAAGTATTAGGAAATGTAATTAATAAATACTAAAGGCTTGAAAGTAGCAGTTCAAACACTTTACTTGGGAATAGGCAAAAAACCCGTATCCGCATAGCAGAGTGGGCAGAGAGAATCTAAAACTCCGCTTAGTTCGATTATCACAAAGAAGAAGTTCCGCTCTGGTAGACGATGCCTCTGAAATTGACAGTAAGTAAGGAATGGAGTATGTTAAAGGGAACCTAATTTCCTCTACTTACTCTTCTATATGCGGGATACAGCGTGAAGCTTTAAAAAAATATTCAAATATCTTTTATATAAAATAATCCAGAGCCATCTTAAATCAATCGTGACTGAAGACTACTTCTACGGCCGCGCGTTACGGCGCTACGTGACTTCACGTAACGTTGCGTAATATATATACGATGAACTTTTATTGCTAAACTTTGCAACTTAAACTTTACTGCCGTTGAAATTACAGCTTACAAGTTGAAGTTCTGTCGGTACGTGTGATGCAGGTACAGTGAGAGATGGAGAGAGCGCGTAGATGGAACCTTTAATTAAAAAAAATATATATTTACATTATTTTATCTATTTCAGTGTAAGCACAAAGAATCTAGAGTTAAGACACTCCGTTTTTCACTTGCCGACTGATCTTAGAGACTTTGCAGTTTATAGCGAGTAAGTCGTCGCCACGCTTACTTTACCAGAGAGAGGATATACAAATAATATAAATAATATTATTAAGTCCGTCGTAGTGCAGAAGCACAAGTGTGCGATAGTAAACGCGATGTTTGTGGGTTCGATGCCCACTGGGGAGAATGAAATATTTAATATTTTCATTTTTCTCGCTCTGATAGCGCGGTGTTGATATCCGCCACACAACACGCAACGCTTCAAGAATTCGGGGTAATGTCGAACGGAGTGTCTTAGATCTACGTTCTAAGGTTCCTTCTGCCTAAGCAGGGTGCTTACAGCCAGATAGTGCCCCACTGCGCCACAACGGCCACAACAATACCTATATTGAACATGTCATATAAGCATGAAATTGATCACCGCGTTACCTTTCAATGCCTCACGTCTAATATCTTGATGAGCCAGAGACAATATTCCATTATGCGTAATTAATTTGTAATAATATATATTGATACATTTATATATAGAAGTAGAATTGGTTTAAATTGTAATTGTGAAATTGAAAAGCAGCATGTATATAATATATCAGAAAATATATTAAAGAATGTAAGTAGCGTAAGGATATCCAAGGTGCAGATTCGAGACCCGCTCGATGTTTAAATAAAAAAAAATACAAGATTTTTTTCTATGGTGGCATTGAGTGTTTAGTGGCGGAACTCAACGCCACGCTTTGCCTCGTAATCAGAGCGAAGAAATGGAAATATAAATTTAAATAAATATTTCATTTCCTCGAGTGGGGAACGAACCCACAACCGTCGCTTCGCGCCACATCCTTGTGCCCCTGGACCACGACGGCCTCAACACTTACAATAATTTAAATATAATCATCCCCTGAATATATATTGTTAAATATATATCCAGGGGGATAAATAAGGACAGGGACAAGTAAAACAACGTGTACCTCGATACGCACTGAGTTATTAACGTAACCTGCATGGTGGGCGCAGCCATTGTTTAAATATGGATTTTGCCTCAATATGCAAAAGAAATCAAACCCATAACCACCGCAGTCATACACTGCGCCAAAACCACGTCTAATAAATTACAACTAAATAAGTCAACTACTTTTAGTCATTGCCACCGATTTATGCTGACCCCCATATATCGAATGAGTTATGATCTGCTTTATAAAGCCTTTATATTGGCTGAATTTGGACCAAATTTGACTGTAATGTGTGAATTATGCAAAATGCTTACAAATGATGTGGAATAACCGCTGTTAGTTTAGGAAAATGTTGGTTAATGTCCAATACGGTTTTGATAATGAATGATAAGTGTAATTACTGTTTTAAAATCTGGTTATTGCTGTATTTGAACCTGCACCTCCTATTTACTAACATGTTGAAAACTACGCATAGAGTGCTAAGTAAGTAAATTAAATTATTGTAATTTATAGTCGAAGTTACAGTTTGCAGATGAGAGATGAGACGAGGCTCAAAATAAACATACATAAGAGATATTATGATCAATCTGACAAATTACATTACATACTATTTTTATAGTTTCGTTATTTAATATTTTTATAGTTTAATTTTTGCCTTTTGTTACACATTTTTATACATAGAGCAGTGTAGATAGAGGAAGCATCGAGTTAAGACACTCCGTTTCTTTCCTAGTTCCTAGACATCACGAGCTGTGTTGAAAACTTAATGGCGCTTTGTCTTACTACCAGAGCTTCTAACATTTTACCATTCCCTCAATTGGAAGTCGAATCCACAACCGCGGCATTTACGATGCTGTGCCGCTGCGACGCCGCCACGACGCCGGCGTCTATACATTTTCCTTATAAAACTAACATTTTATACAGATTAAAATGTGATAAGCATCCACTCTCGTTAAATATTCTTAGCAACGATATTTAAGTAGTGAAGCTTTTAAAAGTCTCAAAGGGTTTTTTTAAGAGTAAAAAATAATAATTTATCTTATGATTATAATCTTAAGCGCCGCTATTGTAGTGGTAGAAGTATCTCATAGTGTATGCAGTGGTCCGTCGCGGTGCAGCGGGACAGCATCTATTATAAAAGCGACGGTTATGGCTCAGGAAATTGATTATATTTAAATTATTAATATCTATCTGCCCTGGAAAATAAAGCACAGTGTTGATTTCCGCCACTCAACAAGCAATGTCTCAAATTCGGACGGAAATCGGAGTATTAATTCAAGTGTATAATTAGTGTATTTAAAACCAATTTTTTTAGTATTTTATGAAATTATCTTGAGTAAGAATCAAACCACAACACAACCACCGAGTTTAATGAGGCTTATCTTATTTTTGAGCTTTTGGTATTATAAAGGTGCACCTCGTAAATTCATTTACGTCGACTATGGAACGTAAAATTCTTTCTTCTTTCGACTCCCCCCCGTCCCGAGACTCTGGCTCTGGCTCTGGTAGCGAGACAAAGCACGATGTTGAGTTTCGCCGCGATTATTACATAGTTAAAATAAAACATTCAAGTATTTTTGGAATTTGGAAATAGTAACAAAATAAAAAGGAATAATTTACAAAAATCTACATTATTTCTAAACTAACACTACAATATCCTGCATTTCAACAACCACATAACGTTATCAAACTTATCACTAAATCAGATCACAATGACAGATAGCTTGCAAAGTTCACAAAATGGTAACAACTTTATGCAAATTCAGTCGAGTCGGGACTCGAACCCACAACCGCAATGTAACTTCGCGCTAAATAATTGCTCTCATACATGATGAAATTTATGTTCAGTTTGGACATTTACTCCGCTATAGTTTTCCTAGTTTTGGAGGCGGATTTGAATTTTGTTTGAAGCGTATTTTGATTTATATGTTTTGAGAAGGCTTTGTACTGGGTTTAAATGCTTATAATAGAGATCCGTCTGATTGTAAGCGCGAGGGTTGTGAGTCCATTTCTAGTAGGAGAAATGACTGATTTTCACTTCTTGAGAGTAGGCAAAGGGAACCTAGTGTTAAGACGGAGTGTCTTTGACTCCCCACTTTTCGCTGAATTCTGGAATTCATTGCTTGTTGAGAGGCGGAACTCAACGCCGCACTTTTGCCGCAAACTAGAGCGAAGAAATGAAAATATTAAGCATTTCATTTCCTTGAGTGGGAATGGAACCCATAACTGATTGACGGATATAGAGTAGTATATATTTATAAATATATATATATAGGTTAAAATGTCCATTCACTTAATTATATAATAGTTACTACAAAAATATAAATAAATTATAAATTAACTGAGTTTCTCGGGTCTCTCTCTATAATTAATTTCAAAAATCTAAATAATGAGTTGAATCCAGTTCACAGTCCATCCCGTGAGGCTCATTGTGAGGCCAGATAATGTTACTTTTAGATTTTCTCTTCAAATAATTGAAGAACCTTTGAGAAAAATATTTTTATTTAAGCCATCATAATATAATTAGACAAGGAACGGTGTAGAATTCTGTCGCTCTATAAATGTTATTTCTGTTTTAGTAATATTTTAAGAATAGAAAAACACTTGGCTAGGTTCACGTTTCAACTTTACACTGTATCCCGGATACAAAAGAGTAAGTACATTGAGCATGGTGATATGACACTCCGTTCTTCCTTTTCCCTCCAATTTTCATTTTCTCAACTGAAAACGTGTTATTTTCGTATTGCAGGTACTTACAATATGACAATTAAGATTATTTTTAAGTTTCACACATCCACCTCATACAAAAGGCAAGAATAATTGGGCACTCCATTTTACACCATTCTTATTTCGAGACATTGCGTGTTCAATGTTCAATCCAACATTGCATTATGTAAAGAAATTTTATATTCTTGTACCTTTCACATTTTCACGTGATGCCAAAGTGTCTATATACTTCTAATCAAGAGAATGCCAAAACTCGACTTTCTAAATTGTATTATATTAGTAGTAAACCAGGAAAGGTTAACAGAAAAGGAAAAAACATTTTAGAATTATATTCCACACTTAGAAAAGACAAATTTTTTTAGGCGGTCTCAAAGAGATGCGAGTTTAAATCCAGCTACTATAAAATCTATATACATTTTCTAAAAAAAGAAAATTTAAATAGAGACAAAATCTAAATAGAATCACATTTTGAAATAACAAAAGTAAAATTCTCAAATTCCATTTAGTACTGAATTGACAAAATCGCAGCAGCAATATAAGTAACGCGGGGGACAGGCCGGCACCAGCAAGGTGTAGTACAATAGTCGACATTAGTTGTCTAAGTGTCACCAGCAGTTACTTCTCGTTCCTAACGTCAGAGCATTCGTTGCAATTCGTTTAAAATTTCAACATTTTCCTTCCAACTGTTGAAACTTCTTGGTTTTCGTAGAAATTGGAGAAAAATTGTATCAAAACTATAGTTGTGCATTGTATAGATATATTATAACAATATGAGTTTTCTAATCTCAACTCATGGATTTCCTTATTTTTGTGTTCATATTTCACCTTCAGACAAAAAAGGAACAAATTTGGACTTATTGTCGCCATCTACTAACACGTCAAAACATTTTGAAATTGTTGGAAACTGTATAACGTACCTGTATTAACTCTAGATACATACAGATATACACTACCTTTACTTATGTATAATATATTATATTGCAATATTATCAAGTTCTTTAATTAATATTATTCACCTTTCACATATCATCTGCCAAATATATTTCTTGAATAAAGGATTTTTTTTTAATTTCAATATTCTACAATGCTGTTTCTTAAGATTGGATAAATTTTAAGAAACAGCATTATAGAATATTGCGAATATGCGCGATTTTTAGTTCTGCCACTCAACACGCAATGCCTTGTAAATTAGAGTGTCTTAACACTATGTCTCCTTTCCTGCTAAAAAAATAACAGTCTAGAAAATATTATAATTGAACACTAGAGAACAATCGAGAAATCAAAATTGTTGCTGTTGATTCTCTCTGCTTAATCTATAATATATGATACAACATCTTCGATAAAATAAAAATAAATACTAGTGTGGATATCGAAAAACCAAACCAATCTTGTATGTCCATAAATTCGGCAAAATCTCACACCAAATATACCTGCCGTCGCGCGGGGCCGACGCGCGCCTCGCCCGCTGCGACTGAAAAATTCACGTTCTATATACATCCGTGAATAGAAATCGAAAGGTGTTCGAGTTTATTTAAAACAAATTTGGTAGCTTGGCGCAAACCGAAAAATACTTGGCCGGCTAAAGCTTTTGAATAATAATTTATAGTTGGAAACTTCGTTCGGCTTAAAAATGTATTGGCTTTAAAGCCGTTCAATGGTTCGGGGAACGCGAATGTGCCTCGGCTTGGAAACTTATTATAATAATATGTATTTCCTGTTTTCTACTTCGGGTTAACGATTCAGAGTTTTGCCCAACGCGCTTTATTTATATAATAGCTGAGTTATGCAAAAAGGTTCGACGTAGTCTTCAACCCAGTCGTGGCGCAGGGGCACAAAGTGTGACTCGAGGAGATGAAATATTTACTTAAATTTATATTTTTCTTCGCTCTGGTGTCGAGGCAAAGCGCGGCGTTAAGTTCTGCCACTGAACACGCAATGCCTCCAGAATTCGGCAGAAAGTGAGGAACGGAGTCTCTTAACACTAGGTTCTGTCTGCCTACCCTGCTGTGTGCGGGATACGGCGTGAAGCTGATTTATTTATTTTTTTATTAATACCATCGTATTGCAGCGAGCTAGCGTCTAGCTGTAAACACGGTGGTTGTGGATTCGATCCCTAATCGGAGAAATTGATTGTTTTAATTTCTCGCTCCGTTAGACAAAGCGCAGTAGTAAGTTCTGCCGATGCATGTCTCGAAAATTAAAATTATACTCGTAAAGTAAGAAACTGGAAGTGCCTTAACGCTAAATTGCTTTTGCCTATCGTATTAATTATTTAATTTCCTCCAGTGGGAATCGAACCCACAAATGTCACAATGTCGTGTTTACAGTCTCATGCTTGTGCCCCTGCGCCACGAATGGATTGGATGGATGGATAAAAAATATTACTATCAATATATAAACTAGCACTATAATATTCAACAGAATAGTTAAACTATTTTGCATACGATTGAGTTCCTTCATCAAATTTCTAGTAAAATTTACATGTCACGACCAACTTTTAACTGCATTTTCGCGGCCTGCGAGCGCGGCCATGTACGGGTACTCGTACAGGGGCACAGTAAGCGGCGAACGATTTAAAATACCACAAATTTCTATCTACAACTTTTGTGAAACTTTGGACTAAACTCTTGTTAGATTTACATTTTTTTAGCTTCACACTCTATCCCCCATGTAGTGGTGTAGGCAGATAGAACCTAGTGTTAAGGCACTCTGATCTCGACGTACCGCTCAGTTTTCGAGATATTGTGTGTTGGGCGGATCTACCGTAGTGCTTGGTTTTGTTACCAAAGCTAGGAAATAAATATATATCACTCTCTCAAGTGCGCGACGCTGCTTTTTTTAAACATATAAAAAAATACATTATTATATTTTCATTAAATATATTTTCAAAATCTCTTTGAAAACTAAAGTTTCCGTCATAAATCCCAAACTTATTTGAAAACAAACCAAGCCAAGAGGTTACAAGGTACTATCAATTAAATGTATATTTAGCTCGAGCGAAGCAGAGTTCGTAAGTGTCGCGAAGTACTCGCAACTTGTAACAACCCTCCCAATTGAATGCAAGCGACAAACTACTACGACCACTTCCAACTGGGCTTAGCTCGAGTGCCGCAACTTTGGAATATTTAACTTTTTACATAAATATTCTGATAGATAATAATATAGCAATGTTTTATATTTATTTTTTTGAAAAAAAAAAATGTTTTCTGTTTTCTTTTTTTCTGTTCTTTGATTATGGTGTTCCGTACGTGCCAGTCGAACACTAATCACTCTGCCAATGTTGCTTGCACGGAGAACACACGAAGGATATTTTACGGTGTTAAAGAGATAATAACACAGTTAAAATTGTTTTTACAACAATGAAACATACCACGATTGTTTTAATTTAACATTCTAAAGTTTATAAAAGAACAATACCTATATTGATTATGATAAATAATAAAAAAAATTATGTATAATAATATTATCTATCTCTTTATTTTCCTTTACATCTTCACGGTACTCTGCATTTCTCCGAAACAACTAAAATTTCGCACACAAATTGTATTAAATTGACATTTACGAACTATTCAACACAAAATTTGCCTTTCAAATGATATAATTCGAATGGAACTATGAAAAGGCCGTCGTAAAACAACAATCGGGCCGACTGCCGAAATGTTTACACCAAAAATGAGCGAGCAGCAAACAACCCTCGAGTCTATTAGCTGTCCTGTTGATGGCTGCGGAACTCGTTACAATTGAAACTCCCGGTTAATGTGACAAGGTTGTTTCATAAAAGCGGGGATGGTAAGTTGGGACTGTGTGGAAATTAGGATATTATAAAAGGTCCAGTCTAATTGCTGGTGATTCCGGAGTCCGGAGAAAGTGGAGACGTGAAATTGTTTGAAACATTGAAAAACCATTAGAGAGGGTGTTAACGAAGTAATCGGGTAGTAAAGAAACCTGGTTATTAATTGGCGTAGGTTATTTAGGTTACTTAGTCCAGATATTAGAGTTAAAGGCAAATTATTTACTGCAAAATCTAGGAATCCATCTGGCGGCTGGTATGTAAAACAAAAAATTCAACGTTTTTAAAGTGTTAGGAAAGAAAAATATTTAAAAAAGTAAATCAGCTTCACGCTGTATCCCGCACACAGCAGAGTAGGCAGAGGGAACCTAGTGTTAAAACACTCCGTTCCCCACTTTCTGCCGAATTCTGGAGGCATTGCGTGTTCAGTGGCAGAACTCAACGCCGCGCTTAACCTCGACACCAGCGCGAAGAAATGGAAATATAAAATCCAATTATTAAAAATCCAAGTATCAAAGCAGCGGCACGAGGAGCGGAGGCAGCGGCCTTAAAACTCGCTAGAAAAATTTTATAATTTCTCTATTTTTTTCTGCGTAATTTATAATATGTAATCATTACTCGCTTTGATTGTATTTTTACGTAAATCACAAAATAACAACCAGTAAAGTATGAAACAATGATTGAAGAAGACTAGTACTATTGGTGTTAAGATTTTGATTTTAATTTTTAATTATTTTCGATAAACTTGCGTAGATTTTTTTTCCATCCAGATCCATTAATATTACATTTTCTTTTTCAATCCGAAGCACAAAAGTGTAAAACTTGATAAAATTAAATGTAAAGACCGCGATAGTAAATATCCGTACATAAAACATAAAGAGGTCGTTGTGGCGTAGCGAACGGTTGTGGATTCAACTCCCACTCGGAGGAATGAATTATTTTCCTTTCCTTGCATTGGTAACAAGACAAAGCGAGTTGAATTCCGGTTCTCACAATATCGTGAAGTAACAAAAAAATAAAATATATTTGAAAACAAAATACGTTTATATAAATTCTGCGCCGAGTTTCGTCGTAACTATTAGTCTACAATAATGTCATTATGTTTAAATTTCTTGGAAAATACGACGAACAAAAACGAATTATTATACATGTTTAGAGGCGCAGTGGAACAGCGTAATACTGTGGCGCGATAGTTGTGTTCGAAGTCGAGGAAGTGATTATATGTATTTATTTTCATTTTCTTGCTCTATTGGATAAAGTGTCGGGCGTTGAGTTCCGTCATTAAACTCACAATGTCTCGAAAATTAGACACGAAAATTAGACGATCAGTAAGAAATTAAGTATGTTGAAGTGGAGAGGTTTCCTCTGTTAGCCCTGTTCTGCAGGAAAAAGCATGAAGGTAACGGAAGAATTAGTTAATTTGTTATTCTCTTCCACATCTGTTCAATATAAAAAGGGATATTTTCATTTCTCTGGAAAAACAATCCATTTGTTTCCCTTTCATCATCATTGGTTTCAATCCGCGTCGACACTTTGAAACGGAGACGTTATCGTTCGTTAGTAACGCTCATTTTGTACGTTGTTGTTTGGTCTAAGCAAAGTATGTATGAGGAAATAAAATAATGATTAGGCATCATTTACCATGGCTAACTAATCATGTTATAAAAGAATAATTAATTCAAGTATTTGCATATTTTTAGGATTCCGTACCGCAAAAGGAAAACGGAACAGAACCTTTATAGAATCACTTCGTTGCCCGTCTGACTCGCATTTGACCGGTTTTTTCAGACATGATTTCGACTCATTTAGATATTACAATATATTCCAAAAAAAAAACAAACCAATACATTTTGCATAATTATGTTCTCGTAAGTGTTTTATTTTAAGCTCGTATGTAACAAATTATTATTATACTTTGTCATATTTTTAAGCAAATCGATCCAATAAGAAACAGAAAAGTAAGAAGCATAAGTACGAAATTAGATTGCATCTATACTAATATAAAGAGGAAGAGTTTGTTTGTTTAAACGCTAACTTTTTTTACTTACTAACTTTGGACGCATACTTTTGGGAAAAAATTAAAATTAAAATAATTCAACGCTTCGTTTACAGCCGCTAGGCTAGGCTCGAGTTCCGCGGGAGGCTAAAAGAATTTTAGTTGGTATGCGAGCGAAGCCGCGAGTGGGCCACCAGTTATTACTATAACTAATTCTGAACAAAAATCGACCAATAATCACAAAATTTTATATGAAACCGCGTCATCTCATAGCTTCCATTGGGTACATTTTGGTGCAATTCAGAAAAGTTTTCAAATTTCCACTCAAACAATGGGTGCGTCACCGAAGCTTCAGTAAAAATATCAATAAAGACGGAATATCCTTATTTTACAAACGAGAATCTTCATTCTGTTACTTCATAATTCAATATTAACTTTTCTTGGAGTTGAAACTTTGTTAAACTGTTTTATCTGTTTTTTTCACGCTCTATCCATATATTGTAGGGTAGCCAAAGGGAACTTAGTGTTAAGACACCCCGTACCTCATATATCGCCCAATTTTCGAGATAATGCATGTTATGTGGCAGAACTTAACCACGTATTTTGTCTTATTACTAAAGCGATTACAGTCACACGCTTGTGCCAAGATGGCTTCGTATTTTACATGATTTACTTACAAGATAACTGTCAAAGCTCTTTTAAAATAATAACAGATTATATATCGTTCTAAACATAAAAGTCTAATTTAAGAAAGTGTTATATAAATATCTTAGATATTTTCAATGCAATTATTCAAATTTGAGTTCCACCACTTGACACGGAATGTTTCGAAGTTTAAGCAGAACAGAAAGATACAAAGATAATGCGTTAAAAAAAAACTTGACTGTCACTACAGCTTCCATAAATCCTAAAACCTAAACTTACAAACCACAATCTTGGCTCATATTTTCTTCCTAATCCCTGAACTTGGACAATTATCGTGAATCTCAGGTAAAGATTCAATATAACGAACGGCCTTTCTAAGCCCCAGTCACGCCACTGCTAATAACATCCCATAAAACAATTTATATAATAAACATCCGAAATTCCACAGCAAACAGCATTTACTCGCCGCGAACTTCGACGACCCTTTAATTAAAGTAAACGGAGGAAAATATACGGCGGTTAGTTCGCGACTCGCGTGCCCGGAGCTTGCTTACTTTCTAATATAATTAAGATCATCCCCACCCCCCATTCCGTTCAAACTATCCGTAAACTTCTGGAACAAACACTATTGGACGTGTAAAAATATTTGGACTATAATTTTCTTTTGTATTGCCACTTGTTACTTAAACATAAATTTTCCGATATTTTATCATTCTTTGAGACAGACAACTATTACCTATGTCACAGTGATACATCACTCTGTACTCCACATTTCTTTTATTAAAACGTAGTGTAGAATATTTGAGAACAAATTCCAATTCTGAAAGTTGCTACATCTATAATACACTCGTATAACTCCAATTCGTTATTAAATACAAGTTGTCGTCCGAAACTTTATTTGCATGGACAGTGCCGTTACTGTCCATCCAAATAAGAGAACGGAAACAAATCAGATTCATATTCTAATGCATTTTCATATCGTTTTAAAATATATTTTTGTAAAAATGTAAAAGCCATTGTGGCGCTGCGGCACAGCGTCGAACTGTGAATGCGACGGTTATGGTTTTCATTCTCACTCGAACAAATTGTTTATTCTTATATATAGAGCGAGGACGCTCTAGGTTTGGCACGACGTTGAGTTTCACCACTCAAAACGTGATGTCTCCGCGAAAACTGGTAAGAAAATTGGAGACGGTGAGTTTTTACACTAATATCCTTTCTTCTACCTTACTATATGAGAAATATAGTAAGAACACACACATATTTCATCAACATCTTTAAATAGAATAAAGTATCAAACATGCATTAGCTTTTCCGTGCACCAAAAGTGATGAAAGCTTCCAATATCCAGGTCTCTTACCGCGAAACAAATATAATACTAAAGATGGATCTACATGCAGATAGTAGCTCCGAGACGATGTGTGATATGATTTCCCTCGTAACGCACACCTGCTCTTTTGCTTGATGTCTCCAGCAATATCGTATCATAAATAACCACAAACAAATGTAAATGTATACAAAAACACGCAACGATGATTTATAACTATGTATATACATATGATTATTTGTATTCTATTACTAGCTTGTTTGTAATATAAGTTTTAAATGAAACTATTTTAACCGGATTAATCGCGTATATTTAAAATTTTACATTTTGGAAAACCGACGTTTCGAACACTTTGCAGTAGTCCGTGGTCACGGGTAGACTGAGGTAGGATTCATCTGTCAGTTGACATAGTTATTATATCAAATTACCGCCAACGATTTCTTAATTGCCTCGCGTACTGCCCTGGATTCCTGCAGAATGAGCTGATAGTATCTTGCCCTCTGGTATGGTGGGTTTGAGACTTCAATGATTTAATGAGTGGGTCCCAGGTGGTAGAAAGCTTCCAGCCATCCTCTCTATTGAAATTAGGATATTTTTGTATTTCAATAGCCTCGCGGATCATTCTAGGAATGTATCTGTTTTCCTTAGCGAGGATTTGGGGTTTATCAAACCTAATGTAGTGGCTGGGTTTATCCACAGTATGCTCACACACAGCTGACTTCGATACATGCCCATTCTTGATGTCAGAGATGTGTTCCTTCACCCTAACACCGATGCTTCTCTTTGTTTGACCGATGTATGATAAGCCACAGTCACAGTCTAGTTTGTATACACCTGCACTCTGTAAAGGAATATTACTTTTTACTGGTCTCAAGAATTGGCTCACTTTCTTGTTAGGCTTGAATATGGTTTTTATGGAAGCTCTTCTTAAGATGTTGCCAATCCTGTCTGTAAC
>JAAIXJ010000064.1:203012-217585 GCA_013403705.1 Heliconius hermathena
AAAAAATGCAATATAATTGCGTTTCTTCTCCTTTTTTTTCCAATATTTTATATTTCTATTATTTATATCGATATATCAGGGACGTAAATGCGGGAACAGAGCCATGCCATCTTAGTACAAAGTAACCTCTAAAATATGTATTTACGTGTTATATTTAAAGAATAAAAAGAATGTGTGATTCCTCTATAGAATATATTATTCTACATTATATCATAAAAACAGGTGCATATGAAGGTATCCTCCTGTAGTATAGCCATTTTCAATTACTATCAACACTACAATGTACCACATAGCATTGACATTACAACAACAAACAACAAACAGACCAACAGACCAAGTTTTACTACATTGTTAATTGTAATATCTTCTATGTACAGACACCGATGAGTTAACATTTTATTGTAAGTATCGATAAGTTGTGTTTTTATTTCAAACATTCAATTAAAGATTCTTATGGGAGGTACAAAAATGCGACCTAAAGTTTTAATAACTTTCTCAAAAAAAATCTTTATTGCGCTGCAAACATACATAATAGGTAGGTACATCAAAACACGAATATAAATCAGCGTGTTGAGTAAATAATTCTGTGGTATAAGCGGGCGAAGCCGCGAGCTGGTCGCTAGTATAATATAACA
Organism: Heliconius hermathena; assembly: GCA_013403705.1. NCBI lineage: Eukaryota > Metazoa > Arthropoda > Insecta > Lepidoptera > Nymphalidae > Heliconius > Heliconius hermathena. Next base: position 203,648 of record JAAIXJ010000064.1, read on the forward strand.
TAACACTTTATTAGTAAACAAGTACAGCAATTACGAAAATATAAAATCTCATTAAATATAACGTACAGCGATCCCGCGGTTGAGATTTACTGATGATTTTTCCCGTAACTTGCACCTGCGCCGTACCTTTGCCGGTATATCGTACAATTGTGCCCTTGTTAGACCCAACTTCACATATTATGCTAAAATTATTACACTTTTTTTCTCTTTATAATAGTGTTTTCCTTGTTAGATATTTTGGCTTTTTTTGCTTATATTGGTAGAAATTAATAAAATATATCTATACCTATAGGTATGAGTAGTTAAGACCGTCGTGGAGCAACGTGAGAACGACTTGTAGATTATAATTAGTAAAAGATGAAAACGTAAAGATAAAAAAATATAAGCTAAAATGAATTATTATTATTTGTTTATAATAATACTTTTTTTTTTCAAGGAAATTATATGATATTTGCTGATTTTGTGTTTCTGCTTATTGCCTCTTGTTGCCAGAGCAGAAAAATAATTAATTTATTACCCAGACTGTGAAATGAACCCATAACCTTTGCGTTTATAATCAGAATTTCAATCTATGCTGCTACGCCAAGACGATCGACGAATCTTTTACACATTATAATCCTAAATAACAAATAATTTCAGCAGCATTTCCTTCTAATATCCCATTTCTCCATGGATGTATAAATCCCAAATCTCTAAACACGCCATTAACTCGAAACTACCGGCGGTATCCAGTTGGAACCGGTTCGAGGCGGTTCAAGCCGACTCGATCCGGAAAAAATTGCACGTCCGCTCCACTGAGACGCGAGACGTATTGAAGTGGACTCACTTATACGAGATATGTACAGAATTGCAATTTCTATGCTCTAGAATAAAAGTGAACATTTGAAAGAAGTTTGAAATGAAGCAATGTGACCCTAATTTTAAGTATTGTTCAAAGAATGTGTTGGTGCGCGTAAAAAAATCAATGTTCGTGCCTTTTCTTTATATTGATACTTATATATAAGTACATTCGTGCACAGCAGGAGGGGGAGGAGGAAGGAGGATAAAACGTAAACCTAAAAATATAATACAACCAATATCAAACTTAATTACTAGAACAAGAGCCAATAAAGTGGGATTTTTTTATGTTGATAAACAAAAACAGACAACAAATAATAATAATAGTAACACTTTATTGCACATAAAACCTTACAAGTTGTCATTTTGGTTAGGTATATATTATTAAAAATAAATAAAATTAACATACATATGTATAAATATACTTAAACATATCAATACACAAATACATATGTATGTATTACATACTGCTATATATACCATATATAATATTTTAAGTCTACGTTTCAATATTCCAACGGTTTGAGAACATCTAATTTCATCTATAAGAGAATTCAGATCATGAGGTTTTGCATCCACTCAAATTTATTTAGTAGTTGTTAGATGTTAGATCTAAGTAACACGATTCAACATAATCGCGTATATGGAGGAGAAGTGTTTGGGACAGGGAAAATTTTTTAATGATAAAAATTCTTCGATCTCCTCAAACTTCCTATAGCACAAAAACACAAAATAATATGATATTATTATAGATAACAATCCATTCTCAACTTAAATTAAAAATGTCTTGGCTCAATTACTTGTCGTTTTCTTTTGAGAGCAACAATCGGATGAATGTTCCACTCGAGGTGCAGACATATAGGTTTCACTTACCGTGCACTGCTTGTGCATCAAGTATTGCGAATTTCAAACACAATATATAAGATTGTTCAGTAGGTACTATGAAAATAGGCACTTTTATATTTGAGTAATAATAAAATAATTGTTAAACATAGTGACGGTATATCACCGCTTCTTATTTTCTGACCATAACAATACTTAAGAGACCAGTCATGGTTCAGACGCACACGCGTGTGTTTGTAAACGCGTCAGGTTGGGGGTTCGGTTCCTACACGAAATATTTTTCTTTTATTTCTTCGCTTTGTTGTCATGGCAGCGTTGAGTTCCGTCACTCAACACGGAATGTCTTATCACTAGGCTCCCCCCTCTGCCTACCATGCTACATGCGGGATACAGCGTAAAGCTGAAAAAAAAACTTTATGTTCTATATTTATGAAAACTCAAATACATAAAATTTGGTTAATTTTTTCTCAAGTTTCCTCATCCATTTATTTTTTATTTCTACGCTCTAGTTCACAATGTAAGACACAGAATTTCGACATCTAACACGTACTGTCGTAACAGTAGGTTCCCTCTATCTACCCTGCTATGCGGGTTAAGCTATGAAGCTGCTTTGTGCGAAAAAGCGTAAGTTTTTTAAGTACTTAATTTTACGACAAATGTATAAGTATGTATTACATACTTCCCAGAATAAATTTTAGAGTATATAAACAAAATTAAGAAAAAGCTTAATAATAGCGTCGATTCTCGTTTCTAAACACTAATTGATGTTTAAAGTTTTTGATTAGTTAAAGCAAACATTTGTAAGAAGTCTCGTACTGGAGTAAATAGTTTATTTATCGTCCTTGAGTAATATATTAATACGCGTATATGTATGTCAGTAATAAGTAATCGTGTCGCAGTTAAAGAGTATCTTATTGTTAATGGGATATTTTTGGGTTCGATTCCCACTGGGAAAACGAATTCTATTTATTTCTTTCCTTACTCTGGCTAGACAAAGTGGTGCGTTTAATTCTGCCATTCTATATGCAGTGTCTCGAAATCGGATGGAAAGTGAAGGACGGAGTGTTTTAACTCTGAGTTCTTACGCTACTATGCAGCAGAAAGCGGGAAGGAGTTTTTTTAGTAATTAACTTATCACGAAGGTTCTGATAATGGAAAGTAATTGAGAAAAGAAGAAATGCAAGATCAGCGTAAATGGTAAGCCATCCCTTTCGTTTCATATTGGAACAAGTGAATGAAGTGATGGGAATATATGTTCAGAAGCGATGGAAGATATGAGATGGATGTGGAAAGGCGTATTGTTGCCGATAATGGGGCAATAATGCTTTAGCTATAACGATGAGACGGTGAAACGTCAGCACAGCTGCACGTTTGGCCGTACAGGATGCAGTGTTGGCACCGACACTGTTATACGACAGAGAAACGTGAGTTTTACAGAAAAAGAATAAAAAAGATGTGAATATTATGGAGATGCGATCTATATATGCGGAATCAGCTTAGCGAATCGAATCTGCAATGAAGAGATAAACAGAATGGCAGGTACTAGTGAGGATGGCACGGTGAGAATGAAGAAGAACATACTCTGAAAGAAAATAAAGAATGTCAAAAAAATATGAAAGAAAAGAGAACGGTAAGGGAGGTAGAGCTAGACCTCGGTTGACACAGAAGGATGGATATAAAGCACAAGTACGGAGGGCAAGTATGCATAGAGTAATGAGAGTGGACGAGGCGGAAGTGGTAGAGACCGTAGCGTTTGGTGTTCCGTTCTCTCTGGCTATCCCGTTAGAGATACAGCGTAAAGCTAAGTTAAATTAACTAATGACGAATTCCGCTACTTTTGTACCCTCTCTACCAGATGGGAAAATATAAATAATTTCAATATAGCCATTTCCTTGAGTAAGAGCCGAATTCACAATAACGCGTTTAAAGTCCGACGGTGTCCACTTCCCACTGCGCCACGAAGCTCTAAAATAAACGTTATGTACAGAATTAGAACACCTATAAATGTCAAATTTTAAAATGAACACACAAATTATCAGTATTAATTACACAGTACTAACGTACAAATCAGTTCATTTCGCTTGAAATGTGAAATGACCACTAGTTATTTCATTGAATACATTGTAATTATAATTATATAACAACGTCACGACGGAGACTTCGTTTCTGAGTACATATTTTTTTTAGGACAGAGTGTCTTAATTGCATTGGTATTGGATTATCTTTGACTTCCTACACTAATAGTGTCTCTAAAATAAATAGAATATGGAAAATAAAATTTCACTTTAGAATTTATTTTTCATCTTCACGTTTTTCCCTAATAGCAGGGCAAGCATAGAAAATGTAGTGTTAAAATACGCCGTACTCCATTTTTCACATAAATTCAGACAACGCATACTGATTGGCAGAGATCAACTCCGCGCTTTATCAACTACTGCGCCATGATATACCTAAATTTTATTTTAATTTTCGTATATTTTCATTATATATATATNTATATATATATATATATATATAACAGTTTGAACACAAATTAATTTGTTTCCACCACTCCTTGCCAGCATTTCCACATGATACCACGAAACTTAGTTTATTTTACACGCTTTGATCATTCCCTTTCAAGTTGGTTTTAATGGGACTCGTCGTAAACTAGATCTCAAATAGAATTTACAAATTACTAAATATTTCATATAAATCCTTATTATTGCTTGTGGCTGAAGTATATTAGTTGCAGGAGTTAAATACAAGTAAGCAAGGAATAATTGTGAAATTTGTATATATATTGAATATTGTATTTGTTAGTTTTGCTGCGTGAATATGAAAACACTCGTAAAATAAGGCAGTTTCACGCTTTTCTCGCATTACATGGAAAGCAAAGGAGACCTAGACCTAGTGATAAGGCATTGTCGAGACTCCTGTGGAGCAGCGGCGCAATGTCTGAATTTGATTACGATGTTTGTGGGTTTAATTCTCACTCGGTGGTTGAGTTATTTTTATTTCTTCACTTTGTTACTAAGCCAAAGTGTTGACTGTCTACACACTAGTTTCTTTGCCCACCTTGCTATATGCGGGATATAGCGTGAAGCCAAAAAACAAGATTTTATTATATTCATCAACAAAATGACCCAAAAACAACAATTATTTATATTCCATAATATGCATAAAGCTGAAACAATCCGAACACACACAAATAAACATAAGTTACTTTTATATTTCTCCACTTGGCCGTATAGAGTAGCAAAAATTGTTATTTCGTACAAAAATGTTGGTTGGAGACAGGCCAATTTATTTTGTAACGAAGTGGGGCTTACTGGACTCTGGTACTGCGCGAGGAGTTGATGTCGTATTATCGTCATACGCTACTAATATAAGTCTGGATTATGTTTCCGTGACTCAGAAGAATTATTTTAAGATATTTAGTGAAAAGAATTAAAGAAGATTATAATTTTTTATAAGATTATAATTTTTTGGATATGAATTGGATAAATTAGAAATGAATATATTTTCAGTTTTAAATTTGTGCATTTTGAGACATCAACATCAATAATATAATATTTTTGTATTGGATAGTCTATTTATGATCTGTGGGTTCACTCTGGAAACAAGACAAGTTCATCGAGTTTCGAGATCTTAGCACTACACTTATATTACATCGAGATGCTTAGCACTAGGTTCCCTTGGTTCTCTCTGCCTATTCTGTAATATGCGAGATACAGCGTGAAACTAGTTTGCTGTTTGAACTTGTACTAGCATCACAGACTGAAAATACTGACATTTCTAGTCAAAAGTGATTAATTAAATACAACATATTTAAATTTTTGATAGCTCATCCCACAATACGACCGCAGCGCGTCTCATAAATATACATGCTCGTACAAGAACGAGACACTGCTGCGGACATCAAATTTTATATAGCTTTATTATTACAAAAATATTCTCTATTGTAATATTACTTGTATATTAAATAAGAAGACTATTTTGACGGACTGTACACGAGGCGCTTGTGAGTTCGATTCCCAATTGGGGGGAAGGAATTATTTTCATTTCCTCGCTCTTGAAAGAAAACAAACGCACATTGTCTCGAAAAAGGGTGAAAAATGGAAAAGGATCTCTCTTTGTATCATGTTGTGCGGGAAAAAGTGCTGAAGCTGTTTGTTTTCCTATTACCTAGTACCTTTTTAAGTCCATTAATAAACCTATTTAAAGAAGTCTTAAATAGATCACCAGTTTGACAAATATCTGAGTGATATTGAAGAAACCCGTTAATATTTAAGTAAGTATAATTTTCTTGTTTTATCTGTATCCCGCATACAGCACAGTAGGCAGAAAAAACCTAGTAATAAGATACTTTTTTCTCTATGCAATGCCCAATTTTCGAGAGCTTTGCTTCAAGAGCAAAAAAATGAAAATATTTCATTTTCCTGAGTGGTAATAGAGCTCACAACAGTCTTATAGGTACAGGCTGTCATTTGAACCACGACGGCCTTTTAGTTACATTTTTTGTGTTTCAACACTTTTGAGGCTCTGTTCTCATTAAGACATTCTTTCCTCATTGTCTGCCGAATTCTGGAGGCATTGTGTTGAGTGGCGGAACTCAACGTCACGCATTATCTCGTTACAAGGGCAAAGACATGAAAATATTAAATATTTCATTTCCTCGAATAGGCATCGAACCCACAACCTGTCGCGTTTACAGTCGCACGCTTGTACCGCTGCGCCAAGACTGGCCTCAAAAAGTTAAATAATCAATAATAATTTGTATCTTAAACATAAAAACAGAGGAACCTTTCAATTTACCAATTTATATGAATAAATATTGTTCTGCAAACCGGACTATTGTCGAATTCATTATTATAAATTACAATTGAGTTTCTCTCAATAAATGTTGTTCGTGACTTAATTAATGCCATCGTTTTAAAATTGGTATACTCATATATGTATCATTGTAGTGTCTTTTAAATGGTTGTGGGTTCAAATCGAGTTAAGCATTTTTTTTAAATATAACGCATTTTTAAATTTATGAAAATTCGGAAAAAAGGTAAAAAAACTACAAAGCATTCCATGGATTTCCTCGTGTGAGGTGCACTTGCAATCCAAGTGTAAGTTTAGAGGACACCTTTGAAATGCGAGTTAATGCCTACCTCCACCATCATCACCGTGTGAGCTCCTCTGGACTACCAACCACAAAATTAAATTCGATTTTCTTGTTATTTTACGTGAAGTAATACTAATACAAAACGAGATCTAATATATATTTTATAAATTATAATCTAACGTGATGTAAAAAAAATCGTTGTGACACATTTACAATAATTAAAAGCAATAATGCATCATTATATTAGTTATAAGTTAAAATTTAACATGTATATAGGTAAGTTTGGAAGTAAAGAGAAATCACTGAGAAAAGATTTCTGGATATTTCTTTAGAAACGGCAAAGAACGACATATTTCGTTTTGAAAATTACCGACAACAAATAAAATTATAAAGAGCAAAAATCGTACTGTTACATGGAACACATTGTTAATATACAACAAAGTACGCGATCAATAGCTGAAATTTCGTACATTTGTCGAGTTTTATTAAAAAATTCGAAACGCCCATAAATTTCGGAGCCGTTGCTGCGGAGTGCTGCGACTCGCTGTTTACATTAGTTTAAAGCGTTCCTTATTAGCTCGCTAACTTGAGCTTTGCAAGGGTAAAGCTTTTTGTAAATGAATTGCTAGAGTACTGGTGTAGAACTCAGGGAGTTGTACGTGAGGTGGTTTTGGGTTCGATGCTGGCTGGTGGACTAATTTATTCAATTGCTTTAATTTCTGCGATTTGCGATTCTGTGTAAAACAAAGCTGTAAAAAAATGTGTTATTTTTATATGTGTAATTAGAATAACGGGGGTTCTTAAAACTAGTTTATTTATGTCCACCACGCAGCATGCCATCCAAGTCAGAATACAGAAAGAACAAAAGAAAAATAAGGATTATCGTTGAAGCCTAAAATAGAAGTTAAATAAAACTGAAACTTAATTATATGAATAATACTACAGATTGTGAAAAAAAAAATTTTTGTAAGTTCATATGTTATTAAAAATGTAAGATATTAAATTGTAACGCTCGAAATTTAGCATTTACAATCACCACTATCAGAATGCAACCCACTACTCTATCAATTAATCCTACCGCTATGCAAGCGGGATGTAATAGAAATAATTTCCCTCCAGTACAAAAAGAAAGAAAACATCCCTAATCCGCCGCTGCACCAACCCGCGCGGCGCGGAGGGGAGTGGGGAGGAGAGGAGNGGGGGGGGGGGGGGGCCCGGGGGGGGGGGGGGGGGGGGGGGGGGGGGGGGGGGGGGGGGGGCGGTTAGTGAGAGTACAAACAACACGCGCGATTTAACGTTTTAATTATTGCGGCAAATACACTTGGACTTGAGTGCTCGCTCTAGCTTCCTTTTTGATTTTTCCAAACAAATCCTGAATTGAAATTAAATTCAGGATTTGAAATTAAAATTGAAATTAAGACTATTTTTGGATGTTAATTTAACAAAAACAACGCTACGTCGCTTTTGGTGTGGGCTATCTGTAAACGATAAATAATTAGCGAATCTGAATCTTGTTTTAAAAAATATTTACCTTAAATATATATGTATAACGGTAGATTCGTAAGATAAAGTACTGCATTTAGTTCCGGTATATAGTACGCAATATCAAAAAAATACTTTGTACATTAAAAACGAATGAACGAATCGTTTGGTTTCCTTTTGCAATTAGAAAATGCAGTTAATAAACAAAGATATTGTAAAATAAACGCCTCAAACAAGCATAAAACTTACATTTTATACGTTACAACTTTCATATTAATTTAATCGCAAAATGCTTTTAGCTATACAAATATTTCAATTCAGAATGAAAAAGTTATAATATTTTTTAGTGCTGGTTTTAGTTTTCCAAACAATTTCCTATTTTGAACATATAGAGTGGCCATTGTATGAGCTATCATTGGAACAATAGTTTGATGTATAATACAATTTTCCAATTCAATGTATGCGACATTAATTGCCAGGCAACATTTTGAAAGCGGCGCTTTATTCTAGGAAAATCAGAATGAATAAGTACTGAATTATCGTTTAGAAACTTAAACATTAGTCATTATTTAAAAAAAAATACCGGTTGCTTATATTGTACGTTATTTTTATTTACATTTTTAGGGTTCAGTACTTAATGAGTGTAGGGTCACTTTGTGTGGATAATATTAGTAAAATACCCCTAACTGTCAAGACCGCAATAGTTTATAATAAAAGATTCAGTAATATCAAGCTAATGGTTACAGACAAAAATATAAAAACAACCATTTGACTCAAATCCCAAAGCAAAAAGTTCTGGTGTTCTAATTTCTAGAGTACTCATTACTTTGAGAGGGAAGGTAATGGGGAGAGCTGATATTACTTAGCAAATATATATGAAGTATTCATTTTAAATATTACTGTGAAATTAGAAACCCGGCTCGAAGGACCGAATTCTAATGTTAATTATAGATTGAGAACTTTTAGATATTAATGGTAGAAACAGATCGGCAAAAATTAAAATGTTTTTAGAACATAGCACAGTATAACTCATTATATGTGCGTGGGAATGTCTTAAGACTAGGTTCTCTTTATCCACCCTGTTATATGCGGGATAAAACGTGAAGATGAATAAATATAACCACAAATGAAGTATGAAGAGTCCAGTCGTGGCGCAGAGGCACAAAATATGACTGCAAAATCAACTGGTTGTGGGTTCGGTCCCCACTCGAGGACATAAAATATTTATTCAAATTAATATTTTCATTTCTTCGCTCTGGTGTCGTGGCAAAACGCGGCGTTGAGTTCCGCCACTCAACCAATACCTCCAGATTTCAGTGGAAAGTGGGAAACAGAATGTCTTAACTAGGTTTAAGGTTCCCTCTGCCTACCCTACTGTGTGCAGAATACAGTGTGAAGCTGATTTAATTTTTTTTTATTTATGAAGTATAATTCCATAGTTGTGGTAAGTTACCATTCTTATATATACCAAACTTTACCTTTTTTTTTACGAAAAAAAAAACGAACCTGAATGAAATCATCATGATTTCATTCAGATTAGTTTCATTCAGTCAGGTATTATTTAGAGTATTTTTAAATAATTAAGAGTGTTTTAAATAAATAAATGTTTCCAATATATTTAAAATATAAAAGAAAAAGAATAACATTAAGAATAGATTTATAGCCAAATCAATTATAGCTCCTTTATCAAGGGTCCCGATAGAGTGTCAATTACAATGCTATCCAATTTGCTAAAACGCTCGGCACACTTTAAAATACTTCCGTTTTTGTGCAAATTGTACACCTTTTTATGGGAGTTAAGCCTCTTAACACTTTCGGTGATGTCTTAATTTTTTTTCTTAATTTGATTGACATTAAAATTCGTTAATTGGATAGATTTATCTTAAAAGACTCGTATTATTGTAGTGAGTCTTAAATATTGAGGCCGTTGTGGCGCAGTGTGACACCGCCTGACTGAAAACGCAACAGTTGTGCATTCGATCCATACTTATAAGATGTAAGTAATAAGATTAGAGGAATAAGATTATGTTTAATTCATTTTTATTTCTTCGTTCTATAAGATGAAGCGTGGTGTTGAGTTCTACTACTCAACGCGCAATGGTTTAAAAATTGGGTGGCGCATGCAGAACGGAGTGTCTTAACACTAGGATATGCTATATGCGAGGTACGGCGTGAAGCTAAAACAGAAAACGGATTCGAATCTCTTATGATCTGTGCAACTGACGAAATAAGATATACTTAATTAAAAAGAAATCTAAAATAAAATATATACAAACGAAACAATAACACTGGGAGAATGCTTTCATTAATTTCCATTATATGTTTACATAATACTACAGACAACGAGTTAAAGCAAAATTAGTAATAACATGAGGTTATTTGCATTTGCAGAGGAATTTGGCTCGCGCTTAGCGACGCTGGTGTTTGCTGAATCGCCTGAATTTCACTTTGAGAACATGTTCTGAAATAAAGCTGGGATATTTTAAGTGTTACTTTTTGTAATCATGTTAAATTTTAACCATTTGTTTGTTCTACATTAACTCAGTAACCCGCATTCTAGATAGGCAAAAAATGTGTTTAGACACTCTTTTCTCGGTTTACCGCTCATATTTCGACATAAGTTGTATAATTTAATTTGTTTTACGAGAACAGTGCAAAATATAATTACTTTCCTTGCTTATAGCTTGCTACTCCTATACGGCCACCAATTTGCTAATTTTTAACCTATATTTTTATAATAGTTAAAATGATTGAGAAATCAAAGATCGGACGTTGAATATAGTATATTCGATGATATTATGACTCAAATAATTTTATAGAGTCACTTATCACAAAATTATTTTAGCCACATGAGGAAGAAAAAAATTCTAGAAATATCTGAAAATAAAATAGCCTGCATCAAAGATAATAATTTCTTAGTAGCATTATCATCTAATTTAACGATAAATTAAACAACTTCAAAGCAGCCATTTGCATTTCAACTAGAATTCTCATAACAGAGTGTTGGAGCTGTGCGCTGCGTTCTATAAATGTCGAGGAGAATTCTTTTGCTGTTGTAAATGACACTTCCGGCTTAAAATGGGAAAAGCTAGATCCTATAAAGTCTGGGATTATTTTACAAAAGAGTTTAAATATATTAATTTACATAACTATGTGTCAACTATCGATCCGGCCGTCACGGCGCAGCGTCTGACTGTAGAATTACGTATTTTAAGTTCGATTTCCAATTGGGGGAATGAATTATTTCCTGGTTTAGTGGTGGTGTCTTAACACTAAAAGGAAACTCCCCACTCATCTTGTTGCGCGAGAAAAAGCGTGAAGCTGCGCTTTATCCATGAATCGTGCTATACCTCTAATAACTATCGATTAATACCGAGCCCTGTCTGCGCATCACAACTAACGTCTAAACAACTTTTACAGAATGAATCATAACGTGAGAGGATCATTTGCATTTGAAAAGGAATGCTCTCTACGAATTGGAAGCACCACGTTCATCGAATCGAATCGAAACGCAAAATGTTGACTGAAAAAATCTAATAGCAAACCTCTTTGTAAAGTGTAAATAGCACTGTGGCGGCGTTAAGTTGCGCTGATCATATTATGTTTATATACACAATTGAAGGCGGAATTCTAGGTATAATCATGCTAGGTCATTTTATTTTATTTAAACCACCATTTGAAAAATATTAACATGATAAAATAAAGCCGATATTAACACAATAAAATTTTAAACCTATACGAGAACAGTGTTCATTTTCTTGACGTCCTAAACTCCAGGCAAAGGAAGTTGCCAGCCTAGTCACAGTCTAGTACACAGTTTATAATAGGAATCTATTATATGGATAAATTAACTCAGGCCAGTTGTGGCGCAGGTGCACTAATGTGTGACTGTAAACACGACTGGTTGTGGGTTTGATACCCACTCGAGGAAATGAAATATTTATTTATATATATTTTTTTAATTTCTTCGTCTTGGTATCGAGGTAAATCACGGCGTTGAGTTCCGCCACTCATCACGGAATACCTCCAGAATTCGGCGGAAAACGGGATACGGAGTGTCTTAATACTAGGTTCTTTATGTCTACCCTGCTGTGTGCGGGATACAGCGTGAAGCTGATCAATCAATTAGTTGAGGCCAGTCGTGGTTGCACAAGCGCGATAGGTTGTGGGTTCGATTCCCACTCGAGGAAATGCAATTATGTTTTCATTTCCTCGCTCTGGTAACAAGGCCGTGTGATCCCGGATCATCCTGGTACTGGTGGTGTCGTAAGAGGCGACTAAAGTACGTGTAGTAGAGTCACATCGCCAGCAATGGCATTTAAAACCGGGGTTAAGTAGTGGCTTTATGCCACTGCGTTTCGCATCAGGTAATGCCGGGCTCCGGCGCCCAACCTACCTTAACGGCAGGCAACGCACCTGTAGCTCCTCTGGTGTTGCACGAGGTCGTGGGCGGCGGTAATCACTTACCATCACAACACGCAATGACTCCAGGGTTTAGACTAAAGCGGTGAACGGAAGTGCCCTAATGGGAACGGAGTGTCTTAATACTGAATTCCCAGGTTTCCTCTGCCTACTGTTATATGCAGGATACTGCTTGAAGCTACAAAATTGTTATCTCTATATATAATAAGACAGTAAAAATATTTTGTCTGTACATTTAGTAATTTTGACTGAAATCGATAGAGGAACACTTAAAAAGAATAACAGAAAGCAAAAATATTTTTTTGGAATTTCTTGTCTGTCTGTCTGTCAATCTGTCGATATTTATGTCCACGTTTTTCTCTGAAAGTACTGAACCGATTTACTTAAAAGTTCACACCAATTGTTTTGTTTTAACTCAACTTAACTACTAAAGTTTGGTTGATCAAAATCGGTTCATTAAAAAAAAAGTTATCGTCATTTGAATGAACTCAAGGCATTAGTTTGCCTGCGAATGTTATATAGCAATCGCGCTGGTAAGACTCCTGGCTAAAGAATTGACATTCGAAACGTCTTGGTTATATGACTGTTGATAAAAATATATATTTTTGAAGCACTATTATACAATAATTTATACAACAAAGTAAACAAAATTGAATTGTTAGTGGAGATTACCTTCATAAATCATAACAGTTAAGTTTAAATCGTAATTAATTCAACACAGAGATAAAGAACGATTTGATCTTCAAAGAGATATCAAGCAAATACATAGATTTTTTGGTTCGTTCGTTCGTTTGAAATAAATCTATATAAAAATCCCTAAAAACATCCTTTCTACGTGTACTCTGTAATAACTACATATTTACCAATTGTACATTTAGCTAATAATATTTGTAACTAATTTAAAAACTGTACAGGAGTTAATATGCAAACATTACAGTTATTTTACAAAGAATATTATGAATCCTTATCCAAGTCAATAATTTTACATTTAAGACTGTTTCTGAAGCAGTACATTAAATTATTAAGTGACATCAGCACATTTAACAGAACTTTAAAAAACATAACATAGGTAAAAAGAACGTAATGTTACAAAAATATATACATATAATAAATAATTAGCTTTATGTATATTTTATGAATATCAAATATCAACATTGGTCGTATTTTTTAGTTCGAAACAATCAAAAATTCTTATAGAAATTACGATAATGTCGTAAAAAAATCATATTAGAAGTCATTATAGTTGTCAATCAATTCTG
>JAAIXJ010000064.1:218586-437663 GCA_013403705.1 Heliconius hermathena
TATATATATATATCAGAATCTGATGCCACTTTCATTGCTTGCCGAATTGGGGATGTCAGTAGAGTAGGAAAAATAAGGCACTTGTGAATTCTGCCCGCGAACCGTTTTAAAGGGCTCTTTCTGTTCTTTATTATCTTATTTTTCGAATGCACAGCTCTTATACAATACAAATTATTCCTGTTCTGTTTTTTTAACGAAAAATCAATTTGACGATTTCGTTGTTTTTTGTTTCCTATAGATTGAATTGGATTGGATTTAATATTCCGAAGTGTTTTAGTAATTTGACTGAAAGTAAGTAGTCTATGCTAGTAGCAGATGGATGATATTATTGGTTTCGAAATACAAGTTTGTTTAAGTCTTGTCCAAATCTGTTCGTTCCAAGAAATGCTGAGAACAGAAGAGATTTTGCAGCTTTTTTTTTTGTATTTCGTATAAAATGTATGTAGACATATAGATATTTTATGTGAATCTGAACAACGTTTATAAGTACAAATCGAAAAACCATACCCAATATCTCATATTAAAACGTAATCAAACTCCCTATACAAACTCTTTCACTATAACCTTTGTAGCCAACTCGATTTAGGCACTCGTAAATAAAAAACAACGCCTAAGTACTGCTAGCCTTTGACTTGCTAAAGTGTCATTTACATTCTGTCGATCACGAGCCGCTCTAGGTTCCATCTCAATCCAGTGTACAAATGAGTGTACTGCTATTGAAATCTAACATTGAATTAACATTTTCAGTTATCTAACAAAATCCGTGATTCGAAGACATTGATATTTTTAAGCCTATAATAGCTCAGGGAGTGCGTATGACTGTAAAACCTAAGATTTTGTGTTCGATCACCACTCAAAGTGGAAAAGTGGAGAACGGAGTGTAAGACAGGCTTTAGGTTCTCACTCCCTACAAATATTATCAACTATTTTATACATCTCACTAAAATAAACGTATTAGTCAACTTTAATGTCATACTAAGTAAATGATAAGTAAACCGTCGCCATGGTGGCGCATGCTAGACGATACAATCACGAATGCAAACTCAAGTTAAGAAAAATTTAAAACATATTTTTCGTAAAATAGGATATTCCGCTCCATGACGCTGTCATAAGAGCCAACAACCTTTAACTAATAAATATTTAATAATTTGCATCTCTTTTAATGCAGTACAACATTGTCCCAATAGTAACCTTTATGAATATGACATATCTAGTATAAAAGTAATTAGAATAACATTAACATTAAGATTACCTGTACTCAGATGGTTTGAGTTCGTCCAGAGCATGTGGGAATAAATAGTGGTAAAAAATATAAAAGGAGAGTAAGTAATAGGAAAGGCATGGGGAGACCTCAGTTGACATTCGAGAACACACCTTCTATGACTCTGGAGGAAAATCACGTATAGCATGGGAGCCTCTCTGAGGGCATGTAGGGAAACGTTGATGAAGCAAAAGGAGAATGCAGGGACTATGACATTTTGTGCTCAATTTTCTCTGACTACTCCGCTAAGGATACCGCGTGAAACTCAAAAAAATACAATGTTGAAAGCTAATAACGTGAAAATATCATATTTTTTCGACGTTTTCCAAACTCATTTCTGGTGTATCGCATTTATTACGTACCGAATCATAAAAGTAATTTGGCGTCGCACAATGTAACGCGAGCTTGTGAAAATTATTAAAATCATTCCATTGTGTCAGCAGAACTTGAATTTAGGATATAAGACTTGCTATAATGAGAATTGGTTTCAATGAAATAAGCAGAGCATATATATATTTATATAAACAAAATTTTGAAAATTGAAAATTTTATTTTTTTAACATTTTTGTGTTATTCCACATAAGAAAAAAAATATTTATTAGGAAAACGTATAAAAATTTGAACGTAGCGGGATTTGAATCCACGCCCCTTTGACGGTTTCCCAAGAATCCACTCCTAAAAGCACAGTCACAAAATAATTCTTTATAATTTTTTTTATTATAAATTTAAAGTATTATTTCACACTTAGGAACTGTATAACTCTACGTCAGTGAGCGTTCTAATCTTTTTTTTGTATTAAATTTACAACTTGATGAATTACATTAAGTTTCGGTCCCAAAAAAAGGTCTTTCGAGCACCAAACGATGAATCTAATTTCTAAGGTTCGTCAGTCGATTCTTATTCTGAAGACATCTCAGGATTGATTGTGGCAGCTGAAAACAGAATGTCGAATTTAGTAAGTCACCTATTTCGGGTTTTTGTTATCTTTACTAAGTTTATATTATTTATAACATACTGGCGGCCCGCCTGCGGCGTCACCCGCTTTAACTACATGATTATTGATTACTACAGAATTGATTGACAATTATAATGACTTCTAGTATGATTTTTTATTACTTTAATCTGTAATATTCTAATATGATTTTTTTGCTACATTATCGTAATTTCTATAAGAATTTTTGATTGTTTTGAATTAAAAAATACGACCACTGTTGATATTTGATATTTATAAAATATACATAAAGCTAATTATTTATTTATAATGTTACAACAATATATACGTGTAGTATATATTTTTGTAACATTATGTTCTTTTTACCTATGTAATGTACATCTCATCAAAATTCTAAAACTCTGTTAAATGTACTGATGTCACTGAATAATTTAATTTATTCTTTTAGAAACAGCCTTAAATGTTAAATTATTGATTTGAAGGATTCATAACATTCTTTGTAAAATTACTGTAATGATTGCATATTAACTCCTTTACAGTTTTTAAATTTGTTACATATATGATTTATTGGCTAAATGTACAATTGGTAAATATGTAGTTATTACAGAGTACACGTAGAAAGGATGTTTTTAGGCATTTTTATATAGATTTATTTCAAACGAACGAACGAACCAAAAAATCTATGTATTTGCTTGATATCTCTTTGAAGATCAAATCGTTCTTTATCTCTGTGTTGAATTAATTACGACTTAAACTTAACTGTTATGATTTATGAAGGTAATCTCCACTAACAATTCAATTTTGTTTACTTTATTGTATAAAATATTGTATAATAGTGCTTCAAAAATATATATTTTTATCAACAGTCATATAACCAAGATGTCTCGAATGGCATTCTTTGGCCAAGAATCTTACCAGCGTGGTGAAAGCTTTAAGTAAATCGGTTCTTTCAGAGAAAAATGTGACCATACATATCGACAGACAGACAGACAAGAAATTAAAAAAATATATTTTAGATTTCTATTATTCTTTTTAAGTGTCCCTCTATCCATTTCAGTTAAAATTACTAAATGTACAGACAAAATATTTTTACTGTTTTATTATATATAGAGATAAGAGATAAAGACACATTATTTTTTGTCTTTAGGCCGTCGTGGGAAAGTGAGACGATTAAGTTAATTGTTCTCCGGTAGTTATCTATCGGATAGGGCGCTCTTGAATCCCGCTACTTAATATGTTATTGCTCGAAAATTGTTGTTGAAAAATGGAAAGTGAGAAGAAAAAAATGTCTTAGCACTACGTTCCATTTGAATACTCTGCTTTGCGAAAACGTAAGATAAAAACTATAGATACTAATAATATAAGTAGTTTCAAATCAGTTTCACGTTGTAACCCGCACATAGCAGGGTAGGCAGAGGGAAGCGTAGCGTTGAGACACTCCGTTCACGACTTTCCGCCGAATTCCGGAGGCATTGCGTGTTAAATGGCGGAACTCAACGCCGCCCTTTGCCTCGTCACCATAGCGAAGAAATGGTAACATTTAAATAAATACTTCAAGTCCTTGAGTGGAGATCGACCCACAATCAGTCGGTTTACAGTCACACTTTGTGCCCCTGCACTACGATTGGCCTCGAGTAGTTCATAAAAACATGTATGTAGGAAAATAATATATTATGTAATATATTTATGTACATATACATGTAAAAATAAGATATGGCTCTTATATCTGAAGCTATATTAGAAAATTTGTTGCCAATAAAAATATATTTATATTATGTTAGTATGTTTGAGGTGTTTTATGTATATCCTAAATGTAGAAAGCGGGATAAAAATATACTCTTTCGTTAAGATATTTGAACACATATATATATATATATATATATATATACATATTTTGTTGTATATTTGAAGCCGTCGTGACATAGCGCTTCTTCTGGTGGCAAAAAAAAGCGCTGGTTTGAATTTCAACATTCAACAAGCTATATATGAAAATATGGGCAAAACGAGGGGAACAGAGTGTTTTAGTCCTAAGTTTTCTCTACCTACCCTACTTGATGCGCCGGATACAGCAGAAACTTAAGGATAATAAATGGCCAGACTTTTTGGTGTATTTTCGATTCTATTACACATTATTAAAGTTATTGTGCTCAACTGGCTAAAATTAATTAAAAAAGTCGAGTTTGAGGCGGATTTATTAGAAGAGATAGACTTTAGGTTGCGCGCGTATGTATTGGAGATATCAGAACTCTGGTTCTGATATAAGTTACCGAGATATAAAGTATAAAAAATGCAAAAGAAACAAAGCCATGGTAGTTCGCTAGTGTAATACTTTACAAATATTCGTAAAACGTTTATCATCACGTAAATCATTCATATAAAACGATAATTTGTTAAACGAACCTTTATCTGATCTGGAAACATTCATTAAACACGAACAGAGGATTTAATATTATAATTATTACATTTAAATTTATAATGAATACACTTTTCCATAATAAACTTTATCATTTTAACTTACATGATGATCGTTTGGAATATCTGAGGTTATTGTAAAACGAAGTCCTGTTAGGATCGAATTTATTAGAGAATAGTTTTACACCCGTTTGATGAAGTGGATGTTACTAATAACTGGGAATGAAACATGATACATTCTGTGCCTGAGGTAACCTTGAACTAGTGTTAAGACGAGGCTCAAGTTAGCTTCGCCTGGTTACCAGAACAAAGAAATTAAAATATTAAATATTTAATTGCTTCGAGTGGGAGTCAAACTCACAAGCCTGTCGCGTTTACCGTCACACGGTTGTGGGCCTGCCTTACGAAAGCCTCGAATCACATATTATAAAATAATAGCGTTGCTCCATAAATCACAAATCCATCACAAAATCTCGACTATCCATCACAAAATTTAGTTCTTTTTTTTTATGGAAAAGGACAAGGCAAACGAGCGTTCGGGTCACCTGATGGTAAGTGATTACCGCCGCCCACGACCCCGTGCAACACCAGAGGAGCTACAGGTGCGTTGCCGGCCTTTAAGGTGGAGATAGACGCGCTTTTTGAAGGTACCCATGTCATATCGACCTGGAAACACTGCCGCGGGTAGGCCATTCCACAGTTCCGTGGTGCGTGGAAGGGAGTTCCTATGAAACCGCACAGTAGTGGATTGCCACGTATCCAGGTGGTGTGGATGATATTTCAGCTTATGGCGTACTGTGCGGTTCGAAAATTCGGCAGCAGGTAACAGGTCAAAACAAGTAAAGTAATTTTAAAAAATTGAAGCAACGACTTCGGAAATGTGTTGATAGCTATATTTCAAAATCTACCAAACCATATTTGATTTTTTTAAAGATTAAGTATCTTTAAAAAATCAAATATGAAAGTGAAGATCTCTTTATTTTTGAAGTCGGCCAAAATACATACAATTTCCCCCGTCCATCTAATACCAAAAATAGGTTGCAAAAAACATCGTTTGATCACCGCCGGCCATCAAACGGTTTCCTTCTAATGCTAATTTATAGCTCTGCCGACCTTTATTAGCCACATAATACGATTTGTGCTGATCGAAGGATAGGACACGATTTTAACATTTAATTTTATTAGTGGCCTTTAAGAAAATATGCCGTTACATAATTAAAACAAATAAATAAATAGCTTCACGCTGTTCGTGGTGTGTACCAAGGTAGGCAGAGGGAACTTAATGTTAAGACATTCCGCTCTTCACTTGCATCCGAATCATCGAGAAATTCCATGTTCGGTGGCGTAATTCAACGCCAGTGTTACTACTAAAACGAGTGATTGAAAATAATTCATTCCCCCGAATAGAGAACGAACCTATTACTGCGCTACGACTAGGTAATATTCCTAGGTAATATTACTTTTCTTTTAGATTTATGTTTGCTAGTTTGGTAGTTTTAGAACATTTCTTTATTCATTTTGCTATCATCTTAGAGACGGTCCACGCTTGCTGTCGTCTTGCAGGGGCACAGGCGTGCAACGTAAGTGCGACGGTTATGGGTTCGATTCTCACTGAAGGAAGGTAAATATTTGATATTTAAATTTTCTCAGTCTGGTAACGAGACAAAGTGCGGCGTTAAAGTTCACCACTCAACATGTAATGCCTCAAGAATTCAGCGGAAAGTGGGAAACAAAGTGTCTTAACACTAGGTTTCCAAGTTCTCTACCCTGGTATGTGCGATACGGTAAAGATAAACATAATATTCGCTAGCGATTTTATTTCTTTAATGTTTGTCCTTGCTGTCCTCTTCAGAAAACTTTTAGAAATTTGTAAAATTTTATGACCCTAGACTAGAGAGACTTGACATTCTGCTTACCCACTACTAACCTACCTCACAAATTGACAAAAAAAAATCCTTTTGCATTTTTCACATTGGTCCTTCTAACAAACAGTTTTCAAGTGGAACCTTACCTTGCTTTCTCGACTAAAACAGGGAAAAAATAAATATATAATTTATGATTGTCCCCGATTGGGGATCAAACCCATGACTATCACAGTTTCAGTCAGAAGTTGCTCCACAGACAACCACCTTACAAAAATTTGCGAAACCTTTGAATTATTACGAGATAAAGCGTTTTACGTTCGTTTCGGTTTTGATGAAAACATGCGGGCTTCTATTGAAACCGTTGCGTGAAACGATTCCTCACTTTTTGTTCGTTGCTGGCGGTGACGTGCGCAAAAACGTGCGGAATCGGTGCAAAATCGAGGAACATATGGTTTTGAAATGAATGTATTTATTGCTTACAGATAGATAAACTTGAAAAAAAGGTGCAAGTTCGTTTCCATTAAAGATTTTCCACGTTTCCTAAAAACGTATCTTTCCTAAGTGTGGAAAACATTAAACATTAAAACGTTAAAGTATCAAATATAACATCAATTCGAAATTAATTTTTCTCTACATAAAATAAGTGTAAGAAATGCACTTTCGAGAAAATGTATGGTCTTCTTCATTTTCTTGAAAGTGCATTTCTTCGCCAATTCGAGGTCTCCTCAAAGTTATTATACTATCATTTATTAAATAGCTCCAGTCAAAGTTCCTTCAAATAACAGAATCTTAAAAAGCTCCCACTTCAGATTTCAGGACACACAAATGATTTTTAATTCTCTTTAACATTCCTATTGAAAATATTATTTGAAAATAACTCAAGAGGAGATTGGTTTATTTTGTTGTGTTCAGGATAATTAATGCCTTTGATGCAACGGTATGTTGTCGAATTTTATTTTTGGGTTTACAATTATAATTTGTATTTTTATTATTTTCTTTAGCTTCTTGCTTCGTCCACAGCGGGGAAGCCAGACAGAACAAAGTACTAAACGTTACCGCCTCTGCATTCCTCTTTCACTTTGTCCACTGTCTCTTCATACATCCGAGGGTTTCTCATGCTTTTTAAGTAACCTACCTTACTTCGATATTATCAATCTGTTTACAATCAAATTAATAACATGTAAGTTTATTACTAATTTATGCTCCACTCTTTACTTATTTGACCAATAAGCTCAAACTTACTAATAAGTAAATATAGAACTTACTTGTTCCATTTAAGCTTATTTTTTTAATTGTTTAAGATTATTATATATGTAATTATTTTTTTAAACGTATTTAGTTATAATAAAGTTGAAAAAAACCATGCTAAATTTTTGGTGCACAAATGTTAACATGAATACATGTATGAAGTACTAGAAGTTCATATAAATTCTAATCAGGTTCTGCTTTAATTAACATTCCGGTTGAAATGTACTAAACATACTAATCTATACCTTTATTTTATTATAATATTATAAAGCTGAAGAGTTTATTTGATTGAACGTGTAAATATCAGGAACTACTGGTTCGAATTGTAAAATTAATTTTGTTTTGCATAGTCCATTTATTACGGAAGACTATATAGGCTATGTATTACATCACGTCACTCGTTTCTAAAAGACTCACTGTAGATGCGATCAGAGTTACCTCGGACATTTAAAATGTCCTCCATGATATATTTTTTTTATCTCGCACACAGCAAGGAGCATAGGCAGAGGGGACCTGGTGACCTAGTGGTAAAACACTCCGTTCCCACTAATTTCCCCATTTTCCGATGAATCCTGGAATCATTGCGTATTAAGCAAACTCTACGACGCACTTTGCCTTCTTACCAGGGCAAAGAAAACGAAAATATTAAATATTTCATTTCTTCAAGTGGAAATCGAACCCACAAACGCACAAACACAGTCGTATGCATGTGCCCCTGCACAATGACTGGCCCCTAAAATAACTTTGTTAAACGAAGAAAGTAATTTTTAAAAAAAATTTTGAGCGTTTCGTACCTCAAAATCAAAGTAGGTAACCCATAGACGGTCACTTTAATGTCCCCCTAAATATGACATATTAGGAGTATCAGAAATCAGAAGGAAAGGCAACAAAATCATCGAGAACGATGACCATATTTTTTGTTACACAGGTAAGGTACAAGGGTAATATGGGGTAGGTTTTTTAATTAAAAATAAATATAAATCAACATAATAAGTTACATAGGTATATCAGCTAGAGTTTGCATTCTAATAATGAAATTTGACACAGTATCGATTTCAATAATTCAAGTTTATGCCCCCACATCCGATGCGCCAGATGAAGAATTAGATATTTTTTACAATCAGATAGAAGAGGCCCTAAAAATTGCAAGCGGTATCATTCTTTTAATGGGAGACATTTTTTGCAAAATAGATTCAATGCAAAAATAGGCCAGAAAAAACCATCAGAACATTCTAAATCAATTATGGGAGCATACTGCTATGGTGAAAGAAACGAAGGAGGGGAAAAATTACTACAATTTGCATTTACTAATCAATTTACAATTATAAACACTATATTTAAGAATAACATAATACTATATTTAATAAAAACATAAACATAATAATAATAAACATAAAACCTTTGAACTTGGACTTCACCAGATCATCAGTATAGGAACTAAATTGATTATATAATAAGTAATAACGCAAAACTGGTGTCTAATATGGAGATTTTAAATAATAAGACAATCCCAAGTGATCATAGACTACTGAGAGCTACAATACATCTGCGAAAGCAAAAGAAATGTAGAGCATCTTTTAGAGGAGTGCAAACTGATCTATCAAGTGACGTAAATCAACAAGTATACCTCGAGAACTTGTTAGAGAAAACAAATCAAACACAATGGGAAAATAGAGAGAATGTAGAATCATTCTATATAAAGATAGAAAAGGCTATTAAAGAAAGCCTAGCGTGTTTAACCTTAATAAAGGCACGTAAAACCATAATATCCGAAGAAACTAAGCAACAACTTAAAAAACGTATAGCACTCCAATTAAAACCATCAAAAAATAAAGAAGAAAAAAAGGAACTTTCAAACTTATATAAGGATACAAACAAAATGTTGAAGAAAGACTATGAAGATTATAGAATGAACAGAATTAAAAAACATTTAATTACCTCTGGAAGCCAAAAAAAGGCCTATAAACAACTAAATTCAGAAAAGAGGTAGATTCCTACATTAAATGCGGAAAACACACCGAAAACACAAACAAGAGAAAATCTGATAAACATTGCCTCTAATTTTTATCGAAAACTTTACCAAAGGGAAAGTAGCGACGAAAACGTGTATAAAAAATGTGAAACTCATTGAACTCACAACTTGATCACTCCCATTGAACTTTTTGATTATAGTGAAATAATGAAAAAAATAGAAAAGCTAAAGAATGAAAAAAGCCCAGGTCCGGATAACATCCCCAACGAGGCATTAAAAGTCGGAAAAAAGATACTAATAGGTTTTATCACAATGCTTTTTAATAAGATACTAGACACACAAAAAATACCTAAAAAATGGGGTGAATCTCGTATAAGCCTTTTATATAAAAAGGGAGATCCTTTAGATATCAATAACTATAGACCTATTAACCTATTTCTATGTATGTACAAGCTATTCGCCATGTGCATGGAAAAACGAATAGAGCAAAATATAGAGATAAACCAACCAGTTGAACAAGCCGGTTTTCGCCCTGGTTTTTCGACTATCGACTATATCCACACAATACACCAAATAGTGGGAAAACATCTAGAATTTTACCAACCCCTTTACCTTGGATACATCGATTATGCAAAAGCCTTCGATTCAATTTCTCATGAAAGTATTTGGCAAGCTCTGGTACGTCAAGGCGTCTCAACCGTATATATAAATATTATAAAAGATATTTACGAGAAAAGTGTAAGTAGAGTAAAATTAGATAGACTAGGATCAATAATATATATACGGAATGGAGTAAAGCAAGGCGACCCAATGTCACCTAAAATATTCATAACTGTACTTCAAAATGTCATGAAGGGCTTAGATTGGAGCCAGAAAGGAATACCAGTTGGCGCAGAGTACATAAGTAACCTCCGTTTTGCGGATGACATTGTACTCTTCGCAAGTACATCAAAACAACTTGAAACGATGCTAGTAGAAATAAACAGAGCAAGCCAAGCCATAGGTCTACAGCTGAACACTTTAAAAACAAAAGTTGCTACGAACAGTTACCAAATCCTATAACAGTTGGCGAGGCAAGTATTGAATACGTAAACGAATATATTTACTTTGGCAAACAAATTTCTTTCAAGAAAACGAGGCATGAAGAGGAAGTAGAGCGTAGAATTAATATCACATGGAAAAAATACTGGAGTTAAAAAAGAGATATTAAAAGCAAAATTTCCTCTAAAGCTGAAGAAAAAAGTCATCGACTCGAGCTTGCTGCCATGTCTATCCTATGGGGCACAAACCTGGATCTACACGCTTAAAATAAGAAAAAAAATACGCTCCTTTCAGCGTGCCGTGGAACAAAGCATCCTAGGAATCAAGCTCAGGGATAAACAAAAAAGTGAAAGTATAAGGAGAAAAGCTAAAATAATAGACGCAGTACAATACATGCAAAGTCTAAAATGGAAATGGGCAGGTCATGTTGCACGGACAACAGATAATAGATGGACAAAGCGTGTCACCAAATGGTAGGGTCCAAGTGGTAAAAGAAGGTCAGGAAAACCTAAAGAACGCTGGGTAGACGACATTCACAAAATTGCTGGGAAAGAATGGATACAGATGGCACAAGACAGAAAAGTATGGAAAAATTTGGAGGAGGCCTATACCCAAAAAGGGGCTATGTCTTGAACATGTATTTACTATGGTATTGATTTTGTAATATTTTTTATCAAGTCATAGAAATAAAGGCTNTCGAGGAGATGAAATATTTACTTAAATTTATATTTCCATTTCTTCGCTCTGGTGTCGAGGTTAAGCGCGGCGTTGAGTTCTGCCACTCAACACGCAATGCCTCCAGAATTCGGCAGAAGGTGGGGAACGGAGTGTCTTAACACAAGGTTCCCTCTGCCTACCCTGCTGTGTGCGGGATACAGCGTGAAGCTGATTTTTTTTTTTATCTCGATATGACGGCACGGACGCAGCAATGTATGCGAATTATTTTGTAGCAACAATCACTGGATACTTTTAAGACTCCTGAGTTGGAGGAGTTAAAGTGAAATGAAAAAACAAATTACTTTTGAAAAAACCACGAGCCACAAAGAATAATGCGACAGTCCAATTTGAGCGTTTCATCCGGAAGGCGGTATTTTTTGCGGAACGCGCACATTCTTTGATGAAACTTGTTGTTCTTTTCAGGCAGCGTCAACTTCAGCTGCATCATAATAAAATTTGAACCGCATTATGTTATTTCCTCTTTCATAATACCTCTATCCTCTTTATATATATATATATATATATATATATATATATATATATATATAGCAAGGTAGGCGGAGGTATTATATTATATCAGTATTACTTAACAACGGTCGGTCGCGCAATTTTCAAGAGATTTTCGTGTTGAGTGACAGAACTCGCTTTTTTTACCTGCAAGAGTAAATGTAAATATTTCACTGTTCCGAAAAAATTCTAATTTAACTATTTATGTATTTATGTATATGTGTTTCTTTGATCAATATGGAACAAAAAAATATGCATAAAAGAAAAGTTCACTATAAAAAGATGTCAAGTTTAAGCGTCAATACATTTTAATTTGTTTTTATAAATATTAATACAGTATATCAGCTTCACGCTGTATCCCGCACACAGCAGGGTAGGGAGAGGGAACCTAGTGCCAAGACACTCCGTTCTGCAATTTCTGCCGAATTCTGGAGGCATTGCGTGTGCCTAGAGCGAAGAAATTGAAATATAAATTTAAGTAAATATTTCATCTCCTCGAGTGGGGATCGAACCCACAACCAGTCGGTTTTACAGTCACACTTCGAGCCGCTGCGCCACAACTGGCCTCGATGTCGATAAAAAAAAAATAATATAGTATATTACATTGCCACCTCCGTCACAATGTCGTAAAACAACAAGCTCACGACCGAGACTGATTTATTTCTTGTAACTAACGCGTATTTACGAGTACTTGTTTTACACCTACGCCTCACTCATTAATTTATAAAAAGCAACAATTTACATAACTATTTATTCATATACGTTATATTATCTATAAATTAGATAAATATACATTCCGACTCACACTTAACCGGTTTTTTTACTTAATACTATAGATACTTGGTCCGAGCCCTTTTTATCTTACAAACATTTTGTTTTCTTATCGTCAATATTAATCTAATTATTAGTGATATACACAATTAATATTTATAATAAAAAATATCTCTATCTTACATTCATTTTATAAATTATTACTCAGAACTAGGGTGTCTAATTCAAGCGAAAGTAATATATAATCACAATCACACATATTTTTATTATATATTAAAAATCTAACTACAGATCTGTATTCATATAGCAAATAACAGACATTTCTACAGTAATAAAATTACATTAAAATATGACAGATGTGAGTAAACACTGTTGTTTTGTGTACGTTTTACATGAAAAGTCGTTGAAAATGTTGCACAATAATTCAAAATATCTGTCGTACATTAATTATCCGTATAATCTGATACACCCACATGAATAATACACAGAACTGACACATTTAAAAATGAAGCTTTTTTTAGCTTCACGTTATATCCCCCTATTAGCAAGATAGGCGGAGGGAACCTAGAGTGGAGACACTCTTTTCTCCACACAATGAGCAATTTTAGATATATTATTGAGAGTTGTTACGAAGACGAGGAAAAGAAAATAATCATTCCATGGAGTGAACGAAATCGAATTCATTACCATCGAGCTTACAATCGACCGCTTTGCCAGGCCGGCACCACACGTCCCTAAAATAATCGGATAGTAATAATATATAGAGTCGCATTCTACAAAGATTTTAAGGCGACATTAGTCATATATTATAAGATAACTAAAAGTTATATTAACATTAAAAACAGCACTAAACAAAAAAAATAATTATAGAGTCGTCGGGTCCTCGTAGCGCAGCGGCACAACATTTGACTATAATCGCGACGGTTGTAGATCCGGTTCAAACTCGGCGTGGCGTTGAGCTCTACAATTCAACCCGCAATATATCAAAAATTTTGTTGGCGCAATATATCAAAAACAGAGTGTCTTAACACTAGTTTCCCTCTGCCTACCCTGCTATATACGGAATTTAGTATGAAACTTACAAAATTAGACAACAGATTTGAATCCAAGAAGGAAAGTCTTGATCATTCGTACAAGCATATAAATAAAAAATAGTCCACGAACCTGCTAACCCAAAATATGTTATCTATTTGGCAAAGTTAGCGAGACATGTACCTCCAGTGCGGTATAAAGCGCAAAGTGAATCATGGAAGCCGGTAAAAGTTATCCCAGATAAAGTTAAATGGCCCTTGAATTGTGCCTTCCACCCCTCGCCTTATCTCCAGCCGAGACTTCCCCAAAATAGAAATACTGCCTCATACATTCTTGCGGTTTCAGTAGGTTTTTTTGTAAACATATCTCCATAAGTATAATACGAAAATATATAAAAAAATCTATACCAACTACAAACTACAGAGATGCTAAAAACATATGAATTATTTTATAAATAATATTTAGAAGTTTATAAGAACGCATGAACGCTGTTTACGTCAACGAAAAAACTTTTTTCTATAGTTTATTTGAAAAACAAAATTATAATATTATGCCTATTTAATTTTATTTAGACAGTCATAATATTACAATTTATTTTTTAAATAAACTATAGTAGATATTACAATTAATCCATAGATGATAAAGAAAAGAATAAATAATTTGATTCTATTTCTAATACAACATCAAAAGCTTTTACTATGAAGTGGTTGTTAAGATAATTGAAATTAGCAATTATAACAAATTCAAATTTGAGAGGTGAAACGGTTAGGGTGAATGAATTATTTTCATTTATTCTCTCTTATAACAAGATAGAGCAAGGCGTGGAGTTACACCACTCAAAACCCAATGTCTCGGAAATTGAGCGGAAACTGGGAAATAAAATATAGTGTTACACTAGACCTGGCCTCTGCCTACACGGCTGCATGCGAGATATAGAGTGAAGCTATTAAATTAACCACACTCATTTCAAATCAACGCGACTTCTAGAGAATGCAATTTTACGCAATTTTAACTTATAAAAGCTATCAAATGAAATATTACAGCTTCTTTTTTATAACCTGAAGCTCTTTACGATCCGGTCCTTTATTGTTGGAGAATTTAATTAAGGTATAAAAAATATGTACTTTTTAAAACCACTTTAAATAATAACGCAAAGAGACTATTTCATGGTGACATAAAATGTTGATGTGCGATGTTTACGTTTGGGAAAGTTTACGAGATCGATTTATACGCGATCGTAATGGTTTAGTGCTGGGTACCTGGTTTTACATTTTACTGACTTTACTGACAAAATTATTGGAACTCCCACCAACTACTCTATAACAAAATATTAGAATTATTATTTTCATGTTGCGGGGTGAGTAATGATAAGGATAATACTATTATAACATAACTTATTTTCTGAAGAAAGAACAATAGTCCAGTCAGTAATGTACCAAACCAAGGAAACAAACACTTAACAATTCCCCAAATAATAATTGAACTGACGATCACCGCACGTCAAGCTAGGGACTAATCAAATGAGAAATACTATTAATGCTAAAATTTTCAATTTTATACTGAACCAAACAGAACATCGAATCAGCATGAAGCTCTGTGCTATATTCAACACATACCCGTAGAGCAGGGCAGAGACATCCTAATTACAGAACGATTTCAAGACTGTGCATGTTGAACACCGCACCTTATATACCACTGATATCTAAATATCAGAGCGGAGAAATTAATGCAAACCCTTTCTTCGAGTGAATTGAACCCATGACCATCACGTTTATAGCAGACGGTTTAAAAAATATCCACTCAATGCAAATCCCTCACAGATTCCCGAGTGAGGTAACCTCATTCAATTTTATATAAAGACGTTCTGAGTGTCGGAACGAATAGAGTTTTAAAGTAGAACTTGTTACTCCCAACACGCTGCACGCTGTCTTATCATTTATTAATAGATTTTGACTTGGCTGTTCAGTATCGCGGACGCCCTCATCTTTAGAACAATACGATAAGACCACCCATACTTTCTTTGTTTCCAAGATTAACCGAACACTTAAGTACTTGAATTCTGCTAAAGGCGGACTTAAGGAGGCGATTCGGAGATGAAAAGAAAGATTTTGAGATAAAGGTGTTGGAAAATTTGAGAGCAAGGTTAAACGGAAAATCTTAGCTGCAAATTTAGCTTTACGGACTTTGTAAAGTGGGAACTAACTAAGTGGGTGTATAACCGTTGTCGTTAATGATGTCAGTCACGCTGCACGTGTATGCAGTTCAACCTAATTAACACTGATATGAGCTTCTTTTGGGAAGTGTTTTTAAGAGGATGGGCTGTGTTTGTTTAGAGATCCAATTATTTGATTAGAGATTGTATATCATATTTTAATGCGCAAAAGCGCGGCGTTAGGTTCCGTCAATCATTATATAATGTCGTAAAAGGGGAAGCGCTTAAGTAGTGAGTTCTCTGTAATGTAATTTTAATCTACAACATTTAAAAACATCTCGACTGCACAATAGTGACATATTTCGTATGCTTTTATAAAGATAATATAAGTATTATTTAAAAACTTTCAGTAAATCGATATAAAATGGAATTTCGGTATAAGGTAAAATATTAATAATATATTTGAAATATTTCAATAACTATGAGAGGTGATATTAAAAATTCTTTCAATAAAATTTTATTTTGGCCTTTTATGTGATGCTTTCTCACATAATATTTTGTTAATACATAACATATTGTGCACTATTTATATTTATGATATTTCTATTATTACTACTATTGATAGCGCAATATCTCGAAAATTCGGTGAAAAGTGGGAAACGGGTGTCTTGATACTAGTTCTTTCTATCCTGCTGTGCAGAAGAAAGCATAAGTTTGAAAAGAAAGCTAACAAATGGAAAATATATTTTTTGTCTTTAAGTTTTATCCCGCACACAGTAAAATAGGCAAAGGGAACTTGGAAACCTTGTGTTAAACTATGTTCCCTTTAAAACACTTCTGTTCCCTACTTTCCGTCCAATTCTGGAAGCATTACTTGTTAAGTGGCGGAACTCAACGCCGCGCTTTGCCTCGTCGCCAGAGCTAGGAAATGAAAATATTAGATATTTAATTCGAAAATAAATATCAAGTAGTCATTTTAAATTAAAGCGAATCAAAGTTTGATATGATTTAAATCAAACTGCCGTTAAACTATAATTATAATTGTCACTTTCCCCGCGCAAGTTAGACGTGACTAATTAACCTTGCCCACTGCAGCGGTTCATTTTGGATTTAAATCGCCTCATCGGTCTAACAAAGGAGGCGATATTATATGCTATAATTATAAATAATTCCTTTACCTTACGCTAAGAAAAGGAACAGAAAAATAGCAAAAGTGTAAGTAGCACAATTTAAAAAAATCATGATTTTTTAGCTTCATATATATACATTCTCATAATCTATATATATATACATTCTCATAGTCTATCTTCTAGCGCAGGGGTTCCCAACCTTTTCTTGATCAAGGACCACTTTTATATCTTTCTTGGTAGCAGGGACCACTATGCATGTAGGTATAATAAAAATTTACTGTGATAATCAAACAGAAACTTCGCCTCACCATCCCCAGTCATAAAATTAAACTCGTTCGCGGACCATATTTAGGCTTCTGCGGACCACTGGTGGTCAAAAAATATTCTATTTTGCACTTTCGGCCCATTATCCCTAACAATATCTACAACAGCAATACTGCATTTCATGCAACAGCTTAATTTTTTTATACATATCGTATAGAAGGATAGGCAGAGAGGACTTAGTATTAAGGCTCAATTATCGAGAGGAGATGAAACTCTATGCTTCTCTACCAGAGCAGATAAAAAAAATTAAAAATAACTCCTCCGAGTTTAGATCGAGGCCACATCCGACACGATCGTGAAATACTGTCCCGCCGCCTCCAATTTCTCAGCATCTATCCTGTAATATTAATAATCAATATACTCGAGCTATCTACAGCGAGCAGTACCAATACAATATTAATCAAAATTATAACCCAGCATTGTAATAGGCTCGTGATGATCCCCTAACTGTGCAAGATACATAATGAACGGCCGTCAGTCAGCCGTCAGTCCGTCCGTCGACTGACGGAATACATTACGTTAGTGTACGAGTGGAGGTATTACATAGTATGCAAATTGTCTGAATGAGATCTAGAAATGGTTATTAATATTTAATGTTGAGTTAATAATAGTATGTATTGTTAGATCATTTGCAGTGGAGAGTCTTAGAGAGGGGAAAAAATAGGGATGTATTTTCCATCATCCGCAATGGTGGTGTTTTTTAGATTTTGTAGATTTTTTTCAACTTCACCTTTAACATTGTATAACAGAAAGATAAAGACTAGAACCTAGTGTCAAGACACTCTATTTTTCACATTTCACCTTTTCGATGTTATTGTTTGGAGTACTAAATGTCGCAAATCTAAAATAATTCCGCAAATATAATAACTTTCTGTAAAAACGAAAGCGTTGTATTTTTGTTTAGATTTAAGTGTTTAAACTTATAAGATACTCTTTTATTAAAATTAATCATTCATTTTCAGCATGCTGTAATGTCTTTTAAAGTTAAGTCAGCTCACTCTCTAGTCAGCGGTGTCAATATCAATTTTGTCAAAACCAATGGCAAAACCTAATAAAACTTTATTATATAGAAACGGGATCAATAAAATATTTATGTATTCGTCTATATATATATTGGATTTAAACTCACGAGCATCGCATTTAATACACGCACCAATGACGACTGCAGCTTGTATAAGTCATAGTTATTTATAATTTTACGTATTTTACAAATAAAAGTTAAATTGCATATTAAATAACCGTAAAACGTAATAAAATCCAATATCCACAGCTTTACTATCGTCCAGAAGGATATCAAATATCGACGCAATCTGTCGGTGAATTCAGCAAATTTCAGACTTCTTTATTCAACAACGAATCGAATTTTAGAACAAAGAATAGATCCAAGTGGATTTAATATTGGACAACGAGTACTGAATGTGATGATTTAAAACGCAAATACTATCAAAGCTATTTACAGAGCTCTGTAAGCGTACTATAGGTGCAGTAATAACTTCTGATAATTCTGATAATCTGTGGGAGCTAAATAATGTATTTTGTACTTTAAAACCTCGAGCAAACCTCGAGAACCTAGTATTAAGACACTCTGTTCCCCACTTTCTGCCAATTTTTTGGCGAAAATTAATGCCGGTCTTTTGCCTTCGTGCCAGAACGAAGAAAGGAATATATTAAGAACTAATAATTCATTCCCTCGAGTGTAGATCGAACCCATAACCGTCGCGTTACAGTCACGCTCTTGAGCCCCTGCGCCTGTGTAATATTATTGTTTTAGTAGTTAATTTCTTTGTGGAAATAAAGAATTATTATTATTATTTATTTCCTCTCTTATCATACAATTTCAAAAAAGTGAACTTATAATTGATTTATTTCTGCTTAGTTTACAAAAAAAACTATAGATGTTATAAAAAAATAACTATAAAATGTAAAACATGATACCATTAAGGTTACTAGACAAAGCAAAATAAAGCTGATAACATAGAACACACAGTATCATTAGCATATTACGACGACCAACGAACAGTATTTGAAAAAAATATATTTGAATTTTGCCAAAAGAATTCCAAATCTCAAAGCTTGATAATTCGGGGCGCCCCATAACGTCATTTAAAGACCAAAATATTGTATCAGCGTCACAATAAAGATGAAAGAACATAATGTTTGAGAAGGAAAAAACAAAGTCTCGTTAGCAATGATCATACTAACAAATGCGATCTTTGGAATATTTTTATTGTGATCCCATTAAAAATTGAACCTTAGCTCATTGTTAAAGAGTTCAAAGTCGTTTTCTCTTGTCTCATCTTAATGTTACAGCATCTTGGTAATGAGCTAATACAGTTACCTACTTTTCCAATTTCTTGTAATTCCTTGATTCTTGTGAATATTATTGCTCAAACTTTTAAAAGTGATTTTAGGTACAATATATTTACGAGAACTCTAACTTAGACGGATGATATTTATTTTATAATATATTTTTGTTTTATCATTCCGTTAAGACATTATTTTATTTGAATATGAAGATATAATCAAGATAAGGCATTTATATTTTTCTGAATCGGTGGTCTATGATCTTAGGGAAACTAGGCCCCTTTTAACGTGAGGATTGTACCTTGCCAAGTGGACGTAGAGTCTAATGAATAATGTGCGAAATTACGAGCTGGCAGATGTAGGTCACCCGAATATCCAACAATACCTCACGGTTTCCCTTCTCAACTGCTTTGGCCGCGGACTACGGGGACTACAATATAATGTGGACCACGGCGGAGAGAACCTGCTCGGCATGTCGCGGAGTCATGCTTAGAAGTAACTTACGCGCACCTAAAGAGAGAGACTAGGTTACGTGAAATGAGAAAAAATAGAGAGTAATTTTATGAAAAAAACACTCAATCATTTCTCTCAACTGTCGTATGTGAAATTAGGCTTTCCAATAATTTGCTCCTCGATTGGTTTTTACTTAGTTCTTCGATTGACGTCTTAATATGACAATGCTTAAAATTCGCTAGCGAGTAAAGTGATACTATACTGTTTCAAATATTTTCTTTTTTTAACCTTAATGAATAAAGGAAGTGCAGCGTTATTTTTTGCATTATATTTAAGTAAAATATTAAAAATAGAATAGTCCGAATTTTTTCAAGGGGGTTTTCACAGCTATATTTACAACTGCATTCTTTCAAGGATATTGACGGCACATCAATAAATTATATATGAGCAAACTCGTTTGATCATTTACTTAGAATCTAAACTGTGGAACTTTTACGGTGTTAAACTCCTCACTAAGGTTGATAGATTTTGAACCTTACTATTTTTTTACTTTCGATGAGTAATGAGCTTAGAATTACCGCCAGAAGGAATCAAAGGCCGGCGACGCACCTGTAGCTGCTCTCTTACCACCAGGTGACACGTACGCTCGTTTACCTTGTCTATTGCCATAAAAAAAATCTCTCAATTTTGCTCACAAAAGAAACAAGATGATTTAAGCTGTAAACGCAATAGGTTGTTGGTTCGATTCACACTCGTGAAAATGAAATCAATTTAATATTTTTCTAACTACGCTCTGATGTCAAGGCAAAGCGCGGCGTTGAATTCCACGGCTGAACACGCAATGCTTAGCGGAGTCTTAACGGTGTTAAGAGTTAAAGTTTAGTATGCTATGTATTGCTACATGCGGGATACGGCGTGAGGGTGGAAAAAAAAACTAAAACAAATCTCAACTCTTTGATAACAGTAGCGTTAATTTTAATGGTGGAAGCCTATATTTGAAATATATTTTTTACCGAATACCTGATCCGTAATGTTGTTTTATGGCTGCTTTAACGAGATTAATAAGCCGACTCGTGCTTCTTAACAAAATATAATCCAATAAATATATATGAAAATACTTAATAATTGAAGTATATTATATTATAATGTTACAGAAAAAATTGTTTATATTTTTTAACTAATTTTAAGAAAAAAGAGATTAACAGTTTGTCATTTAATCACTACATAGTACTACATAAAACAAAATCGATTTCCACAGTCTGACCCTATGTATGCTCAGATCTTTAAAACTACGCAACGGATTTTGATGTGGTTTTTTTTTATGGATAGAGTGATTCAAGAGGAAGTTTTTTAGTTTTTTATATGTTTTTATGTACAATAACATCAGTTGCATAGTAAAAAAATTCTGTTATTTTTGAGGTTTATCTCAGGCTGAACTCTTCAAGATTTATAAAAATAATGCACTAAAAATTGTACACCTTGAAAAGGTCTACAGAAAATTTCGCAATGGAAATGTCTATCTTTTATGGACAACAACTATTTTTGTCAATCACATTTTATTAGAAATAATGGCTATTTTTCGAAGCGATTTTAAACAATACTACATTAATTTTTAGCCATTTAATATCTTAAATACTTTGGTGACTTAATATAGATCAATATGATAATATAAAGTATGTAACTTCAATTAATATTTTAAGATATTACAGTTTTAAAACACAGATACGTAGCGGTTACGGCGGTACCGTCCAGCCGAGGCGGCGCATTCTCATAAATAGCGCGCCGGAGGCCGCGCTTTGCGATAACTTGTTTTATTTTTTTAACATTCAATTGAATATTCTTATGAAAAGTATAAAAATGCAACTTAAGATTTTAATAATTTTCACATTGGAAATCTTAAATGCTTTGCAAATACATAAAACAAGAACGTAATTGACTATTAAGTAAATAATTCCGTAGTTTAAGCGGGCAAAGCCGCGTTTGGGTCGCTAGTTACGAGTAGGTATATGATACTGTTGATATTGGGCAATATTTGATGATATTTAATTGGGCAATGTATCTATGTACTATGTATGTATCTACTTAGGCCTCCAAGCAAGTGTGCTAAGATTTATAATTGTATATTTGTCTACAAATTAATCAGAAACTAAAAGTCATATCAAGATGATTGTTTTTTGATTAAAATCAAATAGAATGCATTCACCTATGTAATTAATAAAGTAAATAAAGTTGGATTATTTTTCTTATATGTTTTTATTAAATATTGTACTCTAATATCTTCTACACGTTAGATATTATACATGAAAGATATTAAAATCGAATTTCGTGTGGCTTATAATTGTTTTGCATAAGTTAACTATTGAAGATTTATTGACTTAAGATATTATGTCATAAATGACAAAAAAAAAATCTCTTAAAACGATAATTAAACAGAATTTATCAATTAAAAAAATAGGTCATCAATTGATAAAGATTCCGTTTATACTTTTTGAATCTTGTCGTAACTCTATCTTGTAGAAAGCTAGTAGACATTTTGCTTATCGACCAGATAGAAAAAGTATTAAGTTAATAAAATACGTTTTTTTTAGTTCAAATTACATTTAAAAACTTATTCTGAGGGAGGCATGTTCTTTAAAATTATATAAGTGCATTTTAATAAAATGTGAAAAAAAAAAACAATTCGCGCTTTTTCCCGCACGGTAGAGAAATCAGAGGAAATCTATCGTTAAGACACTCCGTTCTCCATTTTCTTGCATTTTCCTTCTTCATTCATCTTTCTTATTTCATTGCATGTTGAACGGCGGAATTGACTCCGCGCTACGTATACCAAAACGGGAAATTAAAAATACTCTTCCAAGTGGGAATCTAACTCCACACTCCACCAAGACAATCTCTACATTGCGAATAAAAACAAAATAATGCATCGCGAGTAAATCATTCTTTATTAACATCTAACAACACAATATTATAATCCTTAAGCTACTTTGTTTAGAAAATAACTTAACAACTTAAGGAATATTTACAAGAAAAGAAAGTTAGGTAAGAAAAATCAATGGCCAACAAAGTTTCAGCTCCAGCGTCCCCCGTCCCAGCGTCCCCCGTCCCAGCGTCGCTGCGTCGCCGCCGTACTTAGAAACGAGTTCTAATAAAATGTTTTTATTCTTCTAAGCACAAACAATTTCTGGGCGAGAATTTATGAGATAACTTTAAATATATCTTTTCATATATATTTTACATAATATAGTGATACGCTATTCAGTGTACAGTAGGGTAGGTACCGTCCTATTTTCGAGATTGAGCGATAAAACTTAACACCGAGTACCATCTACCAGACTAGGAAAATGAAAATAATTAAAATATATGTAGTTGTTTATCAAAAACACACGATTATTGCGCTTACAGCCAGACGCTGTGCCTGCTTCAAAACGACAATCTCGAAATCCTATATCGCGTATTTAATTACTTTACAACGATATTAATCTAGCGACAGTTTGATTGAAATATCTGATAGTATCACAGCTAGGCTTAGTATTCCATTCACAGTATTCAGGTACGATTTAGTACAAACTAATGCCTTGCTATAATGTATTCAACGCGTCTTCGCTGTTAATGAATATAGTAACGTGATATTATTGTAGGATTCAATAGTTAAATTTATATACTTAATAAGAACAGAGTATTTGTAAATACAGGATTTCTCAGGTTCCCTCTGCCTACCTTGCTGTGTACAGAATGTAACGTAAAGCTCAAAATGTAAGTATGGACCACTAAAAGAGGATTTATCGGAAGTCCTGTAAGAACAAAAAAAACGTGATTGTTTATTTTACTTTTTAAAGTATAGGCAAATAAAGTAACCTTTGACGAATTAAATATTTTAATTTTCCTTAAATAGTAAAACACCGCGTGGTGCGTACGTACGTAACGTCTCGAAATCAAACAGTAGAAAACTAAATATTGACACTAGATTTCCTCTACCTACACTAATATCCGAAAACTTCAAAGATTCCTAACGAGATATCAGTAAAATACGAAATAACTCAATCTTGTAGTCCACCGTCCATCGGTTTGTTAAAATATTAATATTGAAACTTAAAGATAAAACATATATTTTACTATTTTATACACCTTTTAACTCTTCACTATTTATTGTCTTCAGGTTCGATCTCAAAGGAGATTAAATTCCGCTGTAAGACTTTAGTAAAAAGGAATTTCTCTTTATTGATTAAAAATGTTGCTCTTTTCGTTAAATATCGGCGCTGAAATTCAAGCTTAATTAAAATACCGAATGCTGTGTGATTGTATGCAGTGTGGAAGTGTTACGGGTACCTGGGAGGTAATGGTGCGTTGTAATTTATTAGTTCATTCAATTAACAATAATAATCTGTTTGTTTTTTAGCAAATACGTTATATTGGTAATTTATTATGTATATATGTTTGTTATGTCGGAAAAAACTTATTACAATAATTAAACTTGTATTTGAAAAGTATTATGTACACATTTCAGATTATTATAAGTACAAAAATTATTTGAATGTTGTAGAATTTGAATCCCCACCTTTTTCTAAAATAATGTTATATTTTCATAGCTACTCGCTGTATCCCGTATATAGCAGGGAAGGTAGAAGGAACCTAGTGCTATTAGAGCGGGTCAATAAAATTAATTAGTTCCTCCGAGTAGGCAATACCTATAACCATCGTATTTACGGTCAGAGCTGTGCCGTTGCGCTAAGACGGCCTCAAATTATTCAGCAAGTTATTGTAAAAAATGAATGCTTATTTTCTTAATATTGAACTAAATTTAACAAAAAGTTAAAATTTTAAAAATTATTGACTAAATTCCGAAGTAAATAGTTAAAGTTTTAAGCGACAAGATAAATTGAAATATTTTTCTTGAAAAATTTAAATAAAGATCATTTATATTGCTAAAGCTCAAAACAACTTATATTTTATCGACTTCAATTGCGACGGCAATTTTATTTATCAAAAATTTACTTATTTTCAGTTGTCAAAAAACTTTATTATTTGAAGACGTCGTGTCGCAGCAGCATAATGTTAGCATAATATCTCGAAACCTATCTATCTGATTTTGATATTATATAATAAGACTTACGAAAAATTGGTTCACACACATACAAACAAACAGACACATCACTCACGAAATTTAGAACACGTGCTTGAAAGCCTAAATAGATCATCATTTATAACTATTAACTAACTATCAAATCACATACTCTACATATTAAACAATATCTTTTATCCAAAATTCGTGGCTTATGACAAGATATTTCCAATAAAGATTATTCCCCACCAGTGGAGTCTCGTAGACTCGATTAAAACGTTGCACAGTTAATGAGCTTTGGCGAAATACTTGTAGCGATTCATTGCGTCCAATTGATGAAGAATTATGAGATTGTAATTTCGAATGAGCTTTTATGGTAACTGTAATCATTTAATATTAAAATCATCATTTCATTCATCGAGATTGCTTAATGGACAACTTCCACTGTCCACTTCACTCTTTTTTATGGTTTAGATACATTTCACGCAATTACACGCATGATTAGTAAAAGTTGGAATTTTATTTATTTATCTCTGCAATTCACTAGAGTGCCTGGTCAAGCCTTAGTCTGTAAACAAGACAAAGCGCGGCGTTGAACTCCACCACTAACACTAGTTTCTCTCTGCCAGGGTAGGCAGGAGTAATGCTTTAAAAGCGTGAAGCTGCTCCATAAGCAATCGTTAAGCTTGTTCCATCTATACTTAGTGCAAAGCGGAACATTAATACGTATTGCTTAGTGTAAAACATTAGGACACTATCCACTAATACCGAACACGCTTCATTTGAAACGACAATTCAAACCAAGAATGACCAAACTTGTGCTAAGCCTTAATAGCCCAATAAAGGTTCCGCTGCACGGTCTTTACACCGAATTAACCTTTCCATTTAATTGTGCTCCCCGCAAATAAAGAGAAGTGGTATAGAGCGAGGAGTGTACCACAGGGTACATTATAGGACCCAGGTTTTATTTACTATTTATTATCTTTTGAAGTTATTACAGTTATTTTCTTATCGTTTGTAATTAATCAATTTTTGTTTTGTTTAAATAACCTTTATTAAGTCAAAAAATATTTTATATCTAAATAATTCTGATTATCTCAGTAAAATACCAAATTGAATTTTTTTAATTTTGTTGTTACAGGAACCATAGAGTAACATATTACAGAAAATAAACAATAAAATAAAAAAATAAAATAAATAAATCGGCTTCACGCTGTATCCCGCACACAGCAGGGTAGGCAGAGGGAACCTTGTGTTAAGACACTCCATTCCCCATTTTCTGCCGAATTCTGGAGGCATTGCGTGTTGAGTGGCAGAATTCAACGCCGCGTTTAACCTCGACACCAGAGCGAAGAAATGGAAATATAAATTTAAGTAAATATTTCATCTCCTGGAGTGGGGATCGAACCCACAACCAGTCGGTTTTACAGTCACACCTCGTGCCGCTGCGCCACGACCGGCCTCAATAAAATGACAATGACAATAAAATGTTAATTCGAATTAAGTTATTTTAGTATTAAGGAATAAAAAAATATGTGACAATTCTACCTGTTTTTCTTTTTGATCAAACAGCTTAAAATCATTGGATAAATAATATATTGGATTTAAGAAATACTAAAGAATTAAAAATAAAAGCGCAGCGTTAAGTTTCGCTCAATATGCAATGTCTCAAAAATTTGGCGGAAACAAAAATTGGCGTTTTAACACTAGGTTCTTTCTGTCTGCGGTATGCGCGATAGAGAAATAGTAAAACATAAATTTTATTTAAAACAAATATTTCAGTCAAATATTAACATAAATATATTAATAAAGATTATACATGACTATTCATTTTGCAAACGTTGTAAATTATACCCTTATTAATATAAAACCAACAGTATATTAACTAAATACGCTCATAAATCACGATTGAATTGAGCATGAAGCTAATAACAAAGTAGATACCGACATAAATTATACATCGTTGTTGGTGTTAAATTAGCTATTAATTTGATCAGAATTAACTAAAGCAAAAACCGACTTCATTATACGAGTTCATATTGTTTTAAGTTTTTTAAGTACATGCGTATCTCAATTTATTTCTATTCTAGTGATACTTTATTTCGTTTTTTTATGTTACAGTAATGAGCCGTAGTCGTAGTACCAAGACACTCCATTCCCCAATTTTGGAGTCTTTGCATGTTGAGTGGCAAAACTCAACGCCGCAGTATGTCTTATTACTAGAACGAGTAAACGAAAATAATTCATACCCACTTGTGGGAACTGAAACCACAAAGTCCACGTCACGTTTCCAATGAGACACTGCCACTGGCCTCAACATATATACATATGTCTTAAATCCTTTACCCGGTATAACATACTGTAGTCAAACAAATCCAAACACCCCAGTCGACCCTCATCAACAAAAGTGTTAATCACATCCGTCCTAACGAACGAAAACGCTAATACTAACGACGTCAGCGGTCACAATCACAATCACTGATAACATCGACGCTGACTGCGCGATTGGTTTAGTGGATTCATTAACATTGCTTTACTTAACGCTCCCTTCTAACGTTTTAAGGAAATTTCGTTATATTTGTCGTTTTCTGTGCTTGGGAGAAAAATATTTGTGATTAGTTAAGAAATATTATGATAATGTAACTATAGAAAGTGAACTGCCCTATGTTTTGTTTTTAATTTTTCTTCACGCTGTATCTCTCATATAGCACGTTAAGCACAGAGTATCTAGAGACGTAAAAAATATCATTGGTCTCTCCTTTTATCCTTACTATCATTATTTGAAATTATTTCCGTAATCAGTAACTTCTTAAATATGTCTGTCTATTTTATGTAGACAGACAATCACTATAAAAGTAAGATATAATTAATTATCTTCATAACTAGATGAATATGTAACCTAATTTCATGATCGAGTTCACTGTAAGCCTACCGTCACCGTCAACGTGATTTATTCGTTCCGTCCGTTTGTTAATACTCTTAGTCTACAGCTTATTGAGGATTAAATCGTGGGCCTAAATTAGATTTTCGGCAACTTATGTCAGCGGACCTTTGGGAAATAGTGGAGGTAAATATCTTTTTTTTTTGTTTCTTAAATAATTAAATTTTGTTTCTTAAATAAATTTGTATATTTTTGTAATAATAA
Organism: Heliconius hermathena; assembly: GCA_013403705.1. Taxonomy (NCBI): domain Eukaryota; kingdom Metazoa; phylum Arthropoda; class Insecta; order Lepidoptera; family Nymphalidae; genus Heliconius; species Heliconius hermathena. The sequence goes on from JAAIXJ010000064.1 coordinate 246,932, forward strand.
TGTCATTAAAATAATAAAAAAAAATAAATTAGATTCACGCTGTATCCCGCACGCAGCATGGTAGGCAAAGGAAACCTAGTGCTAAGACAATTCGTCCCACACTTTCCACTGAATTCTGGAGGCATTGCGTGTTAAATGGCGGAACTCAACGCCGCGCTTTGCCTCGAGACAATTTGCTAAAATTTGTTCAAATAATGTGACTTCATGAAAATATTTACTTTCACAAAAATTTATTATATACTGTCTAACTGATCATAGTAAATACATTTAGATCTAAAACAATCTTAAAAAAAATAATAAAAATACTTAAAAAAAAACGAAATCAACTTCACGGTGTATCCCGCACAGAATATCTTTGTTCACGACGGCCTAACTTATTAATGTATATTTAAAGTATAGATACGATAATAACCTAAAGATTTGTAACATTAGAAATGACTTAATGAGCAATTCGTCGTCAATAACTCTGTCAAACCTACCCAACATTGTTAGGAAATGATAAATTCCAACCAATACATCGTTACAAAGACAAATTAATTGTTGAAGGATCTATTGCCTTCTATAGCGTTACTATGAATATGTATTAACGTATTAATTCGATGGTTGCAGCGCACGGTAATGGCTGGTATCGATCAGTGCAGTTGATGAGTTTGATGCTTTCGCAAAATAGAGTATTGATGTAATTTGGAATATAAGACCATCAGGAAAATTTGAGTCACAGTGGAACGGCATTCGACTATAAATCTCAATATTTGTAGGTTCTTATCCCTTCAGAGGGATGATAAAATTAAATTATTTTAATTTTCTTGGTATAGTGGACAAAACACGGCGACTACCACTTAAAACCTTTCTATACCTTTTATACCTATACCTTTTATACCATTCTATACCTTGAAATATAGGGAGTGTATTAACTAATTTAACAAGAGATTCTTCTTATCTATCATGTTATGTGGAAAAAACATGAAAAAGAAAATGTTACACTTGGGATGGGAAAGAAGTTTTGCAGTTAGAAGTATAAGTAGAATAGTTTTTAAATAAAACAGTATCGGTCTTAAATTGAGAGTAAGGTATACCTACATACGGGATATGTAGGTACATCCGGGTAGTCTGCCAACGTGCCAAGAAGAACTCTGGAGACTTAACTCCGCCACACTCCACTTAATGAACTTAACTTAAAAATGTCAAAATATAATTGTATATTTTGCACAATTATAAAATTTGTTTATAGTTTATTTGATTGTGTGTAATTATAGTGAGGATATAAGAAATTTTTATTAATATTTTCAATTATCTTTATTCATACTGTATCTTGAATAGAGCAGAGTAAACAGAGTAGGTAGACGGAATCTAGTTTTTAGAGCACTAACTACTAACTTTAGTAGTAGTGGTAGTGATAAACTGTACTCCGTTCCCCACTTTCCGCCTAATTTTTGATACATATAGTAACGACGTCCACTATTATATATATTTTAATATGAATAAATGATACTATTGTCTACGATAATGAACGGCAAGCTATCAATATGATATCAGTGCCGAAGCTGGACGAACCCTGGTTTTATACTCGATCGTTAACATATTAATACATTGTTACTAGTTTAGGAAGGAACATTCCTCTAGTTGTGGTCTATATAGACTGTGTTTTTATGTAGAATAGTAGCGTAGGAGCGTAAGCGTGCGACTGTAAACGCGACAGGTTGTGGATTCGATTTCCACTCGACTGAATGAAATGTTTAATCTGTTTATTTACTCGCTCTGTTAAGGAGGCATAACGCGGCGTTAAGTTCCATCGTTGAACAAGTAATATCTTCAATATTAATTGGAAAGTTAGGAACGGGAGTGTCTCAATGGCAGGTTGCCTTTGCTTATCCGCACTTAGCTAAATGGTTTTTGAATGAAAGGTTAATAACAGTCATATCTTTACAGTTAGACGCTGTCCTACTGCGGCTTGCGCAAAATAAAATCATAATTCTAATTATAATATAATTAATGCTTTCAGTATACATACGTCATACATACATACATACACACATACACACACACATCGCTATCTCCACCAGTTCCAGTCGAGCCTAATCGCGTATAGAAGCTAATTAACCGCAAGCACTAATTGATGTAACTATACACAAAGCAGACAACCGCAGTTGACACAAAGACAAGCGTATTATTACTAGCTCCATAATGTACCTACGGGTATGTTTTATTTATGAATCTCTGTCAATTTTAGTTTGTATATTTGGGAAGCTCCTTTAGTGCACTGGTACAAATGTGACTGGTAAGCACGATGGTTGTGGGTTCAATAGCTATTAGAGGAAATTAATTATTCTCTTTATCTTGCTCTGGTAAAGAGACCAAACGTGACGTTAAATTTCGCCATAAAAGTCTCGCAATGTCTCAACAATTAGGCAGAACCGAGTACATTAACAATAGTTTCCCTCTTCTTATCGGTACATACGGGATCCAGCGTGAAGTTAAAAGTCAGATCGTGATTATCGTTTTTGATAAATATAGACCATATTTTATCACACAGAACAGTTATTTCTGACACCTTACCCTAATAATAATCTATACTCTTTACTTAATATTATAAAGATGCAAACTTTGTTTGGTTAAATGGATTTGATTTTTTGATTAGTTTGAGAAATGTTTTTATGGTAGACTAGCGGCTCGCCCACGNTAATTGATGTAACTATACACAAAGCAGACAACCGCAGTTGACACAAAGACAAGCGTATTATTACTAGCTCCATAATGTACCTACGGGTATGTTTTATTTATGAATCTCTGTCAATTTTAGTTTGTATATTTGGGAAGCTACTTTAGTGCACTGGCACAACGTGTGACTGGTAAGCACGATGGTTGTGGGTTCAATTGCTATTATATTAGAGGAAATTAATTATTCTCTTTATCGTGCTCTGGTAAAGAGACCAAACGTGACGTTAAATTTCGCCACAAAAGTCTCGCAATGTCTCAACAATTAGGCAGAACCGAGTACATTAACGATAGTTTCCCTCTTCTTATCGGTACATGCGGGATACAGCGTGAAGTTAAAAGTCTGACTTTTCGTGATTATCGTTTTTGATAAATATAGACCATATTTTATCACACAGAAGAGTTATTTCTGACACCTTACCTTAATAATAATCTATACTCTTTACTTAATATTATAAAGATGCAAACTTTGGTTGAATTGATTTGATTTTTTTTTGATTAGTTTGAGAAATGTTTTTATGGTAGATAATCCATTTATCGCGGAAACGATAATAATTTTAACGACGATAATTTTAATTACAATTTTAATATTTTTTTTTTTTTTTTTTAACGACGATAATTTTCGAGAAATATGAAAAATGATACAAAATAGAAGAGCTTTCAAGAGCTTGATGATCATGTCTTATTTATTTCCGTGTGACCAAGCGATCTCGTATATGAAAGAGTAGTCAGAGGGAACCTGGAACCCTTGTGTTAAGACTCTTTTCCCCTTAAAATACTTTTGTCTCCTTTCCGTCGAATTCTAGAGGCATTGCGTATTGGCCGTAGTGGTTTGCCACGCTCGTTACAAGAGTAATAAAATGAAAATATTAAATAATTAATTTCGTCGGTGGGGACCGAACCAGTAACTTGTTACATGTTTATATATTAATAAAGTATATAATATTAGTATAAAAAAGATTACCAGTTAAATGTACACTAAACGAAAACAATACGTGAATATTTCAAAGGAACAGATATAAGCTAAACCTAAGCAGAAACAAAACCAAAAATTCTAACCATTTTTCTTTTTCACATAGCATTGCTGCTAGAAATATTGCTCCCACAATTTTGACGTTCAGCATTATTGTCCCATGTCCCTTCTTAAGCACGACTTTGTGAAGACAGTATTTTCTAAAGCTCTTACGACTTCAAGTGAACCTAATTTCAACGTTTCTAACACACAACTGATTTCAAGTTGTTTAGTTTTATTTATTTATATAATAGTTTCTGTTTCGAGATTGTAAGCATCTTTAAAGTTTTCTTGTAACTCACTACCATAAGAGAGAGTAACAGCTTTTACTATTTTTATATAATTTAGATAGTAAATATTAAAATAAGAACAATCTGTAAGATTTGTAAAGTGTCACTCCACACTTAGAAATAATCGTTTAAAATTTTGCCATAACTAAAAAAAACATTCAGCACAAGAGCTAGTATCAAGAAACTTCGTCCCCCACTTCCCGCACAATATTCGAAACATTATATGTTGAGTAGCGGAAGTCCAAACCACGACTTAGGTTGTTATCAGAACCAATTGACGCGTCAGTCAATCAGCCATTAATTTAATTTATTCATACATTAATATTTTACTTAAAATAATAAACTAATAAATATATGTTTTTTTCCATTTAATATTTTTTTCCATTTATTTTTGCAATTGCTCCATCAAAGCAGATTGCAGTTTCCCAGAATTTTAGAGAGCAAATCCCTTGTCTGTATAAATTTTCAACCCTCTGGGGCTCATTTCCGTTACACCACGACAAAGGCGTTCATTTGCTATGACGACTACAAACATATTGGTTTCAAATACTTTATTGCTTTACGACTTTATTCTTTAAATCATAGAGGCTAAAATCGGGAATCCTCTAGAAAACTCGCTAATGACTTTATTTTTTTATTTGTCAAAAGGAAATTCGTTGCAATTTTCCATTTGTGACAGAATTGGGTTGTTTTGTTAATAAATGTTGTGATTTTTTTCACATTTGAGAAAGGAAGGAAAGAAAATATTGCTTGAAAATAACTATGCAGTGTAATTAAAATGACATCTGACGTTGATAAAAGATTCTTTTTGTACAGCCTTAAAATTATCAAATTTCGATAAAGTGAGTAAACTCAAAACATACTTACTATATATTTCAACAGTCAGTTTCTTTTTAGTTTTATTAATTTCATATTTCTCTGACATTCTTTAGAGTATGTAGAGAGTAGAGTCTAGTGAAACATTATCCTATATTTCGTATAACCTTAGACTATAACTACCTAGGTAGACCTAAACCTAGGTTTCTAGTCCCTTGGCCTACTCAGCTGTGCTGTAAAATCATGATGCTAAACAACGCTTCCATTTATGAGATTGGTGCACAACGTACGTGTGAAAAGTCATTGGGAGATCATATAGCAGAAAAGCTATAGTATGTAGACAAGTTTATACGTTATATTATACACATACATAAAAATCATTCCATTATACTCATGTCAGTGTACCCACATCAGAATTTGATAATATGATCTTCGAAAGAGGTTAACAATTTAATAATGTTTCATAGGTCACGTCAATCCTGACCGATCGAGCCCCAATCCATCTTAATTATTCTGAAGATATTTCATATAAAAAATTAAAGTAAAAATCTTATTATTTTTTTATTTTTACATAGAAAACCAAAACAACACCACAAACTTTGCACTAATAATTTCTTTTTTTAAGCTTTACGCTATATTCCGCACATAGCAGTGTAGGCAGGGGGAACCTGTGAAGCTAGTGTTAAGACACTCCGTTCTGATTAATTCTTTCAATTCATTTCTACTTTTCTGTCAAATAAACAGCTATAGAAACCAAATAGTTCGTAATTTCTTCTTTATATTTTCTATCACTTTATGTCATCTAAAATGTTAAAAATATTTTTATTAACTTTTACACTTCGTCCCACATGTTATAACCAAATTATAAAATCTATTTTTTTTGTATTCCGTCTAAAAAATTTTCTACTATAGTAGGAGAATAAGAAAAGAAAACCGGCCAAGTGCGAGTCAGACTCGAGCACCGAGGTTTCCGTACCAATTTCAATATCGTAGGCCAACGGAAAGTAAAGTAAAGTTGATAAACTTAAATTTTTGGGCATATGCACTCACTTTTTATTTAATTGACTGTAAATATAAGTATATAAATTTTGTTAATATTTAATAATTAAAAATAAATGTTGTTAATATATAATAATTGTAATATACCTATAAATATTTCACTTTTCGGATTTTTTACACTATTTGTGTTGTATATTATCACGACCATTTTTAAGGGTAGGTCCACGGAAAGTACCATATAGATATTGATTAATGTGAATTTCAAACAAGATGTATCAAAACTTTTTTCTGTTTTCCAAGATTCTGTGCTCCAAAGTACTGTAGGCCTAAATTATATATTTCATATTTATTTTAGTTTGTATCTCTACGCGATCTCAAGATAAATGGTCTTGACACACAGATAGATGGACAACAAAGTTATCCTCCATCATTCCTCTGAGCACGATTGAACTCACAATTTTTAACATTTACTCCTAAAAGCTGCCCAAGAACTCTTGAAATCATCGTGGAACTCCACATTTCAAAATAAAAAATATAATATTGAATTTGTATTGAATAGGAGAAATGCACTTAACTGTTTCACAGCAAGTGATGTCCGCATGGAATGGTGGTAAGAATGCTGGCGACATTTCTCCCTCTGAATCGCATCGGTGATTCTTTAGACGTAAAACGACGCGACGCGACGAAACTAAAAATTATTTATTTTATGATCTTTCTTAAATTATACAAGGTTTCTTTTTTAGAGATTATTATGTGTATATAACAGACGTTGAGGGTTCGATTCCCACTCGTAAGAATGGTTATATTTAAATTATACTTTGATTTCCCCGCTCTAGTAGATAATTGGACGTTTCCTTTTGCCTACCCTCGTTTTCAGGAAACGCGTAAAAAGGATGATAGACAAACTTTTACAACTTTAAAATCGAATACCAGTTTCATAATATGTAAAACCAGTATTTTTAAACATTTTTAAGTGTTATTCCACACTTAGGAAAGAAAAATACTTATTTAGAAAACGTATAAAAATTTGAACGCAGCGGGACTCGAACCCGCGCCTCCTGGAAACCGACCAGGCGCTCTGACCACTAAGCCATGCGTTCTCGCCAAGCTGCGTCGAAATTTTTATACGCTTGTTACAACTTATTTAAGATGTAACAAGCGTATAAAAAGTGGTCAGAGCGCCTGGTTCCACATAAAAGACAGATAGTCCTAATCACCCACCATACTCATCATACATCACAACCAAAACAACCATAAACATATCGAAGGCATTATCAGGCTATTCCCTTATTGCAGGCGTCATTATCTCAATGGCATCTATACATCGCCGTTCGCACGAACATGTTAGAACATTTATTACGTTCATTAGATACAAGCGAACGCGCAATGATAGAACGGCCCGACATAAGGAAATTACCATCAAAGAGTTTCAAGATTGTTGAATCAATTTGCCATGAATGGGACTAGATAAAAACGAATGTAGATCGTTCGAGCTTTTATTTGAAGTGCCCCTGATTGATGCTCGACTTGTTTAAATAAGCTTGGACAATAGATGGATGACAATTAAAACTGTATTACGGCATTTAGAGCTTTACGTTTATTGGAAACAATAGAAAAATCAGCTTCACGTTGTATCTCGCACATGCTGTGTGCATACAACGTACAACGGGTAGGCACAGGGAACCTAGTGTTGAGACACTCCATTCCCCACTTTCCGCTGAAATCTGGACGCATTGCTTGTCGAATGGCCGAACTTAATGCCGCGCTTTGTCTCGACAACCGAGCAAAGAAATGAAAATATAAATTAAATAAATATTTCATGTCCGAGTGGGGATAAAACCTACAACCAGTCGACTTTGCAGTCACACTTTGTGCCTCTACGCCACGACTGGATTCACAAACAAACACAATAGAAATTAGAAAAAAAACAATGTCTACAAAAAAATATTTATATTTATAATAATTAATTAGTTATCTTTTAGTTAACATTAGCTCTAAAAAATACAAAACATCACATCTTAAATTCAATTCCTTTTTAACAATTTTAAATCTTGCAATATTAAGAATTTATACTCCAAATCAATTAGAAGAATTTATACTTCAAATAAGTTAGAAGAAATATATCAAATCAATTAGATTAAAAATAATCTCTTTATCTGAGACGACAAGCGGAACAGCAACTATCATTAAGACACATTGTTCATACAGACGTGTTCAAATGACACAACACACACTAAGCTGTACGCACTTGCGGTGAATACCTAAGCAAAACAAAATCAATCACGTCCTAACAATCACAATGGCCTTATTACGATATCCACAATCACGTTCCAAGCAAGCATCACATTTACATATCAATAATTGCAGAGTAAATTCGACCTTATTGCGATTGGATTGAAGCTAGAATGGTGTGATGTAATATATCTTATAAGAACAGTGGGCGTGCATAATTTGGTCGTGGGTAAAGAACAATATACTTGCGGTCATTCTGAACTGTATTAATCCTTTGTAAGACGTCGCTCGCTTCATGTGTGTGGTTATAGTTGGAATTACGTCTATGTGATGTATTTGGTATTCAGTTTAAACATAATCTTGGATGAGTTGGTTGTCTTTAAGAACAATGGTTGTAGGTTCGATTACTACAACAAGCATTTTGAACATTTTGACCTTTTTTAAAGTGTTATATTCTTAGGATTTTAAGAAAACGTTTAAAAATTTAAATGTAACGATTTATATAAAAGGCATGTTTTAATTACGCTACGTTCAATTCTTATACCTTGTTTAAAAGAATATCAAATCAAATCAAAAAATCAAATCAGCTTCACGCTGTATCCCGCACACAGCAGGGTAGGCAGAGGGAGTTCTGGAGGCATTGCGTGTTGAGTGGTGGAACTCAACACCTCGCTTTGCCTCGACACCAGAGCGAGGAAATGAAAATATAAATGTAAATAAATATTCCATTTCCTCGAGTGGGGATCGAACCCACAACCAGTCGATTTTACCGTCACACTTTGTGCCGCTGCGCCACGACTGGACGAAAGATAAAAATGTTTTCATTTTCAAAATTATCGTACTTTACGTGCCATGCCAAGCTCGGGCTTAAGAATGTAAGTGTACTATTTTTAATTCTTCGCTCTGAAAACAAAACAAAGCGCTGCATTTAATTTCGCCACTCAACACGCCATTCCCCAAGATTTCACTGGAAAGAGGCGAACAAGAAGTGTCCTAATGGCGAACGAAGTGTTTTTAACGCTAGGTTTCTGGAATCCCTCTGCCTACCTTCCCACATGTGGGATACAGCGTAAAGCTAAAAAAATCGTTTCCATGGGCAAATCGAACTCACAACTATCCCGTTTCCTGCAAGATGATACGCACGACACGGGCTTCTAAAATGAAATATTGGTTTACGTTGTATTCCTCATAAATCAGGAGACAGGCAAAGCAAGAGATAATCTAATATTAAGACACTATTTTTCACACTTTCCGCTGTATTTCAAGGCATTGCATGTTTAGCGGTGGACCTTCATGCCGCACTTTACCTTTTTACCGGAGGAAATTAATATAATATAAGGAAGCTAATAGCAAGGAAATTAATATAATATTTTAAGGATTAATTCCGAATCGATATCGGACCCACAGCATCACACGCTTGTGCCACTGGGCTACGAAAGCCTCACAAAAGATATATTTTTTTCACAAGAAATATATATTTTACTCAAATCTGTAAAAAGTTTTGTCTAAAGTAGTTTTCAAGGGTCGTCCCTCAGAGGGTAGGTGTCGCGTGATTAAGTATCCTAACCGTCTTTGTCACCTGTAACAAGTGTAACATATGCGAATTTACAGATACTCACAAAAAGGTTACAAACAACAACAAAAAGGTTTCTTTTCTATTTATAATTTATAGCTGTCATCCTGAAGTGACTCTTCTATTGGAAATCTGATATGTTTCAAAAGTTTCTGCTTATGTATAATATGATTATTGCGAGTATCGCCACAAAAAAAAAACGATACAATTTAATATTAATAAGTTCTTTGAATTTTCAGGATTATTACACATTTTAAATGAAACTAATTTAACCGAATTAATTGCGTATATTTTAGATTATACATTATTGGAATCCCGACGTTTCGAATACTTTGCAGTAGTCCATGGTCATAGGTAGACTGAGGTGGCATTCGTCTGTCAGTTGACATAATTATTATATCAAACTACCACCAACGACTTCTTAATTGCCTCGCGTACTGCCCTGTATTCCTGCAGAATGGGCTGATTGTATCTTGCTTAAGCGTGACTGGTTGTGGGTTCGATCCGCACTCGAAGAAATGAAATATATTTATATAAAATTATATTTCCATTTCTTCTTCTCATTGTTATAGATAAATCAAACATATTGTGGCCAGTTTTGGCGCAGAGGCAGAATGTGCGCCTGTAAACGTGACTAGTTGTGGGTTCGATCCCAACTCGAGAAAATGAAATATTTATTTATATTTATATTTTCCTTTTTTTTGCTTTGGTGCCAAAGTGCGGCGTTGAGTTTGCTACTCAACACTCAGTGCCTTCAGAATTCAGCGGAAAGTGAGGAATGGAGTGTCTTATTATTAGATTCCTTCTGCCTACCCTACTGTCTGCGGGATATAGCGTAAAGCTGAAATAATATATAAAATAAGTTATCAATATTATAGGTCTTTATATTCTAGAAATAAATTTCAAAGAACACTCAATTCTTATAAAATATGTAAACCTGAACGAGCGCCCGCAGATTGAGATGTCAACGTTTGATACTCAGTTATTTTATGTGCAGCCACAAACACACACATACACACGACACTGATCCACGTTCTGCTTAACCAATATTAATATTTTGTCTACTTGTATGCTTATAAAATATATAATTATAACTTAATTTTAGAGTTTCTAGGTGTAGGCCGTTGTGGCGCAGAAGCACACGCGACCGTTGTCGCAAAGGTTGTGAGTTCGATTCTCGCTCGGAATATTTAATCCTTTTATTTTCCCGCTCCGGTAACGAAAAAAAGCGGTAAAGCGCGGCGTTATGTTTTTTTAATTATTATTACTTCTTACAATATCGACTCATTCACCGTGCTTTTTGTTATGATAATTATACATTTATTTCTATTATTATATTTATATAATATGTCCTTAAAGGAGCCTAGTCATTATTTTAAGGCGTTGAGTTTCGCCTAGGTACTGTGTATATAATGCCACCGTGATACAGTGAAAATAACGTTTGACTGTAAACTCAATATTGTGCCGCTCTGGCAAACTATAACGCGGTGTATCGTTCCACCACTCAACACACATTGTTTTGGTCTCAGGCAAAAAGTGAAGAAACATTTCACCTCATCCTCACCTACTTATCTGACGCTCGTAATTAACTTAGAGAAAATAAATAAAAAACAAGGTCTCCGCGACAACGATCTCATTAGAGTAAGAATGTACCTTCGTCATACATTTATACTTGTTTACAAATAGAATAAAAATATAGAAGCTACCGTACCTTTTTGAACTTAACGAGGACCTAGAGGTATACATTAAGTTTTGATGAACAACTTGACCGGAATAATAAAGTGTTGGTAGAGCTCGTTATGGTGCAGAGGAATCTGACTGTAGTGGGTTCCAATTCTACTCAAGATTGTTATGTATATACTGATACACAAGGCCCTTGAGGTACAGTGGCACAAATGACTGTAAATACGACTATTATAGATTCTATTCCGCTCAGGGCAAAAAAAATAGGTAGGTACGGAATCCTAAAAAGATTAAATATCATTCCCTGAGTAGGGATCGACTGTTCGTGGGCATCGTGTTTACAAACGGAGTCCCAAAGCGCCACGACGACCCCTATTTTTTAAGTATTTTCTGTTTACCCAACACCTGGTAAAATAATATTGATGCTCTGCTATTTGAGTATTTGATTGCTTCTAACGTGCCTCCTTTGGGAAGTCCTAAAGGATTTTGTGTTTTAGAAGAAAACTTTAGTAAATAATTTACAGACTTTTTTTCGCTTACGGCGATACAAAGTTTTTTTATGATGCCCAAGGGATGAAGACAAATTGTTTGTGATTGAAACAATTTCAGAGTAAGCTTTTGATATTATTGGAGGATGAGGCCGACGTGGCGCAGCGGAACAGCGTCACTGTAACTGTGGTAGAGACAGTGAAGTCATCTATACTGTAATATTATAAACTTGAAGACTCTGTTTGGTGGTAGAGTCACCTCAGGTACTACTTATTCGAATTGAAAAAATCATATTGCACAGGACAGACCATTTATCGAGGAAGGCTATAGACATCACATTGATCGATTCGATATAACCAACTGTACCTGCGGTCGAAGTAACCTGACCTTTATTTGAGACCATTTTGACGTAGGAACACAAACGTAAACGCAGTGATTGTGGATTTGATTCCCGCTCGGAGGAATTAAATATTTAATATTTTCATACTCCCACACTGGTAGTAAGGTAAAATCGTAGCGTTGAATTTCGCCACTTAACACGCAATGCTTTAAGCACTCAGTGGAAACTGGGAAATGGAAGTGCCTTAATGGTGACGAAATGTCTTAACACCAGGTTCGCAGATTCCATCTGCTTAACTAGCTTTATGTGGAATACAGCGTGAAGCTAAATAAGCAACAAACAAGCGACATAAATACGTCAAAATTTGGTTATATTTTCAGAATCCAGAGGACAGTGTCAATTACAATCTCGGAACATCATTATTTTCTTCACGTACGCTCGTAAGAGCGTCCCCAAATTTAGACCAAGTCATGTTTATTTTCAAGTACGGGTACTTACTGTACACTCGTACACTGGTTCGGAATTTTAATATTTACGTACTTTATGTATAGATTCAAAATGCTAGAAGTAATCTAGTATAGTATATAGTTATTTTTTCTATAGTATATATCTATTTTTTGCTCTGATAACAAGACAAAGAGTGACAGGTCCTATTTAAGAGAAAAAATTAGAAACAGAGTGTCTTAACACTAGATTTCCGCTTTTACGCGTATCCTACTCCTTAAGCATTACGTGATATTCTTGAACATGAAATAAATGCTGCAGTGTTACTATAGAAATTTTAAAAAATATGCAGAAATTCTAGTTATTACGAATAACAAATTCATCATAGAAGAAGAATTTCAATATTTTTTAAGCATTATTAAACACAAAGTATAATATATATAAAAGAAAATTTTAAAAATCGTACAAAAAATTTAACGCAGTAAACTCGAACCCGCGCTCTTGGAGATCGCCTAAGAATTTAAAACGTTTGCTAAATATTTGAACACTCAAAAAATCTAAACAATTTTCTCTTACAGGTGGAGTATGGTCCCTTAGAAACCTATCCATCTCGGTACCCCGAGCGGTCCTCTCGGGTGAGGGTCAGTCGGCAGTATTGCGATGTTCCTACGACCTCGAGGGAGCTGCCCTGTACTCCATACGATGGTATCGCGCTGAAACAGAATTCTATAGATATGTGCCTCGAGAAATGCCTCCGACAATGGTCTTTCCGTTGCCTGGCGCTTCAGTGGATGTAAGTATTCAATTTTTATTTGTAGCTTCACGTTGTTTTCCGCGTATAGCAAGAGAGATAGATACGTAATTAATCAATGTACATATATTTTTTTAATTTGTATATATATATATATAATGTAAATTACAAATACTGTATATGAAAAGCCACATTAACTTATGAATATGTATTTTTTTTTAAAGACATTGAATATTTAATATAATGAATTATTTTTCCTCAGATCTAATTTTAATCAAACGAAATATGGATTTAGATATCTTACGTTGACAGGAAATAACAAAATCAAACATGTCGATTTTTTTTTGATAAAACAACTTTTTTGGCCTCAAGCCGTAAGCCGCACATAGCGCAGCAGGGTAGGGAGAGGGAACCTATTGTTAAGACATTCCGTCCTCCATTTTCCGTTTGGGTAGCGGAATTCAACACCGCGCTTGCCTCAACACCAGATCGAAGTAGTGAAAATATTAAATATTTTCTCGAGTGGTAATCAAACTCACAATCTGCCCCATTTACTGTCACACTTTGTGCCTCTGTGAAATAACCACCCCCAAACACAAAATCTATATATATAAAAGGACTTGTGCTGACTGACTGAGGTAAGACGCACGCAGAGCCGTAACCGCTGATGGTAGAAACGTGAAATTTGGGCAGATGTTTATTTTCATATTCTGGACATCCACTAAGAAGGGAATTTGAAAAATTTTAACCCTAAAGGGATGAAATAGGGGTTGAAAGTTTGTATGGAAAAAAATTTTAATCTGTACCGATTTTTATAAAATTTGAAATTCAGACTCTTAAAAATATTTTATTGAACACGTGTTTCATGGTTTTTAAGAATTCACCCCCTAAGGGTTCAAATAAGGGGTTGAAAGTTATAGTTATATGGAAAAAGCTTTAAATTGCCACCGATTATTATAAAAATTTAAATTCAGACTGTTAAAAATATTTTATTGAACACGTGTTTCGTGGTTATTTTAGAATTCACCCCGAATAAGCGGGCGAAGCCGCGCGCGCCCTCTAGTATCTGAATATTTTTTATATATATTTTATTATAAAAAACATATCATCATCAGCTAGCGCAGTCTGACCACCAGCAAGTCCGAATAGTGAACCTCAACAGACGTCTCAGTGGCGACTACCAGTGCGAGGTGTCGGCAGACGCGCCTCTCTTTCACACTGATATACGATCAGCCCCTCTCACTGTAGTAGGTAAGTTAACGCTTAGGTGTAAGTGTTATTTTTTAACTTCGCTCTGTATCCCCCATATACTAGGATGGGCAGTGGGAACCTAGTGTTAAGATACGTTCCTTACTTTCTGCCCAACTTTATCTTAGAGTACGCAAACTAGAGCAAGCAAACAAATGTAACCTTTCCCTGGAGTGGCAATCGAACCCATAGCGAGCGTATAAATATTATTTTACCCCATATTTTGGGCCATATTTAAGAAGTTATATAAAATGTGTATTTAGTGTAAGTTCTTAACAATTTTTTTTGCAGATCTCAATTGAGTATATTGACGCAGCTCATTTTGTGGCATAATGTAGAGTAGTGTAAATGAGCCAGTTCTTAATTTTTTCTCGTAAATTTTTAGAAGTTTAAGTTTATAGTTACTACTTACTTGATTAGCACAAACAAACATAAAATGAAGAAATTCCTATTGCATTGGTTGATAGTGGTAAATAAGACCATAAAGTAGTCAGTTCTACTATTTTACTGTGAAGAATCCGTATGTTTTAGTGTACTTTATGAAAATACACTTATAAAAAAATTCTAGTTAAAACTTCCTTTTATGATGTAAGTTAGATAAAGAAATTTCCTTATTAAGGCTTGTAGAGATGTTAACGGAGTTGGAAAGTACTTACACAAAGGTGGTGGATTAAGATATATTATATTTTTTACAGTTTCAACACAACTTTGTGAAAACATCACCCTTTTTCGACACATTGGCGTGTTGAGTGACTCAACGTCGCATTTTGTGCTCCAGAGCAGAGAATTAAAAATAATTAAAATAACATTATCATAGGGAATATTATTTATTAAAAAAAAATAGCTGTTCGGATATATTAGATAGAGCACCGCGTCGTATTCCACCAGCTAACTTATAATGCCTCTAAAATGGTCTAAACTGTATTCGACTATGCTGAAAGCAGAAAGATAGCAGAAATATGAACAAAGAACAAGAATAGATGTTTATTTATATGTATTTTTACAGATCCACCATTTCGAGCACCACGATTGATCGTATCTCATAGAAGTTATTCAAGAGGTGACGTCATTCGTGCCAACTGTTCCATTGACGAAGCTTATCCTGCACCGAATATAACGTGGATATTAGATGATCACAAGGTTAGCATGGGTTTTATATGACTTCATGAAATATTGAGTTCTAAATTAAGATAAATCATAAACATCCGAAAAAAAGATGAAACCATACAAAATTAAAACGAATTACTTATAAAAATTTCGATCCATATCAAATTCATTTGAATCCTTAACAAAGCGGTTTATAGAATATTTATCTATGATTCCTATGTCATAAGGATAGATAGACAAATATGATGAATCTATAAGAGTTCCGTTTCTCCCCATTCGACGACATAACGCTAAAAAGAGCAACAGAACGAAAAGTTTCTGTATTTCCATAATATCACACTTCGTTCCCTGGAGTGCTACGGACATATAAATAGATTTAGCTCCACTCCACGACCCTACAAATTGCCTGAACGACGGAGCTCTCCGAGGACTCGGTCCAAAGAACCTGCAAGAAATTTAATTCAAAAGTGTAAAATCTCAGACTTGTGTAAATCGTAATAAGTGGGTAGTTAAAATATATGTAACGGTTGGAGTTGGGAGCGAGACGTTTTTAACCTTGGATGCCATTTACTTGGGCTATATGGGCTAACTTATTTTTAAGGTGCTATGATAATTGAAGTTTATTATACGCTTTTACCAGATTTTGTGCGAAATGAGAACGTTATTGGTTTTTACGAAAGTTCGATCTCTAAAGAATATTTGTAAGTTGTTAGATTTTATTATTCCTCTCATTTTGTTGAATAAACACTAGGCATTTATTACTAAAAATATAAAAATAATCACTTTATGCTGTATCACGCATTAAGGAGGGTAGGCCACTGCCTACCCACAAGAAACTCCCGTTCTTCATTTTCTATTCAATTTTTGGGACATTATGTGGTGGAGTATACCTTTTTACTATATTTTTTATGCATTAATTAAAAAAAGTACTTAGATAAAAAAATGCATATTTAAATATCTCATTAGGGTTTTAGTCGCTTAAAAAGTCTATTAATGTTTTTTTATTTATTTTATTCATCGTGCTGTCATTGTATGTAGATAGGTCTACTTGAAGCTCAAAAACATTACAAATAATATATACAAGTACATATGTAGGTATTATGCTAAATTACCCGACCGACCACGTAGCACTTTAAACTGAAACCGCACATTGGTTACACTTTTGAGTATCTATTTGGCAGCAGAATATCTGCCAAATTGATACTGACATGTTATGGAAACTATGACTTGCAACGAAACTGCGTCCGCTTTTAAATGTGATGGTTGTGGGTTCGATCCCCACGCTGTGGTATGAATATATAAAAAAGTTATATATTAAATCATGTTAATAGTTTTCAACCGCTTGTACACGCGGTCAAAGTTACCTCAGACATTTATAATGTGTCATGTGTCAAACATATTTCTTAGCTATTCCCACAATGCTTAGTACTTTATAAGCATCGAATCCACGACCCTCCGATTAAACTATGCAATTCACTAACCATAAAGCTAGAGAGTGCCACAAATTATGGAAATTAATACAACATTAACATGAAGTGTGCAAGGCGTGAGGAGGAGGAGGAGGAGGAGGTGCATTTACATTACAGTAACAAATGTAAGAATTGTTGCCGCTAGCTGTGTTAATAGTGAAGAGCTGGGATCCGCTCAGAGCTCCACATCTCGCGGGAAATCTCGAATTGTCTCGCAAAGACTACAACTTCTTGAACTTAAGGAAATGAAATGCACAAGTGCATACATAAACTATTACTTTTGTACTTAGTTACTTTTGATATTGTAAATATTTGCCTCTGTCTATCTGTTGCATGCCTTTTTGTGAATGATATTGTATTTTTATTTTTGTGGAGTTTATAATAAGTAATAAATAGTAATAAATAGTGGCGTAATGGAATGAATATTATTTAATCTCTCGTTCCGACAGGACGAAGCGCGGTGTTGGCCACCTAACACGCAATTATTCTAATTTGGACTAACACTAAACTCAAAATCTTACTATACTCGAAGCAGCGTAGGTAATATTCCTTTTTTTATAATGAATCTAGGGATTCATGATATTATTGTTCAAATTGCATATATATGTACATTACAGGAGGCGTTAGTGCTCTCTAGTAACTCTGTAACAAATATTTAAGTATATTCTCATTAAAATGTATTAATATTATAATTATCACAATAATTAAAGAAATAAGTAAGTCCTAACAAATTTTAATAGATTGCCGAAAATATAATGACATAAAAATGTATTTCAAAGTTTGAATAGAATGTTATAAATTTGAATATTTAGGACATTTAGAAGTGTTTTGAAAGTTACAAATATTGTAGATTTTAAGTACAAGCCGAAAGAACTAAATGTTTATTTGACAGTGTTGACCCCAGAGTAAAATCGACAAAGCGATTTAGTAGTAAACATGTTTCTAAACAATTAAAAAAGAGTATTTTTTATTTTTCATTTGATAACACAGACAATTTTCTACTGTAATGCCAATTTTTAAATTTATAAAATTACATTTAAACCTTACATTATATTATATTTTAATGTTGGCGTTAAATAACAATTATTATATTATATTATAACATAATTATTTACTTGTCTATTAGTTACCAATATCAATGTATCAACATTAAATAAATATCATAATTATAATTTTAACATCAAAATAAGTTGTGCTCAGTTCAAATGAAATGCTATCAAATAAAATACGAACGTGACATGAATACAAAAAAAAAATCAGCTTCACGCTGTATCCCGCACACCGCAGGATAAGCACAGGGAACCTTATGTTAAGACACTCCGTTCCCCACTTTCTGCCGAATTCTGGAGGCATTGCGTGTTCAGTGGCAGAATTCAACGCCGCGCTTAGCCTTGACATCAGAGCGAAGAAATGGAAATATAAATTTAAGTAAATATTTCATCTCCTCGAGTGGGGATCGAACCCACAACCAGTCGATTTTACAGTCACACTTCGTGCCGCTGTACAATTCCTCCATAAACAAAATCGGACGAAGCCTGATTTTTACACAAATTTCTATTCCGCTGTAAGTAATTTTGGATTGCTGAGTAAATAGCTCTTAGTGTATTGTATTAACTTGGGATATTTTTGTTTGAACATAACTTTCTGATGGACTGATTGTTTGCTTAAATGACCGAAAGGAAAAAGGCTGTTTGCATTATACTGTTTTAGAGCTTCATTTTGTATTCAGCATATAGCAGGCTAGACAGAGGGAACCTAGTTTTAAATCACTCCGTCGAATTCTTGAGGCATTATGTGCTGAGCAGCAAAACTCAACGCCGCACTCTGCCTTGTTACCAGAGCGAGGAAATGACAATATTTAATATTTTGTTTCATCGAGTTGGAATTGAAGCCGGCCTTATCTTCTAGACCATTATTATTCAAATCAGCTTCACGCTGTATCCTGGTTATAGCAGGATAGGCAGAAGAAATTAGGCTTTAAAACAATCCGTTCTTCACTTGCTGCTGAATTTTTCGAGGCATTGCGAGTTGAGTGGTGGAACTCAACGCCACGCTTTTGCCTTTTTTTACAGTTACACGCTTGGCTCCCTGCGCTATGATCCCTCTTCTATCTATTATTATACAAAAATATTGTAATTTTACTAAAGAATAATTATTTTTTTTGTTGCATCGAGATCTTATTGCGAAAAACTTTATAATTACACAAATATATTAATTTCAGTCATTAGCTTAACCTATATTCTAAAAAAAACTACTAAAGGAGCAGCCTCAATTCCAATTAAAAATTTAAAATGAAAAGCTGAAACAAAAACATGTACAAAATCAAGGAAGCTGCCGAAAAAAATAAAAACTATTCAATACTTAAAATAACAGACGCCGATAACTTTTTCTCTAAACGTCTTCTTGGTAGTTAAAAATTCCAAAGTAGTCCTGCCTTTTAAATTATACAAAAACAGAACGCTCTTAAAATTCATGAACAATCAAAAGTTGGACGGCATCGGTGATTCGGGGACATTTCCATACCTCACGGAAATTGTGATGAAGTTGGTGCTCAAAACAATGTTGATGGTTACGTGTTTAAAAATATTTTTGAAATATAACATTAAATTAAATCAGCGTCAGATTGAATTATTTTTTTCGATTTTTCGACTTTGGTAGCAAGTAAAAGTTTATTATGCAATGTCTTGAAAGTTGGGTGGTGCATGGAATACAGCGTGGAGTTATTAAAACAAATCTTTAAAAAAACCAAACTAGCTTCGGGTTGTATCCCTAGCGGGGACAACGAAGCGCAAAACGCTACTGTATTGTCTGTGTACTTCTCACGCCTCGTCCACTGTCACCAACCTCTTCATTGATGCCCTTCGTATTTTTGATACTGTATTTTCGCCGTCTCATCGATCCAACTAAGGCACCGTTAGCCCTGTTACCGGCAGCAATACGCCTTTTCGCATCCATCTCCTATCTTTTATCGCTACTGTAAATACTTCCCAAATATACCATATTCACTTGTTCTAACATCCATTCTAATATCCACCCATCCCATTTAGACTGATCTTGCATTCCGTCTTTTCTACATTTCTTTCAAATACCAGTACCTTTGTCTTACTCGTATTCAGGCTTAGACCATTATTTTCAGACACTTCTTTCAGAGCGGTGACTAATGCATGCAACTCGCATTCTGATGATGCAGTGAGCACAGCATCATCAGAATACGAGTTTGATGCGTCCATTGGAGAACGGAGCTAAAAAAAAATCTTTAATGTTTGTTATAATGATGTAAGGGTCAAATTTAGATGTATTTTTTTATTGGAATTAACCAACTAACTATGAATATTATAAATTAGAGTATCAGTAGTAAACATATTTATAATAATATCTTCTTCAAATATGTAATAATTGAAACGGTGAAAATAAAGAACTGAGTGACTTGATTAAATCAACTTCATTTCCCTCAAAATACAAAGTATTAAGGAAGATGAAAATTATTTTTTCAGTTTTAACAATTGTTATAAAAAAAAGTAATAAAAATAGAAAATGTAGGCATTTGAACGCGTCAAGTCTCGAACTCGCGCCTTTTGCGTGGAGGTATAACGATTTGAAGAGTAACACTTAAAAATGTTAAAAATATTGAATAAATATCATTTTCTCCGATAAAATTATCACTCCTAGCAATAACCTTTGGGTAGTGGATATTTGTAACAATCGCTTTACACAGATGCTAACAAGCACACATAAATATCAAAATTTTGCAGAGGTCGATAAGAATATCTGGTTTAGTAATCAAAGTGCTTGGACAGTTTCCAAAACGCGCAGATTTAAATCCCACTACGTTAATTGTTTATACGACTAATAAAACCGTTTATTTTTTAATTTGATAAAAAACTGCAACATACTTACTTATATTAATTATTATTAACAAAGCAAATTTATAACATACTTTATTCTCGTCTACATATTTAATAAGCACAAGTCCTAGACTCTAGAGTTTTGAAATTACATAAAACAGCGTATCACTTATACCACACTTCTGTTTGCATTTCGCTTTGTCCTCAAACGAGTCTACTCGTTAGCAAAGTAAAAGATTCTTTTTCCTACAATTGATTTCGTATAAACAGACTGATTTGTCCTCTTTTATTACTCTATTGCGTCTACTGTTCTGATGAACCTTTGAGGGTCCTGAATACCTTTAAAGCTTTACTATTGAATATTTTTAAATAAATTAACGTTTACTAGTTTATATATCCTTTTTGCTAGAAACTCTCATAGCAAAAAAGCAGCTACGTTTTTTTCCGTATAGCGGATTAGCAAGATAGACCGAGGAAACGTGGAGGGTCTACGTTTTATATAATACGTACTTACGTGTTTAGGCATTGCGTGTTGACGGAACTCAACGTCGCGTTTTATCTGCCAAAGCGGTGAAACAAAATAAATAAAATTTAATTATTTCGCATTCACAGTAAGACTCTATCCCACTGCGCCTCAATGGCCTCTCTCTCATAGAGATTGAGAATACATAACATTTCTTTTGCTTTATTAATTACTACTGCTGTTTATTTTTTTTAGCTTCCCGCTGTACCCCACACACAGCAGGGTAGACAGAGGGAACCTAATATTAAGACACTCCTTTTTCTTCTCTCTGTCGAAGTCGAGGTATTGCGTGTTGAATGACGTAACTTAACATCGCGTTTTTCCTTGGTAGCAGAACGAAGAAATGAACATACTAATAAATAATAATTCATTCCCCTGAGTGGGAATTGAACCCACAACTCTCGCATTACAGTTACACACTTAAGTCCCTGCGCCGCGATGGCCTGAAAAAATATGTAATTTGATGTTTAAAATATATTCATACTTTTCTTTTGATTTGACTGATTAAACTGATCTCAACATTTCATTACATTACTGAGACTTTTCTTATTAATTATAATGATTTTGAATTCAATTCTTATTCGCTTCAAATTTATGTTTGAAATTCTTTCTTGAAGTCTGGTAAACCGCCAACTATTAGAGAATTCAGTGTTGTATTATTTAGCACTAGTTTTTAGTACTTATCTTATCTTTATCTTTAGTGCTACCACTAAAAATAAAGATTCAATTTATCCTACCAAGTCATTAAAATGCAATATCCTGACACCAATTTTATTTTTCAAAATATGTATTATATTAAAATTTAAATGTAGCGAGATTTGAATCCGCGCTTCTTGGAACATATCCAAGTGCTCCATAAAAAATCTTTAATTTGGACTTTAAAATGAGGACGGTATTATTGTACACCATTCAATTGACACACAATTCTGATTTATACGACGTAAAATATATCACTTATAACTTTAATTGACCTATATATTAACAGAGTGGATCTACTCGTAAGTGGAGCAATTATAATGAAAATGTAAATGTGTCTTGTATCATTACTTTATATTGAAATAAACAGATGTTTAAGATCATTATTATAGAGAAATTTGTAGATTGATTTTGTAGGTCACATGAAGCAGATTTTATTTACAAATATTTTACTTACACTTTTTTTTAGTTTCAACCTTTATCGTGGATATAGCGTTGTAGGCAAATAAACCCTGGTGATAAGACATTCCATTTTCCACGCACCGCCCAATTTTCGAAACAACGTGCCTTGTTACCAGAGAGAGAAAATGCAACTCATTCCCCCGAGTGAGAATCGAATCCACTAACCTTACTGTCAGTCCCCATGTTCATTTGACGATTTAAAATTGCTTACATTTTTTTTATTTTAGTTTTATTGCGAGTGCAAAATGAATTAATTCATCGATGCCTCCTTTCTACATGCCTATTCCTTTTGATATAGGATTTTATATTCCTTTTGATACATGAAACACTAGTCATCTACGTTTGTATGTATGTTTTTCTTATAGATCGCAGAAACCGTGTCATGGAGGTCATCGGAGCTGGACTTCAAAGAACGAGGTGCTTTCAGCCAGTTAGAACTTACGATATTAGAAGCTGAGAACTACAAAGTGGGTCTCACCTACACCAGCGCGAGTCTAAGTAGGGTGTATCAGGACCACTACATATACGATCGTGAAATGGAAAATGATAGAGAAGTTGTAAGGTCAGTGACTATTTTCAACTGCGTATGCATTTCCAAATAACCTAGTGTCAAGAAATTTCATTATCCGCTTAGTGACGATAGTGAACATCATGACTTTTAATTAAGCAGGAAATGACAATAATTTAAATATAATCATTATACTAAATGAAGATTAAAGCTTCAGCCATCGCGTCTACACTCGAGTTATTATTATCTGTACATATTTTCTTAAAAATATGAATATAAAAATATGTATTTTTTTTATGTAACTAGTCGAATACTTTTACAGAATTAACTTTACTACTACTAATATTAACTTTACTGTTATTTAAAAACAGATAACAGTAAGTAAGAGACAACTAAAATGAAATCAGTTAATATTTTAAATTTAATAAAGCTATCGTAGGCAACTTATATGCTTGGGACTAAGCGTGATGTAAATAAAAAAAAACTAAATTTGAGACTATCGTCCCTCTCTCTCTCTCTCTCTCTCGTAACTCAGGTGAATAAACAATTCATTGAACTGGTAAGAAGACAAAGCGCGATGTTGATTGCCTCTACTCAAAAACAATGTCTCGAGTAAGTAGTTAACCGAGTATGTTAAAATAGATTCAAGTCAAAAAAAATCACCTACAAATTACATAACGTGTCCGAAGCTACACCACATCTCTCGATATTAAAGTGATTCTTATTTATGTTTCCTTTTTCAATATTTATAAGGGTAGCAGCAGCTAGCATAACCCATCCATCATAGCACAACGTCTATCGATAACGGTTTATAAGATAATGTTAACTTCTTCATAAAATACCTATATTACTGGTACTGGTAACGATCTTTTATTGTCTCATTATTGATGCGTGGTGTTAATTTCCGCCATTCAACAAGCAATGTCTCTAAAATTGGGCGGTGAATGGGGAACAGAGTGTTTGTATACTAGGTTCCCTCAACCTACCTTGCTATATGCGGGATGCAGCGTAAAGATAAAAAAAGTATTTGTGAAAATTTTACATTAGTTTCATTTCCATCAGAAGTAAGTTTATAAAGAATGCTAGTGTTTTATTCGTTCCGTTATACTATAATTTTATCATTAAATGAAAATAAATAAATAAATCAGCTTAACGCTGTAAACCCGCACACAACAGGGCAGGCAGAGGGAGGGAATCAAGTATTAAGACAATCTGTTTCCCACTTTTCGCCGATTTCTGGATGCGGGAACTCAACACCGCGCTTTGCCTCAACACCAGAGCGAAGAAATGGAAATATAAATTTCAATAAATATTTCATTTCTTGGAGTGGGGATTGAGTGAACGGAACGTGAACGGAATGTCTTAACACCAAGTTCCCTTTGTCTACCCTGCTGTGTTCGGGATACTGGAGTGAAGCTGATTTAATTTTGTTTTTACTCTTACTTATTTTGTTTGTTTATTTTAATTACTCAGGTATTTTTTTCTAATATTGAGAATTTACTTATGAGTATCTCTACTTATTACTCTTTTATGCTTACTTTGATAATTTGGGCTTTTTTTTCTTAATAATTCTATTGAAAACTGTAAATAATTTCATACATATATTTAATAACTCTTCGTATAGTTCAAGCGGGCGAAGCCGCGCTAGTTATATAGTATTTTAATAAAGTTTCCCTTTATCCGTGGGAATGCATGAACATTAAATAAATATTATATTTAAAACTTAAAATACAAACAGTTAAATTAGATAACATGAATGTTTACAACAGATACACCATCGTCCCACCACAAAGCGGCCAGTTCGCCCTGGGCTGTGTAGCGACCATCTTCGACATCTACGCACGAAAAAGTGAACCAGTCAATATTAGAGAAGACGCCCCTCACCCAGCCTCAGTCACTGGAGAAGACTCTTCGGGTGAGACAACTAAACTTAAAATATAAATCAAATGAGGGTTCAAATTAATTTAAGTTTTAGTTGATAATCGTGTATTAAGTGATTTTCTTCTATTGCCATCTACTAAGTAAAATCGTAGTGTTACTAAATTCTTATATACTTATAACAACTTATTAACTTAGCTTAATAAGAACGAACGATAGGCTTAGTGATCAGAGCCCTTGGACAGTAAGCAAGAGCCACGAATTTTAATCCCGTCGCGTTTAAATATTTTTACGTCTTTTATAATAATAACAAATTTAATATTTCTTCTCCAGGTACTATTCTTGGCCACAGTTTTTTCTTATCGAGCATCTGCGCCTGCGCTGTATTACTTCACCAGTTATGATCATGCTAGAGAACTGTAAGATCTTAAGGAAACTGAATGTTGTGATAGACATTAAGGACTTATAAGAAATCAGGCCATATTTGGAAATGAAAATTAAAATATTTGCGATAAGCCATGTAGGTAGTCGGTACCATAAATTGTGTAATTCGAGAGGAGAAAGATTTGAAAATGCATTTTATTAAAGTAACTTAAATGGTAGATTTTGTAAGAAATTCTAACAAAATATTTGTGAAGAATAATATCCGTTCTTAGGGCTGTGTTTTGATATATTCAAAGTAGGTTCTATGTCAAATAGAATATCAATTTTTTTCACTTTCTTAATCTTAATGCTTTACAGGAACAAAATTCATATTATTATTTAAGATTTGTGAATAATTTTTCAAAATCTTTTATTGTCTTCTTTTTAATGCCTCCAATAGTTCTAGATTTATACTCATATCTTATTAAGTACTTGTCTTTTTTACATTAACAATTACTGCTGCATCTCATTGATGTATCTAATTTGATAACCAAATTATTATATTTGAAAATCGAAAATCACATGTAAAATAAATAGAAAATTGTATAATATGTAACATCGAATTACACTGTTTTATGATGTTATCTAAATAAAATAACGCAAAAATTACGAAAAATAAATGGCTTGATTTCCGAAGATCTTGCTAATATAATAAATAATAGTTGGCACGTACAATCGGCAACCAAAGTTTATACGCAAGATGAGCGATTCTGTTTTAATTGTCATACAGAATTGTGACAATAGTGTCAATTTGATTATTGATGTGTTACATGAGCTGTGTTGCCGTGTGTACTATAGATGTAAGTTATTATGAACTTATTTGAATGTTAAAGATATTATATGTGAATATGTAAATAAATTTATTAGTTACTTAAAATTAGTTTTTTTTATTTATTTTAAACCTTAACTCAAGAAACCTAATTATTTCATTATTACTACTTTTACTATTCACCGTTCTTACACTATTGTAGAGATCAGTAGTTCTGCAGGGGCACAGACGTGCGACTGTAAACACGACAGGCTGTGAGTTCGATTTCCACTCGAAGAAATGTAATATTCAATATTTACATTTCATCACTCTGGTAAGTGTGGCTTTGAGCTTTGTCATGTGCAGCTTTGAGTTTCGCACTCAACACGCAATGCTACCAACTCGGTGAAAAGTGGGGACCGGAAGTGTTTTAATAGGAACGGAGTGTCTTAGCACTAAGGTCCCAGGTGTCCTCTACCTTCCTCGCTTCACGCTGTATTCCGTATATTTGTATGTAGCAGTAGGCAGAGAGAATCTTATTTGAAAAATTTTGTTTTTGTTTCTAATGGCGGAACTCATTCGCCGTGTAATTTTATTACCAAAGCGAAGAAATAAAAATTATTCCCGAGTGGGAATCAAACCCATAACCGTTTACAGTCAGACGCGGTCCCAAAAAATAAAAAGAAATATTTAAAACTATTAATTTGCAAATAAAATATAACATTATAAAAATATACTAACTGTATAAAAGTTAATTTTCAGCGGCATTAATGAAGTGAACATCTAGAAAAGAGACTTAATACTTGAAAAATATACCGTAGTTAGTTCATAAAAATGTAAAGCAGAACCTAGATTTTGCGCTGAGCTGTCTTCGAACCTGAAGGCAAGAACAAGTCTTTATGTAAAAGATATGGTATATTAAGTTCGAAATAACTAACCAAAGCTTACTTAAAAAGTCTCTAAAAGACTTTTTGTGTTTGTAAATTCGTATGTATACTAATAATAATAAAACGATCAAAGTTTGTTTGGTTGATCGTGCTGATCTCAAATACTATTGTTTTTTGTGGGTATAGTCCATTAATAGAGAAAGATTGTATTTTTCTAACTATAACTTTATTCGAAGACTCGTTTGCAGTTTACTAATTAATTCTAATAAGTCTTGGAAATTAATTTGGCAACATAAAATGTACTCCTCAACGTGATAAGTGTATTAAAGACAGTAGCCATAATTGTTTGATCAAGATTTCATGATATATTTTTTTGATACAAATCACAAACGGAAAAATAGTAGGTCAAATAATGTATCAAGATATATGAGTTCAAGACACAGAGTATAAGACTATAAAATTACAAAACAACTTTCTCCCAGTTAAGCTTATCAGTAATGTCGACTAGTCCGTTCCCTGGCCTCGCTCCAATCCGATGCTTCACTGTAGGGCTCTTCCATCTCTTGAGAAGTAACGACCGAGGCTCGTCCCAATTATAACCGAAATTAACTCTAATATTCATTTAAATAAGATCTAAATTTCCACTAAATGATACATGCCCAAGAATGATTTTCCAAGACTTGCTAAACTCTGAACAGTGTCAAGCAATTTTGTAACTTGCTCAATTGGTTTAAAAATTCTATTTCCTTGCAAAGAGGGTCGAAATTGAATAAGAGAATTCGATCTGAGTGGAGTTATCGCGGATTGTATTACGACACTGGAAAGTTTTTTAGTTGAATGTGTATTTTGCATTTCAACGAGTAAATCGTTTAGAACAAGTTCATTTTGTACTTCTTTGAACTCGGTCTCGGTCTAGATTGTTACGTCTGAACTGAAGGAATACAATACAATTTTTCAGTTTCCCTGATTCTCCGATCCGTTGATCTATTAACAGCTTTAATCATATGAAGCGGGTGGAAGCATTAATTTTGTGTTTTGTTAGAGTTATGCTATAATTTAGATTTTAATTATGACTGTGTGACACTCATATGACATGCACAATATATATTTTCTGGAAGTTAAGTAATATATTACATGTTTATATTAGTGCTAAAGCTTGGTATTACTACGTACACAATGTCTCGGAAATAGAGAACGGAGTCTCATTATTAGTTTCCCTCTACTTACTCCTCGATATGTGGGATACAGAATGAAACTAAAATGCATTGCTATTTT
This sequence comes from Heliconius hermathena, assembly GCA_013403705.1. Lineage (NCBI taxonomy): Eukaryota > Metazoa > Arthropoda > Insecta > Lepidoptera > Nymphalidae > Heliconius > Heliconius hermathena. Next base: position 275,345 of record JAAIXJ010000064.1, read on the forward strand.
GTTGATATACGATTATGTCCACTGTTGCAATGCTATTATAACCAAAAAATCTCTTCATGATTTGTTCTTTACATTTCATATATATACATATACATATATATATATATATATATAGATATNCAATAACATATAATGAAAAAAAAATAGAAATAAAATAAATGTAATAGATTTCTTTATAAAGGAACTCTTAGGGACCGATCAAATGATATGTGAATAGAAAATCCGACGGCGGTTTTATTAGGTACCCCAATGAATATATTACTTGGGATTTTGTTACAATTTTTTAAAGATACTTATAGTGGCTACTAGCTTTACCATTTTTCTGTGCATTATGAAAGAAATTAGCGACCCGTGCAAGTTGGGTGGTTATATGATGAAAAGGTGGATAATGAAAAAATATTTCATCGGCAAAGTAATCACTTTGCCCATGAAATATATATTTTTTATGTTTTTGAGTTTAAAATACTTGCATATTCTTCTTCATAATCTATACCTAATATTACAAAGTTGAGGAGTTTGTTTGGTTGAGCGCTCTTAAGTCAAGAAATATTACGCGCTCATTGCAGAGTATACATAGGAAACCAGGGAACTTCTTGTTTAGACACTCCATTCATATTAAAACACTTTCGTTTTCATTGTTCTTCGAATTCTGGGGTCATTGCGTATGGAGTGGCGGAATTCTAAATGAAGGTGGAATTATAAGTAAAGCTAAAAAAAGAGTACGGCAGTGAAAAAGCTCAGCCTCAGGTAAAAGATATTCCAGTGTAAACCACCAAAATCATAAGTTTAATATTTTTCTTTAATCTATGGCGTTTTTTCCTGTACAAAACATTGTCAAAACACAATTAAAATAAAATCGATAAAACATTATCTTATATTTAGGTAAAGGAGACAGAAAATCGTAGGCCCAAACGTAAACGTAAGTGTATAACGTAATTATAATCTAAAAAAATATATATATTTTTTAATTTCAGAATATCAAAAATCAGTTAAATTGACTGTAGGAAAATAATCTAAGATCCTTAATCGATATAAATAAGCCTTTGCAGTACTAGAAAAATAAAATATTTGTTTACTTTAATTAAGTCTAAGTATTTAAACGCACTTAGTAGTGCATATAATTACAGTATAAATAAATGTCAATTAATTACTGAAAAGCAAAAAAATTCATTTTGAATCGATTAAAATCAATCATATTTTAAATGGCAGATGTGAAAGCTGATTGAAATTGACATCTTGTCTAATGATTTTTGCATTTTTTTGCTTCACTCGTTTCGTTCGTGTTGGTGCGTTTTATTTTCCCGTTTGTTTAATATTTTGTACGACAACAGATTTCGGTGTCCATCGGGGAAGTAAGCCCCGGTGGACACCGACATCTGTTGGATCTAACAACTGCCACGCTATGGATATGGATCGCTGCGTGAATTGTGCGATAGCCTTACTTTTATCAAATCTCTAATAACTCAGCTCTCAGATTGCCAATACTAAGAGAATTTTCAGGAGGAGAATGATGTACCCGACCCAAGAATATATGCAACCGTTTCAGTCTCCTTTTAGAGTCCAGTCGTGGCAAAAAAATTAATTATAAACGCGACTGGTTTTGGGTTCGATCCTACTCAAGAAAATAAATATTTATTTAAATTTATATTTCCTTTTCTTCGCTCTGGTGTCGAAGCAAAGCGCGGCATTAAATTGAGCTTCCAGAATTCCGCGGAAAGTGCGAAACGGAGTGTCTTAACACTAGGCTTCCTCTGCCTACCCTGCTGTGTGCGGGTGTCTTTGTCAACGATTTTTATACGTAATCACTTTTATTTACATTCATTAGAGTCACTTGTAGCTCACGTTTCGATTTGTATGACACAAACGTAAAGTAGCATTCATGTCACGTGACCCGATCAGACTCAAGCTATATGAAGAATATTGACGTTGATAGTTATCTATGAACAGTAAAGGATGTTTACCTTTAAATTGGGAAATGCCATGGAGTTCTTCCCAACCATTATACTAGTTCTTGTATATGTGTTTCTCGCACTTTCATCTTTTATTATTATTTTTAAATATAGACCAGGAAACCCTAGCTAGCGGGTCACTTAACAGCGGATGTTAAGTAATTAGCACCAGAGGAACCATGAATGTATTGCTGGTTTAAGAAATTTGAACCGCCCATTGAAAAGTGCAATATAGTAGCTTAGTTGTGGGAACACGTCTGGTGGTTCCACAACCTGCAAGTCTTTCTTGCTTTTTAGTTATATCGAATAGGCGTAAATAGATAGTAAACAACAAAAGTTACAAATCCTTGATAACTCTGATATTTTTTTCTTAAATTCTTTTAATTGATTTTCGAAGAGTTTATGCGGCTTCCGAAACATTATATTTTGAATCTGAAGATCAGTATTGTCTCGATTAGATAATTCTGTTTGGGCTCTAATACTGCCTTCCGGTGTATTTATATTAATAGAAGTAATAATCTTAACTAAAATAAACAAGCACTGCGGTACATACAGTGTGTCTGCCCCGCTAATAGCCCAGCTAGAATCTCGATGTGCATGTCGCGCGTGGTAGCGTGTCTATTTCCTTGGAGTTTTCGCACTCGCACTAGATGAGTTGCAGATTATAGGCAATCAATGCGTTGAACATAGAACTTTACACTGATTATTGTTAGGTAAAAAATTTAAAGGTACGATATTTTTAATTAATCTAATTTTGTTGTACGTTAAAATCAATATCCATAGACTTAAACAATAGGTTAGGCTTATGAAGAAATAAGACTAAAGAAGATATAGATCGCCAAGATGCAGCTTTTGACTGTAAGCACAATGACAATGGGTTCGATTTTTATTCTGGCTTAAGAAAAATGAAGCACAGAGTCGATTCGCAACTGAACACGCATTTTTTAATTCAGAGAAAAATAGAGAACGAAATGTCTTGATATTAATTTCTCTCCGCCTACAAGATAAAGCGTGCAGAAGAACGTCGCCGAAACGACACACGTTTGCCTGAAATGTACTTGTTCACTCTGGATTTGAAGAACCTCAAAATTACATGACTTCGAATATACAAAAGCCAGCAATGACGAAAAGGTGTTATTAGTACATTGCACTGAAAAGCGCTAAGTACGCTAAGCACTTTGCGGCCGGCGGTATTTGAGAAGCGGAACTCAACGCCGCGCTTTATTTGTTTGTTAAAATTATAAAAACAAATTTCACTTATCTAAAGCACTGTATGAATAGAAAAATATTTTATGCACAAAAGTGGAGACATCTAGTACAGTGTGTTTCCAAAGCGATTCAGATAGCTCATGATAGGTGGTGTCACAGTCAAACTCTTTTGATAGTTTATCTGGCTGAACGCCAGGTACCCAATACCACTCATAAGATAGAAGAATATGCTTATTGTCCTCTTGAAAATATTTTTATGTTTTCCTTCATTTACCGGCTAGTTTTTTTTTAATTTACGCTACATGTCGTATGTAGCAGCAATGTCGCCAAAGGGAACGTAGTGTAAGACGCTTCGTCCCTTACACCGTTCAATTTTCGAGAAATTGCGTGTTGAGTGGAGAACTCAATGTCGCGTTTTGTCTTCTTGGAGAGAGAAAATGATAAATTTAACACGGAATCCGGTTCCATGACTGTCTTTATGTCAGACAACTTAATAATAAATTTCACATACATTTTTGACTTCTATTAGACATTCGAAATATTAAATTTTAACACATATATATATATATATATGCATTATATTTAATACTGATAATATAATAGACGCCATCGTGACATAATTTGACAGTTTTTTTTTTATTTGATTTGACTATAAGCGAGAGAATCGATCAATATTTAGGTGTAAGGTGTGGCGTAGAGCTTCGCACACAATGTCTCGACTGTGCCACAATTTGGGTGGTGCACGGGGTACTAAGTGTGTGAATACTAAGTTTCCTCGGTCCCTGCTATGTTAGTTAAGTAGTTTAGTTTATAAGTATAATAAATTCCATGGTTAGTTAAACAAAACAAAGTGAATACTAAATTGATAATTAAATTCGATATAAGCTCTAAAATTTTTTCCACACAAGCTGAAATAACAGGTATATCATCGACAAGTAGTGTCGGTGGTACGCTTGGTCTGGCAGCACGCCAGGCGAGGACTAATGGCCCGCACTTCGCTCCTGAGTTTCAGAGGGAGGGATTCTTTCATGAAATTTAAATGTCAATGATACGGTCGACGACGGAAGTTTACAGTTCGATTTTGTTGACTTGAATACTGATTTTCCGATACTTCGTCTGTTCTGAATCGTGCATTTTGAAAGAGTTTGTGACATTTTTTGAATTTATTTTCGTTAAAGTATGATCAACTTTAAATATAAGGTTTTCACTTTTTTAGCTATAAAAAAATGAACGTATAATAACAAGAATCAGGAACTGATAACCAACGCCTCTTGGAAATCGGTCAACACTTTTTTAAAAAAGTGCTAGTAAAAAGTTCCCAAGTGTTAATGACACTTTAAAATGTTGAAAATAAATATTAATTTCGTTAATGATATTTTTTATTTTCATTTTGATTTGCATAACAACATTTAAAGGTCTTATTAATTAGTCTTGAAGAAATACTTGTTTTTCTTTTCATTGGCTAGAATTTATGTTCAGTCGACTCGCATATTTCTTTTTATGTCAAAGTCAAGGTATTATCATTTGGTTCTAAATTGTTATGGTACTATCAAATTGAAATATTTTTAAATTAATATTTAGGCTCCTTAAATATTTATTTTATTCTGTGTTTCGTGTGTGAGTATATAATTTGTTTGGATTATTAATGGAATTATTAGAGTAGGATTATTGTCCGTCTGCTACCAGTCATAAGTCTGGTACAACAGACAGACACACACATAATCGCAAAGTTTTAGTAACAAGGTCCAAGGTTTTACTCTTACAAATCCAAAAAAAAATAGCTAATTATAAAATCAAATACTATTTAATTGTATATAATGCCTTATTAACAAGGCAAGTCGTTACAAAATATATTTTTACTGAAGTTTCGGGGTCATCAATTGTTTCCGAAAACACAAAGCACTGGAGTAATTAGTGGTCAGAGAATGAAAGAGTCAAATGTGTAACGACTAAAAAAGGAAGGCCGCTGAAAAAATCACCTACAAATTTTATGTCGTTAGTAGCGCAGAAAGTGGCTGTATATGAGGTAGTTATGGGTTCAATTTAGGAAAATATTTATATTTCAAATATTTTTTGTTTCTTTCACCTGGTGTGATAAGGCGTCATTAGTTTTGCGGCTATGTCGGATTACATATTGTTACTCGGCTCCACGCTGTATGCCTCTTGTAGAAAGATACTAAGTTACTTAAATTTGGAAACGCATTTTGCCTCACCACCAGAGCGAAAATCTGATTTGAGCGTGGAAATTTATCCCAAGATACTCGTATATACGAAAATGTTTTTTCAACTTCACTCCTTTTCCCGTATAGTTTATAGTATAGGTTAAGATTGGGTGACTCGAAGCTATGCGTATTGGTGGGTGAATCTCCACGCTACTTTTCACCTACACTTAAATAAAGATAGTTTAAATGTAATCATTTCATAGATTGGATTCGAACCCACAAACGAACGTGGCGACGACCGTAATAAATCGAAAAGTATTGTCATATATAAATTGAAATCGTGGATCTACATATTTGACAAAAGCGTTTCATGAGTCAAAATGAATGGTAATAAAATATATCTTAATAGGAGCAACATAGAGAACGGTGACTGTTCTGCTGGATTTATTGGGGGTTTTTTTTAATTTATAGGGTTTCTTGGGGTTACTTTATAGGGTTTAATCCTCAATAAGAAGAAATGGAACCCTAGTGATCCTAAACAAAAGATATGAGCATTTATGCTTTATTTTTGGTGCATTTTGTATGAATTTGGGTGCGTAATCAAACACTATAGGGGGACCATACGGAACCATTGTAGTTGATAGTTTTGTAATTTGGCACAAATTGAGAACTTACAGCACAAATAAAGGAAAAAATCCAAAAGGTGAATATTTATAAGTGAATTATTATTTATAGGCATAGAAAATAATATTACTAACTTATATTTATAGTCCATTTCATATTTGAGGCCAGTCGTGCCTGCCGCGTTTACAGGCACAGAGCATGACTGTAAAGGCGGCAGGTTGTTGGTTCGGTAGAACGAAGTAACGAAGTGTCTTAATACTAGGCTCCCTCTGCCTATCCTGCTGTATGCGGGATACAGCGTGAAAGTAAGAAATAATCATACAAAGTGAGTGCGCACGCTCGCAAACATAAATTTTGTCTTTATTAACGTAATCATAACCTATGAAGTTTTCCTGTACATCAACAATTATGAAATTGGGCAAAAATTGACAATTTCCAATACAAATAAAAGTAAAATTCGAATGATATTTATATTACAGATAAAAAATATTTCAAACTTATATACGTAGTTGATTTATAAAATGGGGGCATATGCCCGCAAACTTAACAATTTTTATAGGTTGTACTTCCCGTCGACCTATTATAAAATGTTGAAATTGGTACGGAACCCTCGAAATACGAATAGTACGCCTTCCTCCATAAACGGATCTATCTAAAATGTATTTAAACATTTTCACTTTAAAATTGTAAATTATTATCAAAGTTTTCCTTTTTTACATAATTTTCAAGTAATCAAATATGACTTTGATATACAAGCAATCGTAATTTAAGATCAGGATTATATTCAGAGAAGCCACAGAGTCCCTCAGGGACGGCAGGTGGAGCATTTTTCTTTAAACGAAAAATCTTTGCAATTTGAACTTCAATGATATTGATTTTGCGTTTTATTTAAAAAAATGGACGTACCTATAGCTAGATTGAAACACACGACTTTTGGATATCTTCCAAGAATCACGACTTTGTATAGTACATTTTGCTGTATTACGTTTCTTTTTTTAGCTTCATGCTTGTTCCCGCACATAGCACGGTATACGTACACGTACCGTAACACCGCGCTTTGTGCTCGGAATGGAAACCGAACCTACAACCATCGCGTTAACACGCACGCTTAAACCCCTGCATCACGACTGCCCTCACTAGTTAATTATGTAAATATCAGTCTTCATTAATAAGTCATTAGTCAAATTGATTACATTAGTCAAACCATATTCTTTTCCGGAGCGAAAAAAGAAATATCTTGACAAGTTCCCCCTGCCTGCCTGCCTACCCTACAATATGCATGACATGAGTAAAACAAAAACTAAAAATAAAGAAAACGAAAACCGTAGTAATATAACACTATTTATTATATTTATTCTATGTTTATTTAAAAAACACTTCTTAATAAGAAAAATACAAAAAAGATCTGCTAAATAAAATATAAAAGTATCTTAATTTTATACCTTGTCCCACAAACCAGCTCTTTACATTATAACTTCGAAATGAAATTGTCAAATTATTCATTTCAATGTTTTAATGCCCGTAATAATACTGTTGAGTTTCTGTGTTGTAGCTAAATTAAGAGTCGGGAAGGAGAGCTAACGACGGAGCACCGACTTTGTAAGGCTGCCTCTACACTGTACAATATTACTGTATTGTTTTTTTAAAATTTAAATCCGACATAACTCAACATACATTTGGTCTTTATATATTTTTTTTATTATTGTGACACGGTGGCTCAAGGGCACAACAGTAGGACTGTAAACGCAATGGTTGGAGATTCGATTCCCACACAGAGAAATGAAATATTTTATATTTTAATTTCTCCGAGACTCCGAGAGTCTTTCAACACGCAATGCCTCGATAATTTGGTAGAATTAACGTATAAAAGCTATTAACTAGTACAAGCAAAGGTTCCATAAATTACGCTAAAGCAGAATCAGCTAGAAGTGAAAATACAAAAAGAGTTTTTGAAGTCTTCATAAACGGAATCCTATTAAAGGATTTTTGTTCTCCTCTTTATATCTCCGTAGCGAGTAAATGGAATTTTTTAAAACGGTGGAAAATGCTATGTGTTTAGCTTGTAAATTGCTTCAAAAGTTTCAGAATGAAATGTTTGCATTACATACAACCTAACAATTTTGGCATGGCAGGAACCTAGTGTTAGGACACACCGCTCTCCGCTGACCACCTAAATTCAAAGACTTAGTGTTTTGATTGGCAAAATTCAGTTCAGTTCAGTTCTTTAATTGTGGTGTTCCGAGCGTGCCAGCTGATCACAAAACTATTAGATTGTATGGACACATGAAGGAGGTTGTACGGTAAAAACGAAATTTGGTTAAAAAAAATCCAGTTAAAATGTCATGAAACTCAACGTTAAGGTTCAACGTTAATACTGTAATGACGTAATTCAAAAAATAAAAAGGTGTAAAAAGCGTTTTTATCGTTAAATGGAGTAAATAAAAATTTACAATTATATACAGATGTTACGTTGACTTAAACGTGATTATTTTACTTTAACTTTAATGAGTTTTTTAACTTTACGCCGGCGCCTTGTAAACGCGATGGTTGTGGGTTTGATTCTAGGGAGAATAAATTATTTTCTTTTCCTCGTTCTGGTAACAAAAAATGACGGCCATCAACCAACACGCAATGTCTCCAAAGCAAGCGAAATTGGGAAACAGAGTATCTTACCACTAGGTTCCCTTGGTATATTCTGTTATACTCGTATTGTATATAGCAAAAAAAATACTTACAATGTCTTTGGATCGAAACTTGAAGACGATTCCCCATCCAAAAAGTTTTTTTAACGTTTTTCTAAAACATTTCCCCCAGTAGAGGTCGAGTCTCATCCACTGTGTTTACAATCAGATGGTTTCTACTTGGCAACCTCTTATTTTACACTAAAATTTTGAGGCCATCGTAGCATGGTATATAATATTTAATATTTTCATTTCCTCGCTCTGGTAGCAAAACAAAGCGCGGCGTTGAGTTCCGCAAATCAATCCACAATGGCTCGAGGATTCGGCGGAAAGTAGGAAACGGAAGTCTTAATAGGAACGGAGTGCAACAACTGCACCTCTTCGATGGACTCCGAGAGGCGTGGGTTCAAATCCAAAAAACATATATTAAAATTTTTAGATATCATCTAAATAAGTATAAGAAATGAAAATAAAAACTATTATACACCTAGAAAGTGTTAAATCATACTCATCTTTCTAGCACAATATCTTTCACCTGACTCGTTGTTTTCTTTACTTCTCGTATCTTGATACTGTGATATGTTTTATAGCTACAGTAAATTGTTTTGTTCGATAACGCACTTTATGTGTTTGTTTGTCACAACGTGAATTTAGATCTGATTGTACGCAGTTTTATGATGAAGGGTGGATTTTATTTATTTTGTCGTTGTAATAGTTGAACTTACCTATTTCATTTTCCACTTTCCGTCTAAATTTCGAGACATTGGAAGTTGAGTGGCAGAACTCTACACCACGCTTTGTCTCCTTACCAGAACAAAGAAATTAAAATATTTAATATTACATTTCATCGAAGGGAATCGAGTCCACAACCTGACGCGTCGCACGATTCCATATCAGCGCTACGACAGGCCTCACTCAATGTTACAAACAATAATACTAAATCGTACTCACTTCATAAAATAAAAAAAAACACATTTTCAAAGCCCAATGACTGTTTACTACTTTAAAAATGAAAAAAAGCTCAAACTAAAGCGAAACAAAGCGAAGTAGGTACACGAACAACAATTTACATAGAGACCGTATTGAAACGTTAATATAATCATCGGAATGGATACATTTTCTGGTGGAAATTTTCATTTACCATCAATCATTACAAACGACTGATCGGAATAAGCAAATAGATGGAACATTCTATTGACATAACTAATATTTTGGTGCATAAATACAAACACATTATACAAACATTACAATTTGTATTGAGACGAGCAATAATTGCGGATTCGACACACACTCGAGGAGAGTAAGACAAATCACTCACTAGATTCTCTTTTACCTCCCTTATTATATGAGCGACAAAGTATGGTAGAGCTCGAGTATAATTTAAACTAATATGGTCCTCAGTGAAGCATCGCCGCGACTTATTCATTAGTTTTATTTTTTGTAGCTTTACTTCTACTTTAATTTGAAAAAAGATTCCATATTTTTAAATCAATTATGTATGGTTTTGAGCGGTGGAATCCGCTCTACATTATATTTTAATTTATTTGTTTATTAAATGTTTCTAGAAATTTATAACAAACTCTAAATCATGATTTTTTATTAACTTGACGCTGTATCTAGACGAGTGGACAGACGAAGACTAGTGTTAGACATATTGTTACGGGTTCTTAGAGAATAAAAGAATATAATTTTTGTCGGTAACCTTATTTTTATACCAATCGTCTTTATCTTTATCTGAGATTTCAATGCCATAAATAATGCCATTTGCTGTTGGGTCAATTGATCTTGACAAAGCATCTGGAACTGTATTTGACTTACCTGGCTTATGAATTATATCAAAACTAAACTGTTGCAACTTCATTGCCCATCTAGCAAGCCTACCATGTGGATCTTTCATTTTATGTAACATTTTAAGTGCACTATGGTCAGTAACTACAGTAAACCCTCTTCATCAATAATGTAGCCCAAAAATCGTAAACTGGAGCGAGCAAAACTGCATTTGTCTACATTAACCGTCAACCCAGCTTCTTTTAAAATGTTCATAACACGCCTCAAAGTATTTAAATGTTCATCAAATGTTTCAGACGAAATTGCAATATCATCCAAATATGCCCAAACTTTCCCATCTAATTCATAAAACAACATATCCATCAACCTCTGTTGAGATTGTGACGCATTAATCAGTCCAAATGGCATCACCTTGAAGTGATATAAGCCCCTTCCCGGTACCGCAAATGCAGTTTTTTCTTTGCTAGATTCTTCCAGTCCAATTTGCCAAAAGGCTAACTTTAAATCAATTGTGCTGAGAAACTTTGCATTTCGTAAATTATCCAATATAGAACCTACTCTTGGTAAAGGGTACGTATCTCTTTTAGTAACTTTATTAAGTTGTCTACTATCCAGACACAGTCTATTTGTGCCATCTTGCTTTTTTACCAGCACTACTGGAGAACACCAGGGACTATGCGAAGGTTCAACTACATCTTTACCTAACATGTCGTCAAGTTCACGTTCTATTTCTTTTTTAATTACTGGTGAAAAATTATATTGTTTTTGATATATGGGTTTACTGTCCCCTGTATCAATTGTGTGTTTTATTATTTTTGTCCTACCCAGTCCAATCCCTATATTGCAACGTATTTCATTTATAAGCTCCATAAGTCTGTGTTGTTGATCCTCATTCAAATTTTCCTTACTTATAAGGGCAGACTGTTGCTCCAAAATTGCATGTATTGCAGGTTTATTAGATAAGATTTCAGATTCAAATTTAAAAGAAATTCCAAATAAATCAAAAAAATCTTTACCCAAAATTAAAGGTTGATTGAGGTTTGGCATAAGCAGCATCGACATTATATGAAATTGATTATTAAACTGTACAGGAACATCAAATGTTTTTCTTATACCATGGCTAGTACCGTCAGCAGTCGACATGTAAAATGGCTTTATTCTTTGAGTATTCACTCCTAATCTTTTTAATTTGTTAGCAAATTCCGCGTTTATTACCGTATTAGAGGCTCCCGAATCCAATAATCCATCACACTTTAAATCTAAAATGTTAACAGAAATATAAGGTCTATTGTCTTGCTGTTTTTCAAATATTAATTTCGAAATATTACTTTGGGACATAAATTTTCTTATGAATGCTAACCAATCCTGCCAATCTTTATTTTTTCGTTTAGGGGAAAGACTTATTTGGCAGTTCTTTGACCTTCCCCAGTAGCGTTTCCCTTGCAGATACAACTAGAAAAAGCTACTCCAAAACGACCACACTTGTAACAAAACAAACGTTGCTTAGGCATTGGATATGATCTAAATAAGTGACCAAACTCTCGACAATTCCAACATCTCATTTTAGTAATAGGTTTAGGCATTGGACATGATCTAAATAAGTGACCAATCTCTCGAAAATTCCAACATCTCATTTTAGTAATAGGTTTATTTCCTGAAACTGCAATTTCAACCACTTCTTTTGCCTCTATTAAAGATTTAGCATGGTATGCCAAATCCGGCTCCAAGGAACTGACCAATGTCCTCGGTTCTTGAAATTTACTACAATTAATTCTTGTTCTCTCCACAACTCTTAACACATTAGTTAGGTCCGTTATCGCTGTAAACACATCTCTGCATAACGCTTTTTGATAATATGGTTGAAGATTCTTTATAATTATCATAATTTGGTCTTTTTCTGAAATTTTGTGAGGCAATCTGTTAAATAAGTTCTGCATTACCGAAATGAAGATAAGTACTGCTTCATTTTTTCCCTGAGTCCTTGATTTTGCCTTAGATAGTAATTCTTCTTGATAATAGGGTGACTGAAAAGTACGCTTTAGTAGTAAAACAAGTTCTGCCCAATTTTGGACATTTTGTCGGTTTGCGCGAAACCAAATTAACGCATCTAACTAAAAAATTCTTGCTGTGTAACGGCTCGCCGACCTCCACGCTACCCCCGCGCCCTTTTGCGACATTTTGCTTATAAAATGGATCCGCCGCACCCGCCTAGCTTCCCCCGGGCATGGAAGGAGGGCCTGCTCATCATGTTGTCCAAGGCTGGGAAGAGTCCATAGCAGCCTGAGGGGTACCGATCTATAACCCTCCTTTGCGCGGTCTCCAAGCTGTCCGAGAAGTTATTCCTCTCACTTCTCCAGGCGCACATCCACCCATGAAGCGAGCAGTTTGGCGAGCGGGTATACTACTCTGGTTACACTACGCCGTAACAGCGATCAACCGAAAGGAGAGAGCAATAGCAGTCTTCTTCGACGTAGTACGCGTATTCGACCACGTCTGGCACCCGGACCTACTTCATTAAGTGCTCAGAGCCGGCACCCCCAGCACGTCGCACATGTCTTTGCCTCCCTGCCTCAGGGACAGGACATTTTGCTTGAGAGTTAAGAGTTCGAGGTATAGCAGCGACTCGATCGCTGCCGTTGTTCCCCAGGGCAGCATTTTTTCACCTGCTCTCTACGCACTATACACTGATGATATCACATCGCCCTAGCGAGTATCACTCAAAGAGAAATCCTGCAGGTGGTCCAGAACCACATCCTCCGTCGAGTGACGCAGGCGCCATAATACGTGAGAAACACCACGCATCACCGCAACCTAAAAACAGAAAGCCTGGAGGTACACATTGGTCGTCTCGCGTCCAACGCATTCCGCTGCGCCAATGTAGCGTGTCACCTGCACCTAAGGAGCAGCACTCCGTGGCATATCCGGCCGCCCGAGGTCAGACGTCAGATGACTTCCGAGGGACTTTCTATCCTCCTCCAAATGCGACTCATGAGCCTTGCATTGATCCTTGGTCGTTTAAGCTGGGCCTCCTTCAGGAAACCGAGGGTCTCACCTGACTGAGTTGACCGCCAAGATGGCATTTGATAATCTTTCCAATCCCGTCCCGCACTCCTCTCTCTGTGTCTGCTCTAGAGCAGGTTATCGCTTGAGACCACGGCCAAGGAACCAACGCCCAGATGTCGTTCGGAGCTACTACGGAGATGGACGAGAGAATGCTTCAATTCTGGCTCTATAGCAAAGTAAATTTAGAAGGGATTGCACGTATTTTGGAGTTATCCAATAATTATAATGTATTTCATCGCGGNGTCGACATGTAAAATGGCTTTATTCTTTGAGTATTCACTCCTAATCTTTTTAATTTGTTAGCAAATTCCGCGTTTATTACCGTATTAGAGGCTCCCGAATCCAATAATCCCTTTAAAATCACTTTAAATCTAAACTCACTAACTCTCTCTAACTCACTTTAAATCAAATATCACTTTAAATCTAAAATGTTAACAGAAATATAAGGTCTATTGTCTTGCTGTTTTTTAAATATTAATTCCGAAATATTACCTTGGCACATAAATTTTCTTATGAATGCTAACCAATCCTGCCAATCTTTATTTTTTCGTTTAGGGGAAAGACTTATTTTGCGGTTCTTTGACCTTCCCCAGTAGCGTTTTCCTTGCAGATACAACTAGAAGAAGCTACTCCAAAACGACCACACTTGTAACAAAACAAACGTTGCTTAGGCATTGGACATGATTTAAATAAGTGGCCAATCTCTCGACAATTCCAACATCTCATTTTAGTAATAGGTTTATTTCCTGAAACTTCAATTCCAGCCACTTCTTTTGCCTCTATTAAAGATTTAGCGTGGTATGCCAAATCCGGTTCCAAGGAACTGACCAATGTCCTCGGTTCTTGAAATTTACTACAATTAATTCTTGTTCTCTCCACAACTCTTAACACATTAGTTAGGGTCCGCTATCGCTGTAAACACATCTCTGCATAACGCTTTTTGATAATACGGTTGAAGATTCTTTATAATTATCATAATTTGGTCTTTTTCTGAAATTTTGTGACGCAATGACCGAAAAACCGTGACCGAAATGAAGATAAGTACTGCTTCATTTTTTCCCTGAGTCCTTGATTTTGCCTCAGATAGTAATTCTTCTTGATAATAGGGTGTCTGAAAAGTACGCTTTAGTAGTAAAACAAGTTCTGCCCAATTTTGCACATTTTGTCGGTTCGCGCGAAACCAAATTAACGCATCTCCCCGAAAAAAATCAATAGCATGCCGCCATAAATCCTCATCAGTAGCATTTCTAGCATCTTTCAGTTCATCCACCCGTTCTAAGAATGCTAATGTATTTTACAATACAGTGTTAATACACTGTATTTATTATCTCCGGAAAACTGAACACCCCACTGGCTTATCGGCACAAGTTTTAATTTGCGTGAATTATTATCATCTATCGAAGTGGAGTTTAAAAACTTATGTATTGTATTAGGACTATGAAAAGGTGGAATATCTAAATCATTTTGCGCAAAACTAACCCTTTTCTGCCCTGTCACTGTATTCGCGTAAGCTTTAGAGGTAGACGGATGGACTTCGGACCTATAATCGTCACTGTCAAATTGTTTTAAAATTTTCTTACTATCTTCCCCCAACGAGTCCTGTAACGCGTCTTTCATATCCTGGGTTATATAATCGTCATCTTCCATCTCATCCTTTTCCTCCAAATCCTTCAATAATATAATCGCCTTATCGAGCAGAACATTCTTCTTTTCTTTATCTATTTCCTCTAAAGGCGTTATAAACTTTAATCGATTAATAAGATGAATTAAGCGCGAGACTAATCGTTTAAATAGTTGTTTGTCAGGTTTTTCCTGTAGCTCAGAGACATAGCACAATATATTATTGATTTTATCTGAACAAATATTCAATTGCTCACTAGAGGCAACAATGCATGATTCTGGGGGTTTAATTTCATAAGATACCTGCAATAAATTTTCAGCTTCCAGCATTTTTTTTAATATTTTCTTTAAAGCAGAAGCTAGGCCGCCGGTTTTAGTATACCCCCGACACGCGAGTTCAAATTCAACCTCATCTTTTAATAAATAATTCGGATCCATTTCAACGGAATATATATTACAAAATGAAAAGTTTTCAATATATGTACCAAAATTGCACTCAGTTGGCAAACCAATGTATACTAAAGATTTTATAATAAATTAAATTACCTCACAAATGTAGCCACACGAGAACCCTATATACTCACTTTTATATATTAATAACCTAATAAAAACTTAAACTGAATAATTTCTATAAACAGAACCTCAAGAAATTAAATCTATAAATCTTAATAGGTATATAAGTATATAACTTAGTTTATTATATTAATAAATATATTCAGCAAATAAATTTTAATATTACACAAAAATCTAATTTTAAAAGTATACTCGTACCATATAAGCAAAAAAAAACAAGACTATATATTTTCCATTAACACACATTCTAACTAATATTATACTAAAAAAAAACTATGCCTACGATTAAACAAAAAATATACATACATACATATGTAATACAAACAAAAAACAATTAAAAAAAAACTTAACTACAAATATAATTATGATTCTATGTAATAATACAAATACATTGATAACTACAAATATACCCTAAAAGTATAAAGTCCACAAAATTATCAACGAACATTTATAAATACACAACCCTATACAATAATACATGTATATATATTATTTTATTAGAACAAATTGAAGTCGTAAATATTAGCAGAAGTTAAAAAATAAACCGAATTTTTAAATAATCTTATGTAGGTAGGTATACAAAGACAACCAACACGAACATTATCGCGATAGACGAAAATAAGAAAAAAAAATATTTTAAAACCTGCTAAATATGCAAACAGAACCCTTATATTTTAACGTTGGGCGCCATTTTGTTACGGGTTCTTGGATAATAAATATGCTATAAGCACGTGTTAAAATTTCCTATCTCATAATAATATAAGACGATACCTTCATTTTATGTAATTTTCGAGATATTGCATATTGAATGGTGCAAGTCAACGCTGTTTTATTTGCTTGTTACCGGAGCGAGGAAATTGAAGTAACTTCCCTGAGCGGGAGTCAAATCCCCAATCGTGCACCAAGATGACTAAAAAATTATAATAGAAATTTAAAAGCTAATAGATTTCCCAAGTCCACCCAGCGCGTGTATTAAAGCTTCACTGGACAATACTCTCAAATGCACTAACATAAATAATATTTCGCAGGACAGAGCAATTACGCGCGCAGTCAGACCGCAGCGGTCTTACCATTATGGTTAATGCCAACTAAAATATGAACATATTTTGTATTTTATTCCACGAATAAGTCTTTTAGAGACCGCTTTGGCGAAGGGGCACCAGCGTGCGACTGTAAACTACGGTTGTGGACTCGATTCCCACTCGAAGGAATGAAATACTTAATGTTTAACTAGTAGAGGCGCGGCGTTCAGTTTCGCCACTTAAATTGGGGAACGGAAGTATTTTAATGGGAAACGGAGTGTCTGACTCTAGCTTGCCCGGCTCCCTTTGTCTACCCTTCTATGTGCAAAAAAAGAGTTTGTGAATTCGATTTTCGCAAAGCATGCTGTGAGAGTGACGTTCGTGGGTGCGCTTGTTACTCGGAAGATAAATTATTGTCATTTCCTCGCTCTGGAAACAAAATAAAGCGTAGTGCTTAGTTCCGCGACCTAGCAGGTAATATTTAGAAAACTTTGCGGTGCGTAGGACAAGTTCAGTCTTAGCACTACCTCAGATCTCGGCCTTCTCCTTCTCGGCCGGCCGCTCTCTCTCTCTCTCTCTCTCTCTCTCTCTCCTTCTCTCTCTCTCTCTCTCTCTCACTCTTACCATTATGGCGAGACACAGCTTAAAGCTAAAGCAAAGGGAGAACAAAAAGAGAACGTATTATAATATGAATGATGAATAGCCAGTGAGTAGGCACATAAACTACAGCTACTGCTTTCTATAACTTAAATATAATGGAAAAATGAATACTTTACGCAGTTTACAAAGAATACAATTATAGTAACCTCAAATATCCTTCTTTATTATAAATAATAAAAACCCATCCAAAGACAATGTATTTCTTGGAAATATAATAAAAATATTATTCAACATAATATTTTTATTTTCAAGAAGTTAGTTGTCCAGGGAATTATACCACGTATTTCATAGTGTCCAAGTATTATTACTAATATTATCACAGCTTGAAGCTTCCCGCATCGCGTTAGGACACTCCGTGCTGCGGAACTTAACGCCACGCTCTAACTACCAGCATTGGAAAAATAAATGTCACAACGCTATCACCTTCCGCCCCGCCGAGTAAGAATCGAACACCTAACCTTTGCATTTAATTAAGAAGTTTCTATATTTTAAAGAACAAGAAATACAAATAAATCCAAACGAACCAATTGAACAACTCCAATAGTATCTTTCATTAAGTACAGAACTAACTCGATCTGGTTTCCCCTCATTAAAGCAGTCACTCGACACCTGCGGTCAAGTTTTAACAATCTCGAGTATCGATAGCAATTGTTGCTCTTACAGTTTGTCTTAACGATATCTTTGGCGAGCTTTCAGTTTTCAGTTTAAAATGAAATATAAAACTTGAACTTTATATTGTGGGGCTTTTAAAAGTTTCGGTGTTTCCTTGTTTTATTAATTTGGATTGTTTTTATAGAAAGCTAGTGGCTATTACTTGTGACGTAGCGCTGTGGAAACGAAGTGGACATAAAATTTGTGACATATTTTTTAGCTTAACGATATATCTTTCACATAGGATAGTAGGCATACGAAACCTTAAACGTAGTGTTAAACACTATGTTTCCCATTTAGATATTTCCTGGTTCCATGGTGGAACTCAACGCCGCGCTTTGTCTCGTTACCAGAGCGAGTGTTTGAAAATATAAAATAATTCATTCGCCCGAATGAAAATCAAACTATCGTTTACAGTTACATGACGTGCATCAGCGCTATGTAATTCTATTTTGAGATAATTAATATTTTTCAAGACAAAGCGAGGTGCTGAGTCCTGCTCCGCGGGAAACAGAATGTGATAGCACTAAGTTCCCTTAACTGCCTATCTGCTACATATACATACAAGATACAGCGTGAAACTAAAAAAAAACAGATTTACCACACAGAGTTAGCGTTTCAGTATAGAATGATAATAAGCATCGTAAAAAAACGTTTTAATAATCCCATATAAAGAACACGAGAGTATTCCAAGCACACACTCAAATACCTTGAAATCTATTGAAAGGCGATTGGGAGGGTCGAAACGATAAAGCAGTTAGGTGTGTAGATGCTCTTATTGGGCGATACATTTTACCCTTTTTTTATATTTTTTTACCCTTTTGGTAAAAAGTCTAAATATGAGACTACACTCTTTTCTAGATTTTTGATTTAGCTTCACTTTTTCTTTTTGTATCTCGCGTATTGCAGGGTGGGCAGGGAGAACGTAATGCTAAGATACTCTGTTCCACCAAATTTTCAAGACATTGTATATCGAGTTGCAAGCGAGTGCTCAACGCCACGCTTTGTATTGAGAAACTAGCACTCTAAGCCGTTACGCTGCTTCACAGCATCTGACAGTAAACGCGACGGTTGTGGATTCGATATCTATTCGGGGGAATTATTATATTTAAATTATTTTCATGCCTCCGTTTGGTAGACAAGGCGTATCGTTAAGTTTCAACACTCAATATACAATATTTCGAGAATTGAAAGAAAAATGGAAAATAGAGTATCTTAACATTAGCTCCATTTGCCTACCCTGTTATACGGGAAAAAGCCACTAATAGAAAATAAAATTATCATCAATCATGGTCTATTATTGTACATTTGAAAATGTATTTGTAAATACGACCCTAAAACCGATCAAGCCGCGTTTACTAGCGACTAAGGGTCGATGCTATAAACCAGATAGAATGGGTGGAAGTACTTTCATCAGCGTAAACAGTCCGCTTTAGCTTAATAAAATAACATTCGAGATCTATTCGAGGTAACCGAAATTTGATAGGAATAAATTGTTGAGTGATTGATGGGACCCGCAAAATGGGTGGAGCAAAGATTAAAGATTCAATTTATAATAAAATATTATATAATACATTATGATATCGATTTGAGGCCAGTCGTGGCGCAGCGGCACGAGGTGTGACTGCAAAACCGACTGGTTGTGGGTTCGATCCCCACTCGAGGAGATGAAATATTTACTTAAATTTATATTTCCATTTCTTCGCTCTGGTGTCGAGGTTAAGCGCGGCGTTGAGTTCTGCCACTCAACACGCAATGCCTGCCTCCAGAATTCGGCAGAAAGTGGGGAACGGAGTGTCTTAACACTTACCTCTGCCTACCCTGCTGTGTGCGGGATACAGCGTGAAGCTGATTTATTTATTTGATTTATGATATCGATTTGCTAAACGATTGAACGATGAATTTTGGATATATTATCTCGTTTTAGGTGTTTTTTTTTTAGCNACACGCAATGCCTCCAGAATTCGGCAGAAAGTGGGGAACGGAGTGTCTTAACACTAGGTTCCCTCTGCCTACCCTGCTGTGTGCGGGATACAGCGTGAAGCTGATTTATGATATCGATTTGCTAAACGATTGATGAATTTTGGATATATTATCTCGTTTTAGGTGTTTTTTTTTTAGCTTTACGCTTTATCTCGAATATAATTAGGTAGGCAAAATACCTTGTGTTAAGGTTAAGTCACACTCGGCTGTGCTCTTTTCACATTTTGAGAATTTCCGCAATTCAAAACATTGTGTGTTAATTTGTGGAATCAACGCCATACTTTGTCTTATCAGATGGATGGGAATCAGAGCGTCTTAACACTCCCTCCCTTGCATACTGTGCAGCTGATTTCCTAATTAAAATAGAACCTTCTCTATGACAAATCAGTCCATTTTAACTCACTATTAATTTAAAGGAGAACACCTTTTTATTCGATGTTTCTTTTGTCGAGGAAGGCATGAAGACATGAATTGTTTATAAGATTATTTTAATCTCTTCGATGTATGCGAGGACGAAGCCGCAGGCGAAAACTAGCAAGCAATATAAAACAGCTTAGAACCTCGAGATGATTTAAAACATTTAAATCTCAATAAACCATTTAAAGCTCAAGTAAAAGCTACAACGGACTGTAAATAAGGCCCTAAAATCATTGAGTAGATATTGCGAAGGGTCTCGGCAATAAAAGCGTTAAAATGAAAGTATTTCCATCAGCGTAAACGGTTTGTTTCAATTGTAAATAGAAAGATGGCTTTTGTGTCGTTGATTGTCGTTGCGGGTTCAAATTCTAGTTAAGGTTAATTCAATTTTTATATATGTATACATATAAAAAATCTGTTATTGAGTAACGTACAACTAAATTATGCGTCGTAGAACGCTGTATTTTGTAATTTTGGGTTGACAAGTTAAAAGCCAGTCGTGGCGCAGGAACATAAAACTGCGACTGTAAACGCAACAGGTTGTGGGTTCGATTCCCATTCGAAATATTTAATATTTTTATTTCCTCTTTATCCTCTCTTTTTCCTTTTCCCGAGTGGAAATCAAACCCACAACCGTAATTTTTACTATGTTGTGTCCCCGGGTCACAACAGATATTACATGGATTTTTTATAAATTAAACTGTTTAACGACACTTAATGCATATATTTTAGTATTATATATACATTTTCAAAAATCCAACATCTCTTCAATAGTTTTAGCAATTGTCTCGATTTATGTTTTCATTTCTTCGCTCTGGTGTCGAGGCAAAGCGCGGCGTTGAGTTCTGACACTCAACACTCAATTCTTCCAGAATTTGGCGGATAATTGGGAACGGAATGTCTTAACACCACTAGATTCCCTTTATCTATCCTGCTAAGTACGGGATGCAGGGTAAAGCTGATTTATTTATTTATTTTTGTCCCGAAATTTGGGCAGTGTGTTAAGAACTGAGTACTTTACTATGAAGAAGCAGAAGCTAATTAAACCAACTAATATTAATTTTGTATCAAAAAAATATTATTTTTTCTATAAATTCTCTAGAAACCGATAGTTAATTAGATGTGCGACATAAATCACCAAGCATGTAGACATTGGGTATGAATCAAAATGTTAACATGAATCAACTATGAATCAAAATGTAAGCATGAATCACGTATTCAAAGGGAATTTCAACTAAAGGAACAGAGTGAATAGGATGCCACGTACATTATGTTGAATGCGTGCTCACATACACCTCGCATGTGAGACCGGCCTATGGCTTAGTTACAAGATTACACGTAATAAATTGTAGCTATAGTGGCTCAGTGGCAAAGTATCTGTAGAGGCGATAGCTTTAGGTTTGACTGAAAGTCTTAGCTATGGATTTCCTTCGCCTTTTCTCCTACGATGCATATACATACGTACGGCATAAGCTATTTTTTATATTGTTTACTCAGAATTATACTGTTTTTTTTTTATTTATATGTTTACTCAGAATTATATATAAGTTGAACAAACAGAGAAAAATGAGATTGATTATATAAGATTTATAATTTAAACAAATAATAAATATATAACTAAAATTACCATTGATATAATATGTTGCAAATAAAATTTTAGATTTTACCTGCGTCGATAAATTACTAAAATTCAAAACTAAAATAGCAATAAAACTAAACACAATTTAGAAGTTACCATACAAAGTTAGTACATTTCTTGGCTAATTCAAAGGGTTGCAAAGTAAGCAATGAATCTCTAATGTACTGCGCAACCAATAAACACGCTGATTGATTTCGGGAGGGATTACCTAAACACTCTGTGGGAGGTAATGTGAACATTTTATGAGGATTAAAGTTTGGAGAAACATTGAGTATGTTTATATACTCGATAGTAATGGGTAATTTTCTGTTGGAAATTAACTTCGTAAGCGGCAGTGGTTCTAAATGTGATGGTTATAGATTCGTTATAGGTGCGATTACCACTGAGAGAAATGAATTATTTTTATTTTTCTCGCTCGATTAAGACAAAGCGCGACGTTGAACACTGCTGCTGAGTACATAGTGTCTCCAAGTGTCCAAAAACGCAGTGTCTTAATCCAAGGTTGTCTCTGCCGTGTTATTTATATGAAATTCTCAATTTTATAAATACCCAAGTATAAATATTTATCTACTATGATTTGGATTTTATTAATTCATTATTATTTTAGACAGACTAGTCGTCACCCGCAAATTGATTTGAAGGTCCAATATATAAAATAGAAAATCCCGTATTCAGGAAATTATATCAGGAAATTTCAAGAAATCCTCTTTTTGTGTCTACTCCCTAAGTTAATGACATGCGAAATTTGAAAAAAATTTTAGTCCAATAGTGTCGTCTGTAATTTGTCTGTCTGTCAATCATTTAATAATGGGAGCATTGTATATATACTTATGAATACAAATATGGATAAATGTAGTTATTAACACAATCATAACTTAGAAAAAGTAGGTCTTGCACCTATATGTACGAGTGCGTTAAGTACCTTGAGGTATCCAAAGCTACAGTTACGTAAACTCAAAACAAACATTACAAATTGGAAAAAATACCGACTGCAAACAATAAAAATTGCTGCACCGAGTATGATGCCAAGAGGATGCGATAAAGTCTATATTTCCAAAATGGCACTTCATTTGCTAGTTTGGCGCGATCCGAAGATTCATTTTTGGCTAATACCACCCCTATTAATATAGTAATAAGAGCTGGAATGCCAAATTCGTATATCTTGATACGTTGAACGCTGTATGCCAGTACTACTGTGTCGCATTCCAATAAATGACGCTAAGACGATAAGTAGTAATTCTACCAAAAACTCCTGTTTTGACGCAGTCGTGTCCCAGTGGTAGTGACTGATTGTAAAGGCGCCGGTAGTTAGTTCGATTCCGAAAAAATATTTAATATACATCTGCCTACCCTACTATGTGCGGGATACAGCGTGGAACAAATAAAATTTACATATAATGTAAAACAAAACAGTTCCCAATTTACAATCTTATTAAGATAAAAGATCTAAATGACTTTTACTCTTTTGCACTGGAATCTAATTTTTCGAAGCAAATGTTCAACAGTCCATTAGCATCGTGAGTGACGACTGTAACCGTGGGTGTCAGATAAAGAGTTCGGGGTTCTGTACGAGTTTATTACGGAAAGCTTGTGAAAGAGTTAGAGTTGTTTGGTGTTTTATATTATATAAAGCAAATCAAGCATTTCTTTTTTATATTCCGCACAACAGGGCAGGCAGAGGGAGAACAGTGTTAAGACAATCCACTTTTAAATTTTTCGCCAAATTTTCTTGCTGATTGTGTACAGAGCAGGGAAATGAAAATAATTAAATGTTCATTTACTCCCGATTACTCCCGAGTGGAAATCAAATCTTCTATCACTATGTTTACAGTTGGACGCTATTCCACTACACCACAATGGTCTCATTATGTAAAATAAAAATAATATTTTTTTTTAACTACAACAACATATGTATTTTTAAATATATTAAATTCTATGACCTAGTAGTGTTTTTTTATGGAAACGACAAACGAGCGTTCGGGTCACTGGGTACTGCACGGAATCGTGGGCAGCGGTGATCACATATCTGATAGTAAATGAACACCGCCGCGCACGACCTCGTGCAACACTAGAGGAGCTACAGGTGCGTTGCCGGCCGACAAGGTGGAGATAGACGCGCTTTTTGAAGGTATTCATGTCGTATCGACCTGGAAACACTGCCTCAGGTAGGCCATTCCACATTTGCGTGGCGTGTGGGAGGAAGTTCCTACGAAATCGCTCAGTAGTGGATTTCCCTTGGACCTACAGTTAAAAAAATTGATAAGAAGTGACAAATTATAACACAAATAAAGGAAAAATTCCGAAAAGTGAAAGTTTATATATATAATATATGTTTATATATTTCATAGAAACAAAAAATTACAAACTTATATGTGTAGTTCATATCATATAAAATAAGAGCAAATACTCGCAAACTTAAGTTGGCAAGCTTTTATAAGTTGTACTTCCCGTTGATCTACAATCGCGAAATAGGTAAGGAAGCCGATAAGCGATTCCGATTCGCACGTAACCAGTTTCTTTAGCTTTTCCCTACTTCCCGAATAGAGGAACGCAGAAATTTCGAAACATGACGTGCTGAATAGCGGATTTCAACGCCACGCTTTGTTACTTTTTTGGAACTAGAAAATGAAAAGAGTCTAT
Source organism: Heliconius hermathena (assembly GCA_013403705.1). Lineage (NCBI taxonomy): Eukaryota > Metazoa > Arthropoda > Insecta > Lepidoptera > Nymphalidae > Heliconius > Heliconius hermathena. The sequence continues at coordinate 300,026 of JAAIXJ010000064.1, forward strand.
TCTTCAAGATAAATGTGAAATCTACGATCACCGCGCTTACTTATACGTTGTTCCACTAAGCCACGAAGACTTCAGCTTCTACTATCCATGTCAGGATAATCTTGGAAAGAGTTATAAAATAAATATTATACTAGTAAAACTCTGTAAAGCCAGTCCATACTCTACAAAGCCCGCTATTCAACTATTATTAAACGATTATACACAGGGGCTTACTACAGCTTTTGTTATACCGGGTATATATTAATAAATACCTCTCATTTAGGTACTTAATGGAATAAAATTTTAATAAATTTCTAACTACAGAAATAGAAGACAAATTGTCTTGATAGATGAAGAGACGAACAACAAAGTGATCTTATAAAGGTTCTGATTTTGCTTTTTGAGGTACAAAACTTTCAAAATAAGAACATCCACATTTATCGTGCAAAGCTACAAATGCTATAGAATGTGCCCTGAGCTCTAAGTCATAAATATAAATTATTTTAAATCAAATTAAATCAGCTTCACGCTGTATCTCGCACACAGCAGGGTAGGTAGAGGGAACCTAGTGTTAAGACACTCCGTTCCTCACTTTCCGCGGAAATCTGGAGGCACTCAACGCCGCGCTTTGCCTCGACACCATAGCGAAGAAATGGAAATACTTATTTAGAAAACTATATAAATTTAAATAAATATTTCTTCTCCTCGATTGGGGATCGAACCCACAACCTGTCGATTTTGCAGTCACACTTTGTGCCTCTGCGCCACGACTGGCCTAAATATATGTACATGATATTCCACTATTAAGATCCTGACTCCATCATGACCTTGTGCGAAGTTCACAAATCATTAAATACCTTTTATATATTATAAAAAAAAACAGCTTTTTTCATACGACAACGTATCCCCAAATGCATTTAAACGGCTGCGAGTCTTCGACGCGGTGATGTTTAGATTTCAATAGCAGATAAAGTACACATTTCGTATGAGGCGAGGAATGGAATATGAGCTTTTGTTAGGTGAATTGGCGTAACACATATACTTGTGTTTAAACTTTAAATTTTATATAATGTGAAACATAAATTTGCATATGTTTACTATTACTTCACGCTGTTTCTCATGTATAGCGGGGTAGATAGAGGGAACCTATTAACCCAGTCCGATCGACGGCCGCAAGCTGAAGTTCGTGACCGCAGGGGACGCCCCTGCAGCCGTCAATATGCTCTCAAGGAGCCACATAGTGCTTGCAATTTTTTCAGGGACAGATTACCCTCTTCTCTATGCACTCGGTATTGCTGTAAAAATCAATAGGATTAACAGCATTAACACTAAGTTCAAAAAAAGATAACCTAGTGTTAAGATACTCCCCACGCGCACGTAATTTTTGATACATTTCCTGTAGAGTGTTGAAACTTAACGCCGCGCTTAAGAGCAAGCAAATATATCAAAACATAAACCTCTATATCATATTCTTTAAATAAGTAATATAAAAGTTGGTGAAATTTATACAGTAAAAAAAAACTAAAATCATTGAAATAAGTCTCTATTTCCGGCCAATTTACGTAATACGACGGAATCCCCTAACAGTTATTGCAGTGGAGATAAATATGCCCGTCTACTGACTTTTTTTACTATACCACGGAACGTTGTATGAACGTAACCGTTTGTATACACTATAAAAAAAATTGTGACATATTTTAAGTCAGACGGGTACAGTGGGACAGGGCCGACTATAAGCGTTATGGTCGTGGACTTGATCTGCATTTGAGGCAATGATTATATTTATACAGCTTCACGCTCTATCCCGCACACAGCAGGGTAGGCAGAGAGAACCTGGTGTTAGAACACTGCGCTCCACATTTTCCACAGAATTCTGGAGAAATCAGAGCGAGGAAATGTACTTGTGTGTAAATGTACTTACTTATAATATTATATTCTCGACCACAACTTGACACAGATCCAACAAAGTCCAACAGGTCCGAGCATTAATTATACTAAAATCTAACAACACAAGTAACAATGCCGTCACGTTGCGTACAAAATGTCACTTTCTGACGGTATCCTTTTAATTTAGACTGTCGTACACTTTCAGTCGTAATATTGCGTGATTACGGTCTTCTTTCATTTGTGGCGCTCCCCACGTTAGTGGTGACGAGGGTGCGTGCTCTGAACTGTCCGGTGGATGAAGCTATGCAAAACGTTGCTTAAAGTCATTATTATTTTACGAATATTATTATAACGAAATTTATTTTAGTTTCACGCTGTATCCCACATAGAAATGTTAAAAAATATTATATTTTAAAAATAATATTTTCTCCTGCCAAACGATAATTCTAAGTAATTATCTTTAAGTAGCGGAAATTTGTAAAAATCTCCCTACAGAGAAGTTAACAACGTAAATAAACTGAAACAATCGTATAACAATTTCAACGTAGCTCGATAAGAACGTATGACTTAGTTGGTCAAAGCGTTTGGACGGTTTCCAAAAGACGGGGTTTCAAATCCCGCTAAGTTCAATATTTTATACGTTTTCTAATGAAGTATAAGTAGTAAATACTCTAAATAGATTCCCTTACATACGTACATGCTTAGTAAGAACGTATGGCTTAGTTATCAGAGCGCTTGAAAAGTGTCCAAGAGACACGAGTTCAAATCCAGCTACGTTCAAACATTTATTTTTGTAGGCTTAATGTGGAATAACATTTTAAAATATTAACAAACCCACAAGTATTATACTATTTTATAACTAAGACGCATAAAATCATCCATATGTAAACATGTCCAGACAAGTGTATGTGACACACTAACGTATCAGCGTTTCTCGCAAAGAGACGATTTTATTATTTCCACATACATAACATCATTATTCAGAACGTGCTCGGGCCCCGCTGGAGGCAGTCGGTTAGGTAACGGTCAATCATAATAAAAGAATAACTAAATAACTAAATTAATCTTTTCCATTACTTTATATACAAATATATCTATCTGCATATGATTTTTTTGCTGTTTCTATGAGTTTTATAAACGAGACGGTTCCCGTATGAATTTTGGAAGAATGAAACTAGCAACATTGCAATTATTAACCTCACTTATTGTTTCAATAGTAGAGTTCATATAATATACTTAAAATATAATCAATTAAATTGTTTTTTAATTAAATGTTTATTTTCTTATAGTCATTTTTTTATAGATATAATTCTTTTCTGTTTTTTGTTTCTTTTATAATGTATTTTAAATTTTCGTTTCAAATAATAATTTGTATTATGTTTATCGTTTTATTTTTGGCAATTAATTCAATATAAATGCTTCAAGAATTCTGCGGAAAGCGAGCAATGGGAGTATCTTAATGGGAAACGCAGCGTGTTAACACTAAATTCCCAGGTTCTATCTGCCTATCTTATTATTTGCGGAATACAGCGCGAAGCTAGGTTAGTCTTTAACTGTGGTATATAATTACTGCTAAAGTTTTACAAGATTGTTATATAATTACTACTAAAGTTTTACAAGAGATATAGGCTTCTTATTAAATAAAAAAGTAAAGCAGAGTACGCAAAGGGAACTTAATGCTACAACACTCCGTTTTTTATGCAGTAAGTGGTAGAACTCAAAACTGAAAACGTAATGATTCTACTCTTGTGCAGAATATGTAGTAAGTGTGTCTTAACACTAAGTTCCCTTTGCTTACTCCGATGTATTCGGAATACAGCGTGAAGCTAAAAAGAAAGTATTTTTTTAACCACAATCCTTGACTTCCATCAAACCTGTCAACCCAGAAAAAAACAAACGTGCCCTATCCTTATACGTAATATAAATGTACGTTTTTTTTGGAGCATTTCTTCAAAAACCTAATTCATCTTAATCACTGTAAAAGAGCAATAAATGTCAGATTGTCCGTCCGTCCGCTGGAGGGTCTGAACGTTTATTAGATCTTCACTTGGGATGGACAGGTATTGAGTTTTTCACTGTAGAAGTTGTTATTCGTTAAATAGAATCCTAGTCCTTCCGTTAAGGGTGTTGTAGCGCATAGGCACAAACGTGTGTGACGGTCGTGAGTTCGGTTGATCACTCGAGAAAATGAATTATTTAATATTTTCATCTCAACAAGACAAGTCACCATTCAACACAAAGTGTCTTAACACTGCTTATACGGGATGAAGCTGAAAAAAAATATCCTAGCGACAAAAAATAAGGGAACGGCGGTCATAGGTTCAATTTTCAGTCTGATGAATGAATTATTTCGTTTGTTCGGTCCAATAACAAGACAAAGAGCATTGTTGATTTCCACCACTCACATAGTAATATCTTGAAAATTGGGCGAAGCGTGGGGAAACGAATATTATGACACAAGAATCCCAAAAATAATGAAAATCTACTAAAAACTGAATTCAATACTATATATATATTTCCACAAATTACGATTGTCACAACTAGACCGACAAAGAAAGTAGATTTGATTTGATATGCCTCGCGTTTGCTAGAAGCAGCAAGCTTGCAAGACCAAAGGTATCAAAGCAAGGCTATGACTTGCCATCGATTGGCACTACAGTGCTAGGAATATAAAGTTCCATGCTCTGTAGAACCACGTCGGCAACAGCAGCGGCACAAGTACTGGGATCATCAGAAGAGAAGCAAACCAGCCCCCAGGGATAAGATGAGTAAAATGTACGCAACCCATTCCAATCTGCTGACTTGTAGTGCCAGACGCGACGAGGTGCGGGTGTTCTGCAGCTGCCGCGCTTAATGGGCACGCCACTCCGTACCAGGCAGTGATCAGAGGACCCCAAAGGGGCATCGACGACAACGTGGTACTGATCCGGATGTGAAGTCAGCAGAAGGTCCAATAAAGAGGCATTGTGGTTGTCCACGTCCGGGAGTCGCGTAGGCGACTCAACCAATTGGGACAATCCGTTCGCCATAGCGAGGTCAAATACCACCCTCCCTGCGTGGTCGGTGGTGCGATTTTAATGTGCACAATGCCAGTTGGCGTGATCCAAGCCAACTGGCATTGTGCACATTAAAATCGCCAAGTATCACGACCTCAGCGGAGGGGATCTGTGAGAGCATATCGTCGATAGCCGCTTGAATGTGCTCCATGAGCCGATCCGTTTCTGCATTACCACTGTGGGACCTGTAAAGGCATGCGTAGACTCGGGCACAATCGTCCGAGTCAACACGGAAACAGATAGTAGACAGGTCCCGACCTTCAAAACGGGCAAGATGACGGAACTTAGGTCCTCCCTTACGAACACAGCGACCCCGGCATAAGGCATAAAGTTATGTTCTATTTTGTAGCCGGGGTATTGGAGATAGGATGTGTCGCTCGGTCGGGCAATTTGAGTCTCCGTCAAGAATAACAAAGCCTGCCGTGCCGTCTCGAGATGGTGGTGGACAGCATTTAGGTTGGAATGTAGACCCCTAATATTGCAAAAGTCCACGTTGAGCGTGGTAGGGGTCGCCGTCGAGCGTACGTCTCGTTTGCCCTGTCTATAGCGCGGAACTGTGCCCTCCTCCGAATTAGAAGGGCAGCCTGAGTTTAGAGACACAGGGAGGGATTCTCCAGCACCGGAAGTGCTGGTACCCTCCTGGGGTAGTTTCTCTTTGAGTGCCGCTATCATATTCCAGGGAGGGGTGAGGGTTGGGCTCCGGAGCCCGGCATTACCTAACGCGAAACGCAGTGGCATAAAGCCACTACTTCACGCCGATTTTAAATGCCGGGGGTGGTAATAATCCGGTCCAGTCTGCCCATGCGTGTTGCCATTGCTGGCAACGTGACTCTACCACACGTACTTTAGTCGCCTCTTACGACACCGCCAGTACCAGGATGATCCTATTCTAGGCCGGGATCATACGGCGTAAAATCTTCATACTCTCATTGTATTCTCAAAGGTCAACCGAGGTCCACTATGATTTAGTTCCACATTAAGCCTTAACTTAATTCAAAATTCACCGATAGCAACAAAATATCCCACCGCTTTTATTTCATCAAAATATATTCTCAACTGTCTGTCATACTAAATGATTTACTAAGAATGAATAATATAAAGGAATATTGTATAGACCGAGAGATGAAGGTTCTATTATAAAGGACTAAATCTATTAATTTTTATTTCGCAATATATGGGTTAGTCTACTGGTGTAGGAAATAACTTAGTAAATGCAAAATGAAAAGGATTTTATTATGAAATCGTTGAAATATGTCCGACTGTAAGCAATAATTGTAGGTTTAGTTCAGTTTTAATAAAGTGGCTGTTAGATAATATTCCGCCACTATTATTACGATATCACTATAAACTTAACTTTCTCTGTAAGCTGCCGGTAATGTGGGAAGATAAATAAAAATATTAAACTTAGAATAAAAAAGGGTGTGTTGCTCTTAGCAATAGTATTCATTTGACAGATTGAATTAAATGTTTAAATGTATATTATAAAATTAATTAAGTTCAATGTCTAGTTAACGCAAGTTTCTATACGGACAAAATATGGAGATTTTAGTGCGGTTTCATGCAGTAATTTAATTTTTATCACTATTTTATTAAGTTGACCTGAATAATAAAATCCAAGAAAAACGCGACAGTAATGTGGGGTACATTACTGTGTGTTGTCATTTTCGTTCACAGCTTTGCTGTTATACACAAAAGGACTGGTGTTTTATATGATAAGAGCAATAGAAATAAAGGCATTTTATAACAATTGTTTTTGCTTGTTAATGTTTTCAGTTTTCTCTGCATTTAATTTGTGGTAAACTATTTATAAATGTGTAACATTAACCGATGAGAATTTCTATTTAACCATGTGTTCACCATTTTATTTTATTCAGAATATATAATCGAGTACTATTACTACTATTGTCAAATTTTCGATTACTCCGCTAAATAAATGCTAGTTACCACGTTTTAGTTCACAATAGAATAACTGACTAAGCATTTTCTTTGTATTTGGAAAATTGTCCTGTTTATGTCTTATAAGGAAATGACGTGGATATTGAATACGCTTTTCAATATTAAATGGATTACATTATGATTTGTGGGAATAGAAATTTTGATGTCACGTGAATGTAAATGGAATAAAAGAAAACGATATCTGTTTATTTATATAGTACTTTTTTGGCGTCTTCATTGCTCACGTCTGTGGCTACGGCCCAGAAATACTTTTTTGTAGTTAGCCCTTCTCTAATGTCGTACAGGTAATTATATCCACACTGATATTTAAATTTAAAAAGTATGCGTTATTTGTCCCACGTTTTTCATGTCACAATATCCTTCTACACAGAAGGATCCACTAAAAATCCATTAAGTTGCAGACTATCAAGTTATACATAAGTATATATAAGTATATATAAAAAAGGATACTGCAAAGATTATGTACCATCAGGAAATGAGTTTTAATTAAGAAAAAATACCTACCTAAACCAACCACACCCGTCAACACACATAATCATCGATTTCGAGTTACTGGAGAACTTAAACCCTGACATTATCACGCTACATAACATTAAGGGCCCTCAGATCTTCACCGAAGGTAGCAAAATAGAGGGGAAAGTAGGTGCAGCCTTATCTCGATGGGAGGAAGGAAAAGAGATCAGTTATGAAAAATTTTGTCTGCGTCCAAATTGTACAGTTTTCCAATCTGAGCTATATGCTTTAGTTAGGGCGACACAGAAAGTAGTTCATAGTGATGATCAAGTAGTCAATATATTCAGTGACTCTAAGTCGTCATTGGAAGTTCTAAAAAATCCGAACTCGAGACATCCCCTAGCAAATGCAATAATGAAGAACGTAAAGAAAACCAAACCAGAAGGGAGAGAAGTCAGACTGTTCTGGTTAAGGGCACACGTGGGTACTGCAGGGAATGAACGTGCCGATGAACTGGCAAAAAGCGCGGCACTCACAAGTACTATCTGCGACTATGAGAAAATCCCCTTGTCATATGTTAAAAGATCGATCAGGGAAGAGTCCGTTAGCATATGGCAGGACAGATATGAATCATCCCAGACGGGGGCAGTTACCAAAAAAATCCTGCCAGATGTAGAAGAAGCCTACAAAATAGTAAGGACGACAGGATTTACTCCTTTACAGGTGCAAATGTTGACGGGTTATGGAGGTACAGCAGAGTACCTGCACAGATTTAAGTTGAAAGATTCATCAAGCTGTGAATGCGATGAGAATACAACAGAGTCGGTATGGCACATATTATTGGAGTGCCCTAGATATGCTGCCGCCCGCTTCCAACTTGAAATGGCAATCGATAGAGACCTAACCGAGGTCGATCTTTCAAATATCATGGCAGATCCAAACTCCTGGCAAGTGCTCCTCGGTTACGCTGAAAGGGCCTTTCGTATTGCATGCAATAGGAATAGCTCTTTGGGACAAAGAGACTCACGTACTCTATACGCACCACTTACACAAACTGCAAAAGAAAGCTCCAAAACTCACCCGCATCTCACAAAAACGTCACATACATTAAAACATACACAATATACTACAATGATCCAGTTATTGCAACAAGCCGAAATGGGTACACCGACATTACGAACTAAGGGAGTAGCTCTTTTTATGGATGACAGTACTGAAAGGTTAGNAAAATCTTTAAATTGCCACCGATTTTTATAAAAATTTAAATTCAGACTGTTAAAAATATTTTATTGAACACGTGTTTCGTGGTTTTTTTAGAATTCACTCCTAATAAGCGGGCGAAGCCGCGCGCGCCCTCTAGTTATATATAAAAAAGTATATATATTGTTGCTGTATACACGACAGGCAATGAGTTTGATAAAAGTAGCGAACAGAAAATTAATTAATTAATTTCTCGAACACACAACAATCGCGTTTATATTTTTTTTATTAGTGTCACGCTGTTATCCAGCGTAAAGCAGTGGAAGGAAAAGAAACCCTTGGTACCTAATGTTACGACACTCCGTTCCCATTAAGGCACTCCCGTTTCCACTTTTCGACAAATTTCCGAGGCATTCTGTGTTGAGCAGCGGAACTCAGTGCCACGCTTTGTATACCAGAGCGAAGAAAATGAAAATATTGCATTTTATCCTCCCCGAGAAGGAATCGGACCCACAAACGTCACGTTTACAATCGCAAGCTTGTACCCCTGCGCCACGGCGGCTTCAAGAAACTACACAAAATTATGTTAAAATTGAAGTAGGTAAATAATAAATTCGCGTTCCACAGTATCGAGCTTTGCCCAAAGGACCTCTGGGCTTTGAACCTTTTAGATTTTTTCAACCCTCCAAATAAATTGTAGGCCACATCAAACATTAATAAGAGGTGAAAAAGCGAATTTAAGATTTTCCCAAGGAACTTTCTTGTTACTTGTTGTGTGTTTTAAAAAGACTTTTTTGTCTATTTTAGTAAAAAAAAAGTAAGAATATTATCAACTTCTTGCTCATCACCAGTCGTCGCCCGTAACTTTGTTTGAGTTAAGATGAAGACGTTAAATAGAAAATCCCTTATGTTTCTTTTCCTGTAGGATTTTTTTTCTCCCTAATCTGCCTCTGTCCTAATTTTTAAATTAGGACTGTATGACATTTCATTTTCTTTGCTTACGTTGCTAAGGTATAAGCTTAAAATATATATATTTCTTCGTTACGTATTCGTTAAGTATACCGATAAAGTCAGGGCAATTTTCTAGTATGAGATAGTAAATTTTGATACTAAAAGAGTATGGCACATACTCTGAAGTAAAATCTGTATTTATTGTATTGTTATATCAAACTCGTGTTAGTACCGGAGTGTTCTATAAGAAGCAAAGATATTTGTGGCACTAATGTTTGAACTAAGTTACTTGAAGGAAATAAAAAAAATGTAACGTGTCACACATTTTGCGTATAGCGTATGTGTAGCAGGGGCTGTTGTTACGCAGTGACACGAAGGTTGTGGATTCGATTTTCATTTGGAGGAACGATTAGGGTAAAATCCGAATAGTCCCCATAGTGGGATACCAAAACTATATGCATAGATGCACAGGTTCCCTGCGAAAATTTCAGAGGGTATATTCGTCAGTTGTAGTTCTAGTTCTATTGAATATTTTTATAACAGATCGTGATGTCAAATATTTTATTTTTCGCCTGCATTATATTTTAAATTACAACATTTGCCATGTCTGTTTATTGAAAAATTTTATATTATTTACAAACAAAAAGAATAAGTATCCATATCAAGAAAGATATTTTTCCTAGTATTATATTTTTCGCAGACGCCTCAGGGGCAACTATCAATGGTTAAAAATTCTTTTAAAAGTAAAGTCAGTCTATAAGCTCTACTATAATATCATATCCGTATCTTTTATTTGTTTTATTAGCCATGGTTATGAAATCGATGTTTTTTTGTTTGATCTTGAAGCGATTATATGAATTTACAATTCTCACAGAAGAAACGTACTTTGATTTTGTTAAACAATAATAATTAAAGTATTTTTTTTAATTTTGAAGTCGGTGCCAACTGCCAAGTAAAACAAACAGGCTTCGTAATTTGATATTGTAGTGACGTTGTTGTAGCTTTCTTTCTTCGATTCTTTTTCTTTAATTTTTCTTTTCTTTTTTTGTTAAAAGAATCCTGTGAAATGTCTAAAAATCTTCTTTTTTAATTTTTTTTTCATTATTTATACTGTTAATTCTCACGTCTTGCCAAATTCCTTTAGACATACCCTAAAGATTTTAATTACGCGGCGAATTTCATACAAAATACAGCAAAAAAATGCCCACATCTTTTGATTGCTCTGACTTAGAAGGTTGGTTTTGTCTGTCTATTAATATTAACTTCAAATTAATGCATCTACGCGATCTCGAGATAAATTATCTTGACAGATATATAAGAAAGTGATCCTATAAGGATTTCGTTTCTTGCTTTTGAGGTACGGGACACTAAAAAGAACTATAGTTCTTATTTCATTAATCACATAGCCTCTGACTGATAAATGACAGCTCGATTTCCACTCAGTGAATATATATATATATATATATATATATATATATATATATATATATATATATATANTATATATATATATATATATATATATATATATATATATATATATATATGAAACAAATTAGTTTTATTTCCACACAGCGGTAAGAAGACAAAGTGTGGTGTTGTATTCCTCAACTCGACACTCAATGTCTCAAAAACTTGTCAGACCGTGGAGCACTATCTAAAAGAACATTCTATAAAAATTTTCACTCGGCCCACAGACGGCTGACGTTACGTCAGACTTTTACTTGAATTATATAATATTAGTTCTCACTTTGTTCCTAATTAGTCATCCCATTCCTCGCGGAGATGAAAAGGAAATGTATTTGGGAGTCTATTGAGCGAACCGCGCTTGAGTAGTTTATATTATACGATACTAGTCGTTGCCCGCGACATTGTTTGCGTAGACTTAAAACCTAAATTGGAATATCACGTTATAACAATAATCCCGTAGGGAAATCCTTCTTAGTACTTCCCTACACTTCCTAATGTCAAGATTCAACTTTCTAAGTCCTGTAGTTATGTCTGTCAGTCATTAAGTAAATGAAAAATTTTACATGTACCTACCTCACGACGCTACACTACAGATTATCACTTAGATTATGGCCGGTCATAGCGCAGAGGTGGAAGCGTGCGACTGTGTACGCGTCAGATTGTGGGTTCAAGTCTCACTCGAAAAAATTAAATGTTTAATATTTTCAACGAGGCAAAGCGTGGCGTTAAGTTCGAATACTTAACACGCAATGCCTAAAATTCGGCGGAAAGTTGGAAACGGAAGTGTACACGAAACGGAAGTGTTGGCTAGTGTCTTAACACTAGTTTTCTAGGTCCCATTCTCATCAAGCTACGTTGAAATTTTTATACACTTGTTACAACTTATTTATGTTGTTAGCATCTCTGTAGGGAGATTTTTATAAATTTCCGCTGTCCAAAAATAATTACTAAGAATTATCATCTGGTAAGAGAGAATGCCATTTATTTAATAGCATTCCGACCAGGTCATACTTTTACTTGTCGGTTTCCAGGAGGCGCGGGTCCGAGTCCCGCTACGTTCAAATTTTTATAAGCTTTCTAAATAAATATTTTTCTTTAACCCTGTTACCGGCAGCAACACGCCTTTACACATCCATCTCTTATCTTCCATCTCTACTACATACCACTTCATTCACTTGTTCTAATATCTTACCATTTACATTACATTTACACTTATTTTCAAACTTATTTTTAACTCTAAATTCATGAATTCATTAAAAATTAAAACAAATATTAAAAATTTCACCCTCTCACACTTTGATCATAAAATTTTAAACGCCAATTACCGATAAACGGGATATCGGTTTAAAACGTACTGTTTACTTTTAGAAACATTCTACTCGCCGCCTTGCAGCTAACGAGCGCGTTATATGAAGTGGAATGTTGATGCAGCTGAGATGAGTTTGATTGGACAAAGTGATTCTAGAATTTATTTTTAGCTTAATTTTAATTTTAATAATATTTTATTAAAAAAAGAATATAAAAGAAATTTTAAATGTTATTCGCTTTACTACATTTATTTGGGTGAAGTTACAAATTAACCCAAATCTGATGACGACGTGCGGCGTCAAGTTCCGCCACCCATACTCCTAAAAATGAACATACACTAGAAAACGAAGTCACTAAACTTTCTTTGAAATTAAAATAAAGACGAAACTTAAATATAAATAGAATGTCGTACAATGTAAACGGTCGCATCTGCATAATTTACCCAGGACCGACGGAAGCTGAGATTTGAGTCATGCACTGTTTTACAGCTCCTCAGTTATTATTCACTGCGAACTCTGCCAGCGGTCATGTAGCGTTATATAGCGCTTAGTATGTCTTTTTAATACAACTTTATAATATACGAGTAAAATAGGAGATGGAATTACAACATATTTGACGTTGTAATTCTATTCCCTTTTATACTAGTATAATGGATAAGTCTAACAAGGCTTTAGTTTTAGGTAATGTTTAGCTTCTTTACTTTTTGAATAAATTTATGCTACATAAAGTAATAATAAGATAAAACCATCGAAAACATTTGAAATACAGATTTTCTTATTCATTATTATAGTGGTTAAAATCTGACAAAAAGATAAACTAACGCTATTGTATCATTTGTGAAAAATAAACTTTTTAGAGGTAAGTATACAACTGTAAGAATTTAAAGAATTTACAGTATTTAACAACGTTAGAGTTTACGAAATCTACATTCATCAGACTAAAATTTAACTCACAAACAAGAAATAATTAGTTTTATCATATATCTGGTATAACCTACAAACTAACATAGTTTATACTCAAACGAGTGACTTCAAAGGCTTGCCGTTGCGTAGTAACTTACGTGAGAAAGTGCGGTCGTACCGGAAATTATGGAACCACAAAGAGTCCATAACAATACAATACTGTACTTATTTAGAAAACGTATAAAAATTTGATGTGAGTTCAAACTCACATCAAATTTTTATACGTTTTCTAAATAAGTATTTTTCTTTCCTAAGTGTGGAATAACACTTTAAAAAATGTTAAAACTTTAAAAAATGTTAAACGAGATTCACATCTCAATTCTCAATCCAATAATATATTATTATAGTTTTTTCTTCTTTTAGTTTCAGGCTGTATCTCGCACACAGAAGATTGGCAGAGGGAACCTAGTGTTAAGACACTCTGTGTCCCATTTTTCGCTGTTTAGTGGCAGAACTCAAAGCAATGCTTTGCCTCGATACGAGCGAAGAAATAAAAATATTAAATATTTAATTTCCTCAAGTGGAAATCGACCAGTCGCATTTACAGTCAAACGTTTGTTCCCCTACGCTACGACTGGCCTCAAAAATGTATAGATTTATATTATTAATGTAGTATAAGTAGTAAGTATGTATAAGTATTTTTTTTTTCATATTGAAATTGACCTAATTACAATTTGATTTTTAAAATTATTTGTATTTTTAAACATTTTTAAAGTGTTATTCTACATTTAGGAAAGAAAAATACGTATTTAGGAAACGTATAAAAATTTGAACGTAGTGGGACTCGAACCCGCGCCTCCTGGAAACCGACCGGTCGGTAAGTAAATTATTTGTAACAAAGAAAGTTCCATCAAAACTGGTCAAATAATTTACTCGGTTGATCCTAGAAAATACCAGGTTCTAACATCAAAGCGTAGTTGTAAATAATAAACTTCTAATCTCCAGAACTACCCTTCATATTCTATACTAAATAATAACTAAGTTAATGTGGAACGGTGCAAGGTTCAAATCCACATTAATAATTCTATTTGTCGTTACTTAGTTGTTAACTAACTGGTTGTTTGTTTGTAACATAAAATCTGGTTTTCAATTCTATTGAAAATTATTAAAAACAATAAGAATAGTACACCTAGCAGAAACTTTAAACATACCCTGGGAAAATCACAGGACATTATTTTTACATCACCATCATCGTTTTAAGTCCCTCCACCAATGTAATTTTAAAAGGTTTATTCCACACTTAGGAGAGAAAAATACTTATTTAGAAAACATAAAAATGTCAACGTAGCGAGATTTGAACCTGCGCCTCTTGGAAACCATCCAAGCGGTCTGACCAACTAAGCCATAAGTTCTCATCGAACTACGTCGAAACTCTTGCTTGTTACGACTTATTTATGTTGTTAGCATCTCTGTAGGGAAATTTTTACAAATTTCCGCTACCCAAATATAATTACTTAGAATTATCGTTTAGCGAGAGATATTTTTTACAATTTTAAAGTGCTATTCCACATTTAGGAAAGGCGTGGAGGCTTGGGATATGTCCAACAGTGGACGTCCAAAGACTGATATGATAATGAAGATAAATCGTACAATTTATAATGCTGTACAGTATGCAGTATACTAAGCCAATAACGATAGTCCTAAAAAATCGATTACCCAATTTCACGTGGAATTTACGTAGCAGCCGTATGAATGTTAGATGGAGTTTGCTACCAACATGTCTCGAGGGTGAAAAGTTAAAATGAACAATGTACTAAGTTTAGTTTCACCTACACTGCGAGCTTATATCATGCATGCTCGAGTTCATTGTAAACAAAATAATTAAATAGATAACGAACACAATGTTAAAGTGGGATATATCCCAACACTCGTGGTGCAGCAGCGCACCATCTAACCGAAAGTGCGACCGCTGAGGGTTCAATTTCCATTCAGGGTAATAAGTTATTTTTATTTCCTCGCTCTGGAAATAAGATAAAGCGTGGCGTTGTCCCGTTACTCCACACAGAATGTCTCGAAAATTGGGCAGAAGGTGGAGAATGGCTGTGTTCCCTCTGACTAACCTGCTATAAATAGGATATAGCGTGAAGATAAATACATACAAGAAAAAAAAACCAAAAATTAATTATTACAAATTAAAAAATATTTTCATGGTAAATATAATTGAAGATAGTTAAAAGTAAAAAGACTACAATACAAGTATATAATTGTATATAGATAGGTACACAGTACAACAGGGTAGCGTCAAAGAACAAAAAGTAAATTACACTTTATTAACATAACAAGTGAAATCAGTTAGCACTTGCGCGAACAACAGATGTAGGTCGCGGAGGAACAATGCTCTCATTATTTTTCGAGTCGGAGCAGCGACTTAATTACACAATAATACAAAAGTTGCAATTAGGCAGCGCGGATGAGAAACGGAACTTGTTGTATTAGATGCACGAGCTTGTGTGAATGTGGATGTGAGGAGACGCGTGTTTCAGTGAATTGACGACAATGTCTTGTGGTAGTGAGGTTTTATTTTAACTTATTTAAAAAAAATATTTTCACGCTGTATCTTCGTGCTTGGTGTTTGAACCTAATGCAATGTTGGTAAAAATGTTCTTATTTGAGTTTTGGGGTTAAAATGTCCCAAATAGTCACTTATAGCCTACGAGACCTTCATCTGAAGATTTCATGGGTTACCATAAATTTATTAAATGAAGTTATAGATCACGAACTTGATTAAATCGTCTTCACCTAGATACACCGGCACTTTTTGATTTGGCTTATATGTATAAAAATCAAATTAAAATGAAGGCAGTTCTTACGACTTTCAGAAAGTATTTTTCCGAACACTTTCATTTTAAAGAATTACAACAAACAATCCTGCTTTTCAAATACAAAATCTATTATGTCATGATGGCTACTATTCCCCACCATTACAGAAGTTTCATCAATTTTGAATCTACAATCATGTGATGATTGTAGGTTCAAAACTGAAACGCGTCACAACTGAGTCACAACGGTATCAGCATAGTCTAATTAAATAATTATTAACATTTTGAGCATATGTACATATATTATACCTATAATGTTACATAGTATGTTATAGTTATAGTTCAAAATAATGTGAAATTCCAAATAGTTCTCCAATTACGAAATTCTAACAATACAAGCGTTTAATAGTTAATATACAGTAAATTATTTAGGGCAAATGTTAGTAAATTATTTATCAATATTATATAGCTTTACGATAGAAATTGAATGTTATAATAGCTTTATATTTACCTATATTACAATTAAGTACTTATATTTGAAGTATTATTATTTATACATAATTTAGCCTTAATACATTTTATGATTTCACCGAAATACAGATAAAATTGCAAATATATAACTATTCCATTTCCCCGCTCTGAAAGACATAGTGCGGCGTTGAGCCACATTCACATTCAGCCAGTCCACACGTCATGAACTGACAGAAAACAGGCGGAAAGTGGAGAGCGGAATGGGTTAATATTAATTATAATAAAGTTATAATTTTAATTAAAGTTATAACTTTGATTAATATTAACACATTCTGCTCTAACTAAAAATTGAGGTTGAGATCGAGGTCCAAATGCGACAGTGCGCGAATTTCAGTTGAAGAATTTGTCCTTAATTGAAAAAAAATACGATGCTCGGTCTCATGCATCGTTTTGTCCCACCACTGGACATGGGTTATTTGACTGCATAATGAACGTGAACTAAATTACCAATTTGAACATTAAGACATTTACATATTTTAAAAAAACCCTCATTCGTAAACAAAGATTTTTAATCCATGCCTATACAGCTCTATGATAGGTTATAAACTTACAAGTATTCATTTCTACGAGCATATTCACTCTCATTTTGAAAAAAAGACTTCCGGAGGCGTGTTAAATGGCAGAACTCAACGCCACACTTTGCCTCGACACCAGAGCGAAGAAATGGAAATATAAATTTAAGTAAATATTTCATCTCCTCTAGTCCCACTCGAGGAGATGAAATATCGAACCCACAACCAGTCGGTTTTACAGTCACACTTTGTGCCGCTGCGCCACGACTGGCCTCTCAATTATTAATTGTTATGTACTATTTAGGTGTGTTCAAAAAGTATCGCGAATTTTGAATTTTCGCGGGTTACATATATTCGAATGAAAAAACGTTGGCACAAGTAAAATATCCCAGGGGGATTACTTTGAAGGGGACGCATTAAAACTAATACTTGTATAACACATAAAATCTCTAAGTACCCGAGATAACTCTGTCCGCAGATACAGTAGGTTACATCGAATAGCCTTCGTTGAGAAAAAGATTGTTCAATACAAAAAATAATAATTGGAACGGATATTTTCTAAAATTAGATTTTTCAATCAAACATCGTGGAAAAATCCTTAGCTTTATAATATTAATACGCTGTATCCCGCCCTTAGCAGGGCAGGTAGAGGAAACCTAGAAACCTAGTGTTAAGAGACTCCTTTCCCTTTAAGACACATCCCAGTGCCCAGTTTCCGCCGAATTCTGAAGGCATTGCGTGTTAAGTGGAAGAAATCAAAACCACGCTTTGCCTCGACACGAGAGCGACAAAAAAAATTTTTAATTCTTTGAGATATATTTCATTCTTTGAGTGGGAATCAAACCCACAGCCATTCACGTTTACAGTCACACGCTTGTGCTCCTGCGCCACGACAATATAAGTATACTTATAGAACGGAACTGAGAACTGAGTGACTGAGTAGGCCTACTTTTAACGACTGCCGTAAGTTAACTCGATAAAAAAATATATCGATTTACCTTTAATATTGGTCTTTGGCAAGTTCATTAAAAGGGACGCTCAACGAAACCGCAAATGAAAAAAGTTTGTGAAACAAATGAATTAGAGATGAAAGTTAAGTTCGTGACTGTTTTCGTTACTCCAGTCTTAAACACTGAACTAATGTTAGATTGAAATGGTAAACGAATTATTGCTGAAAAAAGCTGTATTTGTGGCTTTTATTCAAACATCAGAGTAGCTACAGGTGCGTTGCCGGCCTTTAAGGTGGAGATAGACGCGCTTTTTGAAGGTGTCCAGTTCGTATCGACCTGGAAATACTACCGCAGATAGGCCATTCCACAGTTGAGTGGGGCGTGCAAGGAAGTTCCTACAAAACCGCACGGTAGTGGAGTGCCACGTATCCAGGTGGTGTGGATGATATTTTAGCTTGTGACGTATTGTGCGGTTAAAAAATTCGGCGGCACAACAGGTCAAAAAGTTCTCCAGAGCTCTCCCAATGATAAATGCGGTAGAGAACGCACAGCGAGGAGATATCTCTACGCAAAGCCAATGTGCCAAGCCCTGCAAAGATCATTGGGTCCCCAACGATTAGAACGGCTCATAAAACAATAATACATACATTGCAATAATTATGAAACAGCGAAGTGATACATTCTGAACATATAAATAGAAAAATATTTTTTAAAAATATCCTAGAAGATATTTTGATCAAAATATTTGATAAATATTGTCTTCTGTATGGTAGGTAGAGTGTACGCTATATCTCAATTCGTGCTTTACCAGAGCGTGGAAATGAAAATAATACATTTCTGTGAATGGATATCAAACCCAGAACCACACGCTTCCTCGCGGTGCCACAAAATATAACAATTATAATACTTTTATTTCATCTCACATAATAAACGAAAGCAAGACAAAGTTAATAAAGGTAATTATCTAACAGTAGGTAAAAGTTTATTGCAGTTATAACAGTTCTCTATTAGCGGTTTATCCGGATTTATTGAATTAATGTGATCGCTATGAGTTGCCGTAATCCTGTTTGGTTTGCACTAGCGTTTATAATGTAGCGTTAGCATACAAAACTTTTAATATAATATAAATATTATTTTTATAATTTATTTTTATGCATTACTCTCCTTTACCAACTTTCTATTTTATCTGTTGTTTCGTAAAGTACCTAATAATTAGCAATATACGCAGAGATAACGTAGAGTTAAGACACTTCGTCATATTTTTTTTAAATATTGTGTGTAAGATTAACGCAGAATGACACCGTGTTATTGTAAGCATGATAATAAATGTAAATGTGACAACCACTCTGGTAAGCAATGCGCGGCGTTAAGTTTTTCTATTCAAAGCACAATGTCTCGAAAATTAATGGAAAAGTACTGAATTGTTTTAACAGTAGGTTTCTTCAGCCTATTCCGCATGTGTGTTTTTAGGCAAAACATAATTTCCTATAAACAAATATTCATATATCATATTTCATTGTAATAAAAGGAATACGAAAGACTGTTTTCTATTGAACGTTTATAGTCAGTATTCTGCTATATGTTATTGGTTCTGAAAGCCATTTCTATATTATTTCCATACCACGCTTTTGTGGACACAAAACTGTAATAAACTTACTGTTTACAATATCGGTAGAACTACTGCTATCGAATAAATAGCTGTAGTAGCGATCTTTATATTGATATTAATAAAATAAAAATATCTTTTCGTTGTCTTTGTTGTAATGTTCGCGATTATTGTGAGTTCAACCACATTTAGCAAAATTATTAAGCTTAAATTTCCTCGAACAACTAGACTAAAGGCGTTAGGTTACGCCATTCACCTAATATACTGTAATATTTGAATTACTCCACTTACTTGGACTATATGCACGTGACACAGCGCTCTAAATTTACCTGTAAAATTAATTATAATTTGGACAAGACCTGTGTGTTTCGAATGTAGCGAGTAACAATATAAATAATCAACGTGTGGTGTTTTTTTTTCTTCATCTTCTCCTTATTTAAGTCGGACGAACGGAACCCGACGGCATGTCGTGTGCCAGGCAATATTTTTTTATATTGGCAAAAAATTCAATTTCATATCTGCAGGTTCACGGGAAATATTCTATCGGTTTTAATTACACGGCGAATTTCATACAAAATGCACCACAATCGATGCGTACCTTTTGATTATATTGTTTTATTGACTTAGTTTAATTTTTCTGTGTTTCAAAGGATCTGAATATTTGATATTTATTTCAGCTCAATATCTTCACGCGATCTCGAGATAAATGATCTCAATAGACAGACAGACGGACAACAAAGTAATCCTATAAGGGTATCCGTTTTTACATTTTGAGGTACGTGAATCTAAAAAAGATGGAAAAGTTTTATCACATTTTTAACTTCACACTGTATTTTTTGTGCATAATAAAAAAAGACATTAGCATTCCGCATTCCTTCTCTATATAGACTATAAGTGAGTCAAATTTCATAGTCCTCCATTCGGGTAATTTTACTAGATTGTGAGAGATTAATAGTTTTTGGTTTAAGTATTAAATTTACCACAGCGTGAAGCTGATTTTTATTTTTTATTAAATTTATAGAACATGAGACATTATTGCCGCCATTCAACGCGAAATGTCTCGAATTTACGGGATAATTAGAGATAAGAGTTTCTAGTTATGCTTATTCAATTTTTCAAAACTTTAGTCTCACACATTTATATCCCGATCATAAAAGAATAGACAAAACAACTTTGTCCCCATTGAGACACTTTCGTTCACGAATATCCGTCGAACTGGCCTCTTTATTCAAATAAGAACAGGAATATCACGAAAAAATATTGAACACTCTAAACGTAACAGAACATTGATAGACAGACAAACAGTTAGCTTCTTTAGCTGTAAAGCGTGAAAGATTATACAATACTTAATGAAATGAGAAAAATATTGAGTGTTCTTCATTCGCGGTCTAAAAGCCAATGCAATGGACGTGCATTTGTCGCTAGCAGTCGATGTTTTAAGGGAGTATTCACATTCAATCGAATTCTTTATTTATTTTTTTTTGAACTTTATTATTTACTTATACATATATTTTTTTAGGATATTTTTTTTTGAGAGGAACACGCGTGCGACATTTGGGGGTTCGATTCTCATACGGTGGAATATTATATTAACGAAAGTTGGGAACGGAGGTCCCAGGTTCTCTCTGCTTAAGGGTAGGCTTTGTGCGGGATACATCGTGTACACCTAGTAAAAATATCCACATAAAAATGAATAAGTAAATATATAACGTATTTACTAAATAACGATTAGAACACTCCTGCAGGCACTCTACCTACTCGTCAATCTGATACATAAAACCATATGTGAGATCTCCCACATACAACAGATGCTACAGCTATAAGGCAAACAGACCTAACGAAGAACAATCGATGCTGTCCACACATCGTTATCCCATACGTAGCTCAATGGTTACTTCAATAATTTTGTAATTATATAAAAGTTTTTAAGTAATAATTGATAAGAATAACTATAAGTTCATATTTTTCAGTATTAGTAGTAATTATAAATACGGATACTGTAAATTAATGAAAAGAACAAAGGTATTAAGATTAAACCCCATTTTTTTAGCTTCATGTTGTATTCCATGAAACAGGGTTGGCGAATAGAAACTGTGAAAACACTCCGTTTCTCAGGCACCGCCCAACTTTCGAAACGTTACGCGCACCTCAACGCCACGAAAATAATTCATTACGACGAGCGGGAGCCGAACGCACTACTTCTGTTACAGTCAAATATTGAGTCACGATGTACTTTATAATAATACTCTAATAACTTAAAAATACATTCCAGTAATTCAAAGTACATCGTTTGATTGATCTGGAAATGTGAGTCCTCATTACATACAATACTCCTTTGATGTTATAGCCCTATTCAAGTTAACAGTTTTTTAGATTAATTCACATTAGCTCCCTCTGAGCGGCGTTACTCTGTAAAGTCTGTGTGATGAATAGATGCATATTTACAGTACAATTTAAAAGTTATGGTATAAAATATTTATATTGTTGCTAAAATATATGATTTTCTGATTAATTCAGTTGGTAAATAATTCCTTACATCTAGTGGGAATTATATTCACAACTGTGCTGTTACAGTCAGTATCTGCGCCACGACGGCCTCTATAATATAATTGCACGTACTAGGTCTCGTATTTGCGTATAAATGCTGGACCAAGTGTAGTCACGTTTAAAAGAATGGTAATGGTTTTGATAATTATTCTGAGGAATGAATTGATATCATTTCCATTTATCAGTGGTGGAATTAAAATTCGCAAGAATTAAAGTTCCACCACATGGATTCTCCCAGTTCTTATACAAATATCTACAATTTCATACGAAACGCTTGTCGCTTCCACTCACACCACCTCCCACGATGTCCGACAGGCTACGCGCGAGCCAGCGATACATACACATGCTAATGTCGAGCGATACGAGCGACTAGACGCGCCAATCTTTTAGATATGACTTTAAAAATATTTCATATAAAAAGCTTTTTGAAAGCTTTCGAGAGGAAGAGCTTAAATTATTAATTTATACTTCCACGTTGGTATGTACATAGTAGATATTTTACAGAACAAGGTATTTCCTATATTTTTATATACTCAATGATATTATATTATTTATATTTATAATTATATAGCTATAGGTGAGAAGTTAACATTTATGTCCACACTTATAATTTTGTATAAAAAAAATGCTACCCTCCGCAATATTTAGTGACTAAAATAAATTCAGAAAACATTACAACGCCTGCATAGGAACAAACAAATATACATACATAGACTGATAAATACATTACTTACATTACTCTTATTTCACTGTGTAGTCAGGAAAAAAAGATAGTACACTTGAGAAACACCACATGCTAGATGATAAAAGAAAATAAAATTTAATTAATTTAATTAGAAATGGCATAATATATAAGCTAAAAGAATTACTCATGAAAACTTTCAAGGAGTACATCTGATAAACGTAGCTCTTACAACTTTTAATATAAATAATAATAATAATAAATTTAACTAAAAATGATGCAATCACTACAAAATAACGAATACGAATAGCAACAACTTCAAAACTATTACAGTTTTGAAGTTGTTGCTATATATGTATATTAAATATATTTTGTTCCAAAAAAGTATGCATAATGCGTATAATGTGCATCAGAATACCATTTAAAATACGTTACAGTGTTATCCCATATTTCTTACTTAAGACGTGGTTCTGCAGGTCATGGAACTTTTTGTTCCTAGCACTGTAGTGCCAATCGGTGGTAAATCACAACCGTGATTTAATACGTCTTGCAATCTTGCTGCTTTCAGCAATAGTGGGTGGCGGTGATCACTTACTATCAGGTGACCCAAGCGCTCGTTTGCCTAAGAAATATAATTATAATTACGACGTAGCTTGACTATGGCTTAGTGGTCAGTAATACTGTGTATGTAGGTGAGATTCTCACTCGGGAGAGTGAAATATTTAATATTTATTTAATTAAAATAAAATCTTCAATCTGATAACGACTCAAAACGAATCGTTGAATCTCGCCAGTCAACATCCCTCGAGAATTCGGTAAAAAGTGAACAACAGAAGAGAAGTAAAAAGTTATGGTGGAGTCGAGGTTCTCTTTCCCTACCCTGCTGTGCAGGATACAGCGTAAAGCTGAATATTAAGCGTGAAAGTAAGGAAAGAGAAGCGTTTGAACTATATGCCGTATTCTGCATATTCATGAGGAGAAACTTTTACTAATCTTTCCACCCTATTTGCGATATTGTATTATTATTATTGAGTAGCCGAACTCAACGCCTTGCGCCTTATTCTTGTCTTACCAGAGCGAAGAAATGAAAATAATTCATTCTTTCGAATGGAGATCGAGACTACAACTGTCGCGTTTACAGTCAGACGTCTAGTATAATTGGAAAAATCTTCACGCAATAATTTTTAAAATTTACTTATAATGTATTCTGATTAAAATGCTGTCATACAAAAGTAATGATATCATAATATTTCGTACATTATGAAGTTCTGCTTACTAAGGATGCTTATATTAGCGAGCGACAACAAAATCTGGAAAATGAAAACATACAGAAGTATATTTGAAGCGGCAATGCTGCGTTTGTCAATATAATTCTTTTAAAAAAATATATTATTATGAGAGAACGCACTATAATTTCCAAGAATGCTGATATAATAATGAATATTTTGTGAGTGTGTAGCTCGTTGCTTAAAACTTAACAAATTTATAACTTAAAATTTATGAGGAAATGTTGATGATAGATAAGTTAAGGATTTCTATTACAACAGAGGTTCCATTATAACTGAGACGTACACAATATCGTTTGCAAATATAGGACAAAAAATATTGAAACTTTTTTATTTTATGCTATTACACTAATCATACTAATATGTAAATTACAAATATAAAACCAACAAAACCGCTGCGTTTACATCCCAATAATAGTCCCGCACATACATTATATTATGTTGTCAAGTTGCTCGGTTTGATTTCATTGTACGTCGCAACTTGCCATAACTTAATAAATACGGGGAGTTCCCGGATATTGGGACACGTATATCGTATAGACTGTAGCGTCGCGAACTCAAGTACTATATACTTTATAAGTTAACGTTAATTTGGCCAAGTTAAAAGCTTTGTTAGAGCTCATACTCGAGTGTTCCCCCGTGACGTGTAAGTTTTGCATTATTCGACGTGTATTCGGCATTTGTAATGACTTTTGTTTATATTCGGCGTATAGTTGTTTTCTTGTTTCTGGAAAAGAATTGTAAATTATCTCCATTTTTTCTAACTGAAGCATTAATAACTTAAGTAGTAATATAATATGTGGATATTTTTTGTGGATTTAGAGTCCTTAATAGCCGCTGAATTAGACACGATGAAATATTGAAGTATAAAAATTCCAGTCTATTTTCATTTGCTTCTTTTTAGTTTCAGATTATATTGTGGATACATAGAGTCAAATTTCGTCAAACCTAAAGCTACCTCTGACTCAGAAGGTAGTGTTGTTGAGAAGAACTGGCAGGAAAATGGGAAGTGTGATCTGGCAACATTGGCATAAGTAACATGTTAAACAATATATTTCGTTCCTTACATACTGCCCAATAAGAAAATATTATAATAATTAATATTTTAAAAAGAAATTACCTCACAATTGTCTATTTATTAATTATGTAATTGAACTATTAGTAAAATATTAGTAAAATATTAACAATTACGTACATTCAATTTCCTGCCGGAGTGTACAAGCGT
Organism: Heliconius hermathena; assembly: GCA_013403705.1. Lineage (NCBI taxonomy): Eukaryota > Metazoa > Arthropoda > Insecta > Lepidoptera > Nymphalidae > Heliconius > Heliconius hermathena. The sequence continues at coordinate 325,346 of JAAIXJ010000064.1, forward strand.
AGGCTCTATAATATTTTATGATGAACTAACTCACTTTCATACGACGCGACGTCTTGATAGTTTGAGAAGAGTTAAAATTGATTTAGTTGCATAGAAAAATTGATTTACTTGCATTGAAAGCTTTTGGAACAATAAACAATACATTTTATCTCCTATAGTACTGTATGTATATATATATATATATATATATATATATATATATATATATATGTGTGTATATATATATATATATATATATATATATATATATATATGTGTGTATATATATATATATATCCCCTCCATTAAGACATGTATGTTAGTCTAGTTCTCTGGTAGATGAATTCTCCCGACTGGGGATCGATTTCACAACCGTCCTATCTACAGTCAGATTATTTCACCGCCACGATGGCCTTAATAAAATTATAAGAATAATATTCATGTAACCTGGTACCGTGGCGTAACGGCACAGCGTGTGGCTAATAAACATGACGGTTGCAGGTTTGACTTCGTCTGGTGACATAACAGAACGCATCGTTGAGTTCGAAGGTAAAAATAATATAACCTGTAAATTAGATTAATATAAGAATAAACCGCATAAAATATAAATCTATAACCATACAAATAATTATAAGATATAATTTATTTAAATGAACCACTTCTATAACTTTTCTAGATCTACATTTGATTTTTCCGGCTTTATTGGTGCACTGCGATGCCGATAGCAAATTAAATTTCAATGCTGCGATATGGTGTATGTCCGTCTGCAAATATTTGCCATTGTAGACTGTGACAACGTATTATTATTTTTTTAATGAAAACAGACAAGCCAAACGAGCGTACGGGGCACCTGATGGTAAGTGATCACCGCCGCCCACGACCCTGTGTAACACCAGAGGAGTTACAAGTGCGTTGCCGGTCATGAAGATGGAAATAGCGCGTCTATTTTCATCTACATCTACATTACTTTTTGAAGGTATCGACCTAGAAACACTACCATTCCAAACACAAACAATTAAACAACTCCTCAGAACACTCCCCATAATAAATAAAATTGAGAACGCACAGCGAGAACACGTTTTTAGGCAAAGTCAAAGTGAACGAACCAACGGCTCTACATTGTATGCGATCAAATGAGTCAAGCTGATACTGGGATGCACCAGCCCAGAGATGAGAACAGGACACCATATGAAGCCGAACCTGGGCCTTATACAGACCCAACACGTCATTGATATGCTGAAGAAGCAGCGAAGGGGACAGCACGCAACCTTGGGGGAGTTCACAAGCATGTGTTTTGAGCAAAAACCTTCGACAACAACCTTGATGCTGCGCCCAGATACATATATATCATGAGGCATAAAATTATGTTCTATTTTGTAGCCGAGGTATTGGAGATAGGCTGTGTCGCTCGGTCGGGCAATCTGAGTCTCCCTCAGAAACAACAAGGCCGACCGTGTCATCTCAAGATGGTGGTGGATGGCATCCAGGTTGGAATATAGACCCTTGATATTACAAAAGTCCATGTGAAGCATGGTAGGGGTCACTGTGGAGTGTACGCCTGGTTTGCCTTGTCTGTAGCGCGGTACTTTGCCCTCCTCACAATTCGACGGGCGGCCTGAGCTTAAAGACTCAGGGAGGGATTCTCCAGTATCATAGCTGCTGGTATCCTCCTGGGGTAGTTTGTCTCTAAGTGTCGCTATCATATTTCAAGGAGGGGTGGCGGTTTGGTTGTGGAGCCACTACTTAATGCCTGTGGTGGAAATGATCCGGTCAAGTCGATCAAGGCAATCTGACTCTCCCACACGTACTTTAGTCGCCTTTTACGACACCATCAGTACCAGGGTGATAATATTCTAAGCCGTGAACACAATTTTCTACAGTTTCAAAGTTTTCTAAATAAGTATTAAACCTTTCTATGACTACATACATAAGTTAATGTTAGCGAAGCAAGTGGAGTTTCACCCGTTTAAGCCTATTTAAGTTATTATAATTATTTTTACTATAATAATTATAAAAAATCTGTATATACGTTGTAACTTAATATGTTATTTTGATGTATAAGCTCTATTGATATAAGAGTTTCATAAAATTTTATAAAATACAAAAACTGACAATTTTTATTATTTATAATAATTATGTTGTGTTATTAAGTTATTAGGTCTAGGCAAGATCTAGACTATATTTGATTTTGTAGACACCTGATACAAAAAATAAGTAAATGCATCCTTAATAAAAATTGTTAAGCTTGACGAAATCAGAAAACGCAGTGTCTTAAGACTAAGTTCTTTTTGCCTGCCACTTGCTACAAGTTGTAAACATAACAGGTGGTACATTAAAGTATTATGATTAGAATTATAAAGTCACGCAAGCACAAATAAAAATTTCGGGCAGTTACTAGTACTCAAATAAAAATATTATATAATATTGTATGTTGTATACAGTCAGTATTAAATTATTGTATGCCGGGAGCTTCTTACTCCCAAATAATGAACAAAATTCTAACTAATACTCACTGTCCTAATACAGTTTTAATTATTTTCATCGGGGGAAGGGGAAATGTAAATAAAAAAATATTACAAGACTACCATGTACAACTAATGAATTTAAATGTAAAAAAAATTATTATGTTTACATTTCCTTACATAAAAAAGTTGCCACAAGAAAATGACATTAGATATAATTTAAATAATATGTTACACATATTAATAAATAGTAATTATGTAACATTAGGTGAAAATAATAAAAAAATGAATTTAATTGACATAAATAATGTAATTGATATTAAAAAAAATAATTTGACATGTGATAGGCTACACCTATCTTATTTTTACAAAAGACAGATAGCAAGTATGCTATCTTATTTTTTACAATTTAACCTAGCCAATACTGTGGCTAGAAAGACTACTGTTCCTCTTGAACAGTGTAATACAACATGTTTGGAACCTGTTCCAATTAATTTAAATTAAATTATGAGACAATAGAGGCCATCTCTGGCAATATATTATACAATAATAAAAATGAAATAAATATGAATATAAAATTAAATAGAATTTGTTATGATAATGATACAAACTTGGTGCATCAAAACATACAAGGGATGTTTAATAAAGAGTTAGAAATTGAATTATTCTTAAATAGTAATAATGTTCATGTACTTTGTATTACAGAACACTGGCTTCGAAGCTCTGAGGCTATTTTTAATTTTAATAATCACCAAGTTGCTAGTATGTTCAATAGAGAAAAAACTATTCGCGGTGGCTCCTTAATAATTTTGAATAAATCTTATAAATTTAAAGAACGTAAAGATATTGTGAGCCTCTCTGTTGAGCAGACTATTGAAATGGCCTGTGTTGAGCTAGAGCATTTCATTGTTGTAAGTGTATACAGACCTCCCTCTGGGTTATATGAACACTTTGAAATAATTTTAGAACAAGTACTTGTAAAGTTATCTGGGTCTAAGAAATTAATAGTTGTATGTGGTGACTTTAATATTAATTTACTAGAAAATTCCACCATTTGCACTAGATTCAGGTCACTACTTAATTCATATAACCTAGACAATCTATTTCTAGAGCCAACAAGAATCACTCATTGTACCGCTACTTGCATTGATAATATTTTTACAAACTCTGTGCCTTGTAAAAAATCAATAATTAATATGTTAAGTTCAGATCATTGCGGACAGTTGGCTTCCTTTCACCTTGGTAAAAAAAAAATTGATAAAAATAAAAAAATTGTTTGTATACCGATGACAACTAGTCGTATAGAAAAGTTCAGAAGTAATATAATAACAAAACTTAAATATTTAAAACATAGTAATAAGCCCAATTTACTATATGAGAATTTTTTTAATGTTATACAGAGTGAGTTCAAAGATATATTTACTTCTAGAACAGTCAATTCCAGGAGTTTCTTGTCATTTAAGGATTGGGCGACTGTGGGAATTCATAAGAGTAGACAAAGGTTATATGAACTTTATAGTGAGAAAACGTATAACCATAGTGAAACATTTATTAATTATGTTAAATCTTATTCTAAATTATTTAAAAAAGTATGTTCCATGGCAAAATCGTTACATATTAAAAACAAGATTAAAAACTCATTTAATAAAATTAAAATGACATGGGACATAATAAATTGTGAAACTGGAAAAGCCAGGGATTGCAATTATGAATTTAAATTAAGAATTGACAATGGCTTAACCAGCTCGGACCAAGAAGTTGCCAGTGTTTTTGAAAAATTCTTTGCTGATATTCCAGTTTCCACAACCAAAACACTTATATCTTCCACGACAGTCGCTGAATCTTTACTTAAGGAGAACGTAAACAAATGTGATATAGATTTTAAATTTAAAGTGGTCAACTCAAGAGACATTGTTAAGACATTCAAGTCCCTAGATATTAAGAAAACATCAGATATATGGGGAATTTCTGTTAAATTAATTAGTCATATAATAGACGCTGTTGCTCCTTTCCTCGCGACTGTATTTAATAATTGTATAGAGTATGGTGTGTTTCCTGACTTAATGAAATTTAGTAAAGTCATACCTATATTTAAATCGGGTAGTACATCCGATCCCAACAATTTCAGACCTGTATCTATACTACCCTCATTTAGTAAAATCTTTGAGAAAATTATTTTAAATCAAATGCTGATGCACTTTGACTCGCATCAGCTTTTGCATGATAAACAGTATGGCTTTACTAAAGGTCGCTCGACTACTGATGCTGGTGTAGGACTTATAAAAAGTATATATGAGGCTTGGGAGGGATCGCAGGATGCTCTTGGTATGTTCTGTGACCTGTCTAAGGCCTTTGATTGCGTTCAGCACTCTACATTGGTCATGAAGCTACACCATTACGGCATAAGAGGACGTGCACTCAATCTTCTGACCTCTTATTTAGCTAACAGAGTTCAGAGGGTTGATGTAAATGGCAAGAAATCTCCTGGTTCATTTGTCAGTATGGGGGTCCCACAAGGGTCTATTCTTGGTCCTTTTCTATTTTTAATATATATAAATGATTTGCCATTTTTAGTGGGAAAGAACCATGATATAGTATTGTTTGCTGATGATACTTCATTGATTTTTAAAATAAAACGACGACAAAACATATATGACGATGTAAACAATGCTCTATCGAAAGTAGTACATTGGTTTAGTGTTAATAACTTACTATTGAATAGTAAAAAAACTAAATGTATAATCTTCAGAACACCTAACACAAAATTTGTTAAAGCTGATGTACTCTTGAATGGTGAAGCCGTGGAACCTGTCGATTCTACGGTGTTTCTCGGTATCACCATTGACTCTAAATTGCAGTGGGGACCTCATATCGATGGATTGGCGAATAGACTTAGCTCAGCAGCTTTTGCGGTTAAAAAAATCAGACGATTAACGGATGTGGAAACGGCTCGCCTTGTTTACTTTAGCTACTTTCATAGTATTATGTCCTACGGCATTCTACTTTGGGGTAATGCAGCCGGTATTAAATCAATTTTTGTCTTGCAGAAGCGAGCTATTCGCGCAATCTATAATTTAGGTCCAAAAGAATCGTTAAGGCAAAAATTTAAAGAAATAAATATTTTGACAGTTGCATCTCAATACATTTTTGAAAATGTTATGTATATTAAGAAGAATATTAAAGATTTTGCCAAAATTGGTGATGTACATAATATCAATACTAGAAATAGGAGTAAACTTATTGCACCTGTGACCCGATTACATCGGGTCCGTAATTCTTTTATGGGACAATGTGTACGCTTTTACAATAGGATCCCAGAAAACGTCCGAGAATGTTCTATATCACAATTTAAAAGAGTTGTGAAAAGACGTTTGTGTGTTAAAGGTTATTACCAAATTAATGATTATATAAATGATAACACGCCTTGGGAATGAAATGCTCGCTCCAGTCTATTTCAAAGTATCATTGTCAGAAACGCTGAAATGTGATTTTGTATAATTGATTATAAAAAAAATAAGTCCCGCTGAGTTTCTTGCGCCGGTTCTTCTCAGGTCTGAGGCACTAATTTTAGTGAACTGGTGGTAAATTATTTGACGTTCAAAAAATGAAGCATGTAACTTCTTATTTTGAATAAAATTATTTGACTTGAAAAAATGTACCCAGAATATGACTTTTTTGACATTTTTGTTTTGTCTTCTGCTATGATAACAAGCAGAAAAGAAACTGCATGATTGAACTGATAATTATTTTCATGCCTTCTAAAATATGAAAGTGTCAATTATCATTTTTACTAATAGCAAATATGTATCTATATTTTAAGACAAAATCTATCCATTGATCTATTTCTCAATGTGTACCTTGCACATACAAAGCTGATTCTTTGAACGAACTTTGGGAAGCATTTTAATCACAAAGCTGATATCCTGAAGCCTGAAGCTCAGCTTAGCATAAAGTTCATTTGACAGTTCCTGAAAATACATAAAGAGAAGAGTCTCACGATGTATTTCGAAAAAAGTATAATAAAAAAAAATAGTACAGCCGTCGTGGCACAATGGTACAACGTCTGACCTACGGTTGGCAGGTACGAGGATGTCACAGCAATAAAGAAAAAGTACGTGCTCAGGTAGTTTCGAGCACGTCCAACGAGTGAGTGGTGAAAAAATGGCAAAAAAATAATGAATATTTTTATATTTTTTAAAGAGTTATTCCACACTTAGGAGAGAAAAATACTTATTAAGAAAACGTATAAAAAATTTAACGTAGCGGGATTTGGACCCGCGCCTCTAAGACGGCTTCCAAGAGATATTTTGAAAATAGCATTATCTCTCGCCAAACAATAATTCTTAGCAGTTATTTTTGGGTAGCAGGAATCTCTTTACAGAGATGCTAACGACATAAATAAGATTTATGAAGAAAAGTGAGCGGTAGCGGTGAAGTAGGAGGAGACCTCGGTTGACCTTCGAAAATACAGTATCGATGATACTGGTTATAACAACATCACGAAAACCCCTGGAGGACATGTACAAAGAGGTTGATGAAGACGATGCGAAAGAGGCATGCAGTGGGCTTAGCATTTGGCGCTCCGTTCTCTCTGGTGCAAGGAATACAACGTCAAGCTATAGTAAAGGAAGGTAATAATTAAACATTCTAATAAAGACTTAAAAAACCCTCGTATAAACATTGTTGTAGGTTCAGGAATGTAATTATGTTGAGTTGAAATATCATATTTTGTGAGATATTTTAAACTTAGTTACAATTTAAAATATCTTTCTTATTTAAAGAAATATTCGCCGCTCTTTATGGTTGTGTTATTTATAACTTTACATCTCAATTTAAATGAGAACTGGAATATGTACTCCCAAGGCTATTTATTTCTATCCAAACATCGAAAAAAAAATGAAATGGAAATAAAAAATATAGATATCTCAAAGCAAACTCCAAATTGGCATCGAACTAGCAACCTTTGCACTAACGAAACAATAGTACCACATGATTTTATTTACAACCCTTAAACTACACAACGGTTTCCAAGAACAGTATAAATGACAGCAAAACAAATTAGTCTCCGCCTTTTATAGCTATTTTACAGCCATACTTTATACTGTCAGTCTCTTCTCAGATGCTTGGTATAAGGGTGGAGTCCAATTGAAAACGGATTTATTATAACATATATTTTTTCTTATTATACATGTCGCCGCAAGTGACAAATTTAGTAATATCGTAGTATCGCCTCTTGTCTCTGGTGTGGTTTGGTGCACTATTCATGCGCTGCCGCTGGTTATACTTGACTATTCGGATAATTGATTATTTTATTAATCAATTATTATTATAATTATGAAAGCCTGTTTATTTTTATATATTAATTATAATGAGCTGGAGCAGTAACGGCATGTAAGGAGTGTTGGTGCATCGTAAAGTGATCCCTGAAGCCTACTCTTGTGTTCGCAAGTCCCAGGCACTGCCTCGAGCTTCAGATCGTTTAAAGACACTTTTTTTTCCACTTCTGTACTAATTAGTGGGTAATAGTGGAAGCTATTTATACTGTGTGAATATAATTCGTTTGTTAGTCTTGTTATCATGAGTGATCAACGTAATACGTTGAACGATGTAAATGGAATTACCTCTTCGTTATTGCGTTTGACTATAAGCGAGACGGTTAGGTGTTGAATGCCATACAAAATTCTTAATTATTTCCATTTCATCAGACGACCGAAGTAGCAGCCGAAAGCTAATAATCTATATATATAAAAGGACATGTACCTGACTGACTGAGGTAAGACGCACGCACAGCCGTAACCGCTGTGCGTAGAAACGTGAAATTTGGACAGATGTTTATTTTCATAATCTGGACATCCACTAAGAAGGGATTTTGAAAAATTTTAACCCTAAAGGGATGAAATAGGGGTTCAAATGTATTGATTTTTTTTAAATCAGCACCAATTTTTATAAGATTTGAAATTAAGACTCTTAAAAATATCTCATTGAATACGTGGATGGGCATCGTGGTTTTTTTAGAATTCACCCCTAAGGGTGCAAATTAGCGGGCGAAGCTGCGCGTGCCCACTACTATATTATAAAAATAAAATATTAATAGTTACAATCGTTTCGCCTATACCTTATATCCCATACTCTAAGATGACATGTATTCGTCGAGTCATAATGTATTCATGGATTAAGACGCACCGCCCGCGAGCGTGTACGCCACGCGTGGCGCGGTGTCGTTCAGGCGCGCGACGCAAATATATGTTTTCATATCCTTCATTAAATAAATATACGTTTATTTTGTTAGATGAAAATTTTTCTCAGGATTTCGTATTACAAATTAAGCATAGATGACATATTGTTTTTTTTGGTTTCTCTATTAGTGTGCACATTATATTCTATACTTCTACTATTAACTTAATAAAGCGGAAGAGTTCGTTTTATTCTTATGTTTAAACGCTAAAACCTCTAGAACTACTAGTCGTATTGTTTTTTTTTTTCTTTTTTAGGATTCTAAGAAGTTCTCGAGTCTTACTCGCGAGTAACAATTACTTAACTATAAGAGTGCTGGTAGTGACTGATTTATTTCGCAGGTTGGTCGATTTTTATACAAATGTCGCCACTTTGGTCGCTGGTTTCCCACGAAGCTTATATTTATTATCTTTAAAAACAAGTCTCCGATTATTGTAAAGTGGATTGACTCGCGTCTGTCAGGTTTTATTTCTTAGTAAAAAGTGTATTCCACAGGATTGTTATAGGCATTATAACATCGCAGTGTAATTCTTCAATCAATCAAATCAGCCTATTCCGGGCCATTGCTGGACATAGACTATCCCCAGCGGGCGCCAGAGCTCCCAATCCTTTGCCTTCCGCATCCAGTCGAAGTCAGCAACCTTCTTTAGGTCATCTGTCCATCGAGCTAAAACTATGCTACGCTTGCTGATCCACGGTCTCCACTCAAGAACTCGTATACTCTAGCGCCCGTCGGTCCTTCAGCAGACGTGTCGAGCCCACTGCCACTTTAACGTACTAATTCTGCAAGCGATGTCGGTAACTTCGGTTCTTTTCCCGATAACCTAATTTTTGATTTTATCTTTCAATGAGACTCTGAGTATAAGTCGCTCCATAGCACGTTAATTGACTTGAAACTTGTGGACTAGACCGACTGTTAATTACCACGTTTCGGCATCGTAGGTAAAAAACGTACTGATTGAAGACTTTTGTCTTTTGACATTTTCTCAGACATTGTGGAATAGGCGACGAGAAGATTTGACGCAGTTTGCCAAACGATGCCAAACCTAGCTAAATTCTTCCATCGGCCTCTCTCTATAAGTTGTTTTTACCAAACTGAATAGTTTGGCCTAGGTATAACCCGAACAACTTCGAGAGGAGGGCTGTCCGCGTAGATCGGTTCCGATTCTGATATGACATGCTCTATCTCATTTTTTGCTACAATATCGGGGCTCCGCCAGGTCCACCATCTATAGGGCTTCTTTTTAAAGAAAGAGTTCATTAAAAAGAGCCCCTAGGACTCGAGGAAGTTCGCTAGCATTTGTGTCCTTTGGCTCCTATCGCCCAAATCTAAAAGTCTAATGTATGATTCGTCGCACCTTTGTACTCTGATTCTTATAGACCTTTCACTGACCGATAGAAGGGATTATGGAGCAATACATAGGCTACTTTTTCTTCTGAAATTCCTGCGGGACAGCGCGCGTACCTACAAGGATATGTTAAAATATTATAAGAAGAAAATTTAAGTTCGTGTTTTTCTTAATAATATATATATTTATAACATATTCTTGTATATATTTTTATTAAATACGATAAACTCAAATAATGAAAATTATGATTTATTAAATGTATAACAACAGTATAGATAACCATCCAAAATAATTAGGCATTTTTTCCTAAAAACAATTAATAAAAAAAGCGGGCGAAAGCGCGCAGGGGCCCCTGGTATATTATAATTAAAACACAGATCAGATAAATCAGACCCACCCACGTATACATTTATTTTGTATGAAATTAATCACAAATATAAATTAGCCTCAAATATATTTCATTTTTTTGTATGAAATATTTATAATTTTTCACTTTTCAGATATTTCCTTCATTTGTTTTGTAAGTTTTCACTTCGTGTTTTAACACGATAACGGAATTTCATAACCGGAAAGTACCCTATACCCCTTTAAATACGGAAGATACCCAAGGTAAGGTAAGATAAGGTTTTGATTTCGCGGCATATTTCATACAATGCAGCAAAAACGATGGATAAATCTTCGTATCTTTTTATTGGGTTGACATAGATGCTTGATTTCTTTTGTAACTACTTCAAGAAACCGTAGATCTAAACATTTGATATAATTTCAGCTTAATCTACAAGCAATCTCGATATAAATGGTCTTGACAGATCGATAGACGGACAACAAAGTATTCCTATGAGTATATTGGATGAGTTCAGTTTTTCTTCTTTTTAACTAGGTAAAGAACCTAAAGAATCTTAAAAAGTACTTTTTCGCCTTTTCCCTTAGGGAGTAGGCAGTGTTAAAATGCTCCGAGTGGGAATCGAATACACAATCGTCACGTCTACAGTCTGACGTATTATAATATCATATTTGCATTTAAATTAGTGCAGAGTTTCATTTTATTTTACGAAACTCGTACAGCGTTATGGATTTTATATAATGACTATCTCTAACATGTTTTTTAACATATGTTTGTCGCATAAACTATATTTTTCTGCATTAGTTGATCTTAACCACGATTAGCCTAATATTTGGAGCCTATTCATTCATTCCTTATATGTAAATCTCTAGATTTCACAATTCCAAAGGAAAGGATCTATAAAAAAGTCTCATATTTCCATACTTTGTACAAAAAAGTGAGATATTTCTCAAGCAAAATTTCACTAGATGAGATCTATTCAATTTGGTCGTCACATCACCGTCGCATCGGGGAACTGGAACATTAACGTCCCGTGATCCTCACCTGAGGAATAATTGATGTTCCCACAAAGAAACACTTCTATACACGGTTCGGCTTTTGTTGGACTTTTTATAAATCTTTTGTGCCCGAATTGAGGCAGCTTAATAATGTGTTCAAACTTTCATATGATATCCAGACGGAGGGTATTTTCGTCATGAAATACGTGGATTATGGAGGGTTATTTTTGCTATAAAAAATATGTGAACTATATAAATATTTTTTTTAGACAGCAAATAGTCTTCGCTCCCAGGTTCCGTTTAGTTTTTGAGATTTTATCTGTTGTATAGCGGAGCTCAACGCTAACCTTTGTATTATTACCAGAGCGAAGAAATGAAAATAGCATGAGCTATGCCGTCAGTGGGAACCGCGCCCAAAATCACCGAGTCTATAATTATAAACAGTAGCACTGCGCCACAACGGTCTCAGTTATATAAATAAACTTTATTACCATTAACACAACTCAGCTTTTGTTGGACTTTTTATAAACCTTTTGTGCCGGAATTGAGGAGCGGCTTAATAATGTCTTCCAACTTTTATGTGACATTGAGAGAGTGTTTTCATTACAAGCTCAGTGCGTTATAACACAATGTACATTGTGCTATAGAAAAATATATCGATTATATGAATATTGTATTTTTTTTAGAAGTAGAGACACACCGTTTCCCACTTCCCGGAAATTTTTGGAGACATTACGTGTTAAGTGGCGGAGATCAATGCTTCATTTTGTCTTATTATCAAGACGAGGAAATTAAAATAGCTATTTCCGCCAAGTGCTGACTGAACACACAACCGTTGCGTTTACAACAGGCAGTTAAATTAAAATGAAATATTTCTAAAATGATACGATATAGCTTCCTTCTATTTATTGCGAGAGAAGTATAAGAAATATTTATTATTATTCTATATATCTTACCTTAAATGTATGGAAATACTTTAAAAGTTAACGTTAATTTCAAAAATAGTTGCAATCGTTAAATATTAGGCCGTTATGACGCAGGGACACAAGCTGCCTACAGCTGCCTGTAAACGTGACAAATGTGAATTCGATTCCCATTCAGGGTAATGAAATAATTAACATTTTTATTTCTTCGATCTGGTAACTAGGCAAGGCGCCGTGTTGAGTTCTATCACTCAAAGCGCAAATCCTGGATAATTCGTCGGAAAGTGGAGAACAGAAGTGTCTTGATGAGAACGGAGTGTCTTAACACTAAGTTCACAGGTTCTCTCTGCCTACCCTGCTATATGCGGGACACAGCGTGAAGCTGTCCATCCGCTATCCGTTATTATTAGACATTATTATTATTCCATAAAACTTAGTGCTCCCCTATACCCCTTAATCTAACTCCATCCCAAATTTCAGCTTTCTAAATACTATTTCATCTGTGCACTCAGTAACAAAAGATCTTATGTACATAAATTTAAATTCACTCATTGTACACTAAGGGAAAAGAACCCGCAACCTCCATTCAAAACCACCACTCTACCTGGCACACCTCTCCTAGTGATATATGCATGAAATTTCACAATGACTCACACAAAAAGCTGCGGTTTTTATTTATTTGTCAGTCAACACATTATACTCGCAATCGCGTTTTGCATGTTTGAGAGAACGACCTGGATTTACATATGGCGATGGGTACCCTCTTATGTGTAGTATTGACTTTATAAAATAGACTTATAATAATACAAAATGTTTTATTTTATAAGAAAATATTTATAGGTTCAATTCTCATTTGGGGGAACGAAATGTTTTCATTTCCCCATTCTGGTAACAAGAAAAAGCGCAGCGTTGGGTTCCTCCACTCAGCACAAACTCATCTCAATAGAATAGTGGCTCACTGTAAATGCAGTGATTGTGGCATCGTACTCTCCTGGCGAGAATCAAATATTTTAATTTCCTCGCTCTAATAAGGCAAGGCGTTAATTTTCACGAAATGTCTCAAATTTGAACGAAAATCGAAAAAGAAATCGTTTCAACACATGTATCTATACACTCTTACCCCATATGCGGAATATTGGGTGAAACTAATGTTAAGACCGACCAACTTGAAGACCTGAACAAGGTTGCTGGATGTGAAATGTAGAAGACGCATCCATTATGCATGGATTGTTTTTTGGATTATGAGACTATGATAGTAGTAGTATGTAGTATCTACGAAAATTTAAAATCAAAGCTGTACTAGCATCTACTGACGACCCGACTGACGAAGAGAACTTATTAGAAGAAGATATTCATCAAGAACACTTTGTAAATGAAATTAGAAAAAAAAAATAACTGAAAAAGACTAAAAGTTTCCTAAGAATTGAAAGTAATATTTTGTCACACTTGTGAGGAAAAAAAAATATATATATTTTTTTTAATATATAATTTATTAAAGTTAGCCAGGTTAAGGGCAACATATTGTACTTAACAGAATAAAAACTTTGTTTGTATTTGGATTTAATTTTGTTATTATATAAAAAAGAAAATATCATGGTCCACTATTGTATAATCAGCTACTTAAGTCATATTTTCAAATTTTATTTTTTCCGAGTTTCTTACAAAAATATACACAAATAACTACATATATCTATTAACATAGATTTAAATAAACTGGTATAAAATTGTTCACAATTTCTTACAATTAATTAATAATTTCATTACTTTTAAAAATAAGGTCTTTTTACACCCATTATAGTCTTAGTGGGTTATGTAATTTATACACCTCTTAAGGTTTAAATTTATATTTTGCAGCGTTATACTCCTCGTTTTTCTCTTCTGTAATTGTATGCATGTTCCAAGTGAATTGCACCCACAAATATCGAATGTAAACTTAGACAATATCCCAATGTATAATACTACAATGAACATATTATGATAACAATTTGTTTTATTACAAAACCTTACGAGCCATAATTGAAAGAGCGATAAATTCTGTAAATTTATGATACTTTAATATACGTAAGTATATTTTGATTAAGAAAATAATATGTAAACAAAAATAATAAACGTATTTTCTCTCTAAATCGGATTATATTATCAAAGCTGAAATTCGTGGAAGCTTCTAGATACATATAAAAATATTGAATAATATATTTTACTACCCATACCTATATTATAAATTGAAAAGCACCTCTGTTTGCCTGTCTGTCCGTGATGCAATCAGGGCCAAATCGCAGATTCGATTGTGGTAAAATTTCATGTAGAGATACTTGAGAATCTTGCGATGGACATAGGTTACTTACCTATGACGTTTTTTTCGCATATTTGTAATATTCTCTATATATACTTTTCTTATACCTTTCAATTTAACATGCAATTTATTCTACCATGTTAATTACAGCCGTCGCTAAGCAACAAAGAATTTTGTTGATTTAAGAAAAGGTCAGACTTAACCTTATTAGAAAATTTAACAATGTTTTACAAAAGTATTGTACTTTAAAAAATCTATTTAAAAGTCCGCAATGATATATATTTACCTCTGAAGGTAAAGCCACAGTAACCATTTTAACATATTTAATTTAAATTTATTGAGTTATTGTTAATGTATTTTCTTTAATTTGGTATTCATTATTATCAAAATAAATATAATGGTCACCTTTAGTATTTCATCTATATTTATATTATACTTTACTGTATAGCATTATGATAAATACTTTAGAAGATATCAGTAATTCAAAATGACATGGCCTTACGAGCCGCACGGTATGACCGATCCGAACGGGCAGACGACGTTGACGGTTTTGTAAATTTTCATACATTCTCGATCCATTGTTAATTTTTATGTGGTTATTTGCTGCTCATTATTAATTTATATATTTCTTCAGTTCTCTTCGCTTATTCGAGTAGTATATTATTTAGATTCTTTTAAATTTCTTGGTTTGGTATAAATTTTGTCAATGCGCGGCATCGCCCGGTCCTTTTTAAGTGTATTTAGGGAAGAATGATTGGTTATTTCAATTCGGTTATCTAAACCGTTAATTTAAATGTATAATTTCATTCATTTAATAAATCGTAATTTTTTATTCTTTTGGTATTTTATTTAATATTGCTCGCTAGAATTTTCGTATTGAATACAGAAAAATGTTTAGTTATTTCATACAGTATTTATGTACGCACGCATTGAAAACGTGTTAAAATGTTTTTCCCGGGTAAATTCCTACCCTGTAGAAATTTGGGATAAAAAGTAGCCTATGTGTTGCTCTATAAACCATATACCAACATATAAGTCAGTAAAAATCTCATAAAAAATGAGTTCTGCTGTTCTGGAGATTAGGTCGGGGAAATAGAAAAATAGACAATTAGCAATTAACAATTAGAAAATAAAAAAGGAATTATTTCTAAGCTATTTTCAACAATACATTATTCCTTATCCAACTAAATACAAAAAATTGGCCCTTACAGCATACCACTAAAATGAATATTTTGGAAGATATCAAAGTTTTAAAATACGGGAATAAAACGGTCATGTACTGTGTAAAAGTTTGAAGTTACGCAAAAATCATATTATATATTGTAACGACCGTATTGTAATCCTTTAAAAATTCTAAACAACACTCTGCGATACCCTATACATATGTATGTGTTCCAGAGATAAAGTACAGTAATCACTTTAATGTTTTACAATTAAAAAAATAAAGATTTACTACGAAACTATTTTCTACAATATAAAATTATTCCTTATTCAATGCACTTGCGCATTTTATATATTGAACATAACATGAGAAGTGTAGTTATTATTTCAATTGATACGTTACAAATAACAATATTAATATAACATCAAAAGTTGCAGGACTGATATTCATCAGATATTCCAGATCCTTAATTTTTTATCTCATTTGAAAGTGCGTATCACTCTTGACCATTTTTATTACCGGCACATTTAATTATTTCTTATAGTTAAGCTAGTTCTACATAAGGAGGAGAAGGCATCAAAATCAAATATAGCCTAGATTTTGCCCAGACCTAATAGTAATAATATAAAAAAATCAGACTGTAAACACTGCAGTTGTAGTTCAATTTCTTTTTCGTAGAGAGATACGTTATTTAGACTTTCCTCGCTCCGATTAAAAAAACACGTGGCAAAAAAAGACGTGGCGTTGAGTTCCGCCACTAAAACGCCATCCTTTGAAATTTAGGCGATCCGTGGAGAGCGGAGTGTCTTAATACTAAGTTCCCTATGTCTACTCTACTACTTCCGAGATACAGCGCGAAGCTAAAAAAATATGACGTTTTTAGCGTTACACAACTCCCGAATATAGCAAGGTAGGTAGAGACCTAATGGTAAAGCAGTCTTCTTCACTTTTCATTCATTTAATAGGCACTTTTAGATTGCAGAACTCAACGCCAAACGATCGCTACTCACGAGCCTGTCCAAACACTGCATCTACATCCGGTCAGCTTAACTGCAACAGTTCAGCGACAGGAGCACAAACACACTGCGAAATCCGAATAACTGCTGTACTCTAAAAAAATAGATTTACTCCCAAAGTTCAACTGAAACTAAACTAAAAAGTAAACGTAATAAAAACTCGATGAAAGCTCTGTATGTGTCCAGTTTGCGCTATATTTGATTGAAAAAATGCATTAACGTCATTGTTGCGCCAAATTAATCAATTATATGTGTAATAAAGACTTTAATCATTCTCTAAATATGACGATTTAGAATATTAAGTTAATTTATATCGCCTACCTCACTTTATATCTCAATATCAATCCCAATAAGTACATAACAAATTGTGTTCACTAAATTGGTCCGGAGTAAACAAAACGATAAATAAAACTCATATATTATAGAATAAAATCTCGGTTCAGCTTACAATAGTGCAATAATTCAACTAAAAACACTTAAATCACTTTCGAAAGCTATTTACTAAAATGAACGAAGGCTGAACGAGGCGGACTGGATTCTTTATCCTTTTGAAATTTATTGAAGCATTTCATTTTATATATGTTTTTTTTATCTTGACATATATTGTGCATATAGCAGCATAGCCAGATCTTAGTGTTGAGATAATTGCCCTACTTTCCGCCTATTAACAGTTAAATACTCTATTTAAATTTCAGATGTCTTACGTAACCCAATGCCGTGACTGAAATAAAGAAAACAAATACAAATATAAATACTCCTCCGAAATATGAAAAGATTGAGAATTTGAATTCCCCATAATCGTGTTTATAGTCAGATTTTCCGATGAAAATTGGCATCTATTTATTTTAAATTCACGCTGTATCCCGCATATAGCAGGATGGGTATGGCAGCCATAATAAAAGGCACTTAGTTCCCTACATTTCACCCTATTTGAAAACAATGAGAAAATGAATATAATTAATTCCCCGTAGTAAGAATCAAGCCCACGACAGTTGCTTTTACAGTCAGATGCTGTATGTCTCATTCTAGATAGTATTATATTAAGACAATATAACATGTACCTAGAAATATTTCCATATGAACGATCGTAGCCAACCCATACATAGGAGTAAGGAGAAACGAAAACACCGTAGTTAGGCATGTCGCCAGTCCAATATTTCAGATTTATGGACGATTTCATTAGAGGACTATACTTGGCACGCTGTTACACTGTTAAGGAGTCGATATTGCTACATGTAATATAGAAAGCTTTTATTTATGAGCTTCATACTGATCTCGCATAAATATGCTTTGCTGTGTAAAACTCCGAAATTAACTTATGTATGTAGTCATACATAAGTTTAATTGTGTTCCCGGATTAGAATAGGATCACCTTGAGACTGATGGTGTCATAAGAGGCGACTAAAGTGTGGGATATTCACGTCGCCAGCAATGGCAACACGTATTGATAGACTTGACCGGATCAATACCACTCCCGGCACTTCAAAGTGCCACCATTACGTAGTTCCTTTATGTCACTGCGTTTCGCATTAGGTAATGCCAGGGTCCGGCATCCAACTTCTACCCCTTCCAGGAATATGCTAGCAGCACTTGACACAAACTACCCCAATAGGATACCAGCAACTCTGGTGCTAGAGAATCCTTCCCTGAATCTTTAAGGTCAAGCCACCCGCTGAATTCTGAGGAGGGCAAAGTACTGCGCTACAAACAAGGCAAACGAAACGTACGCTCCACATCAACTCTTACCACGCTTCACGTAGACTTCTTGCCTTTAGTAAACGCGAGGCATACCGAGGCACTAGTTAATGAGGATCCGAAGGTGAAAGCCTCCAAGAAGGAATGTAACCGAGCACCTGGGTACTTTAAGTGGCAAATTGCCAGAACAAGGTCCGAGCATATCGCCAAAATTGGTGAGAAGCTTGAGTTACCCGTCCGGAACTCATGAGTTTTGGGCCCTCTCAAAGGCTACACTTGGCAACTTTAGAGAGCTTTCGCTTCCTCCATTATGCACAGGAAATGACATCATGGTCCATACGGCTAAAGAGAAAGCCGATCTCCTGGGCGCTCTCTTTGCCTCGAACTCGACTTTGGATAACCGAGAAGCAATGCCGCCGACCATTCCGCTGTGCCAGAACTCAATGCCTGTGGGTGAATGCCTCACAAGTCGAGCGGGTCAGATAGCATTCTGCTTTAGTGCTTCATTCATATACTTCTCAGCTGACACCAGCGCTTCGATCAAATGTAGCACGGGGCGCTCTACGCGAGTGGGTCCCCGTTTTCTCACTGGGCACAGCATCAAGGTTGTTGTAGTCGGTTTACGTCGGATCACATGCCCGTGAACGCTAGCCTCTGGTTTCCTCTGTATCAACGACATATTGGAAAATTCTAGCATTCATTGCCATACAAATGATAGCACAGTGGACGCTGTTTACTGCGGCTTTACCACAAGACTTTTTCGGGAAAACGTCAAACAGTGTCAAAATAAACTTGTGTTTCCAGTTGAGACATCCCTCGGGACTGTTTCCACGTGCGGTAAAAGGAACCTGGTTCAATTCAATTCCAAGAAGACACAAGTTTGCTCGTTAACCACTGTAAAAACCCCATTTGCTGTGTTGCCAGTCTGCCAAAACACTTCCCTCATATGGTGAACTGTTATCACCTTTGGGCTGGTGCACTCCAGTATCAGCCTGACCCATTTGATCGCATATAACGTGTTCTACGTTATATGCGATCGATATATACGTTTGAATCATTGAGGGACCAATGATCAGTGAAAGGTTTGACACTTTGGGTAAAAGAAATCATAGTTTACCTTGTTACCAGAACGAGGAAATTTAAGAAATTTTATTTAAAATTTAATATCTTTAATAAATAAAAAATGATGAGGAGAAAATATATAGGATACAGTGATATTTACTGACTACAATCACAATGGCAAAACCACATAGGAAATGATTATTATTTTACATATATTTCCCCGCTTTGGTAAAATTAAATACGGTTTCAAGTCCCGCCCCATATTAAATAGAACGTTGTGTCATGACACAAAATTCTCTTTGTCTTTATACTTACCTTGTTATATGAGATTACTTGCATTTTTTTCTGCTTCACCTTTTGGAGCTGAAAAAAAAATCCAACTAAAAAATATCCTATCGGTGTAACAAAAGCCAATAGCGCCATACCGCGCAGGCGTCTTGCATAATGCATGACGGTATATTTTTACTGGAGCTTCTGTAACACTGCAATCACTTAACTCCAACTCGGATATAATCGACTACCCTCGTCCTGGCAGATATTCTGGAAGATCTGGTGATGGGAGGATTTCAATTTGTGTTGAAAAATATGGGAAAATTTAGGAGCTTTTATTGGTATGTTCTTGGGAATGTAATGATTACACCTCATTTCTTACGTTACATAGACGTTTCACGCATTAGCAGGGACAACCTGAGCCGTGTGTACTAAGTGTCCCTTATTCAATAAAGCTTTGTGGAAATTGTGTTGCGTGGCGTAACTAAACGCAAGCACATGAAAAGAATATCAGAGCACGGAAATTAAAGAAATTTAAAATATAATAGTTTCCGTGAGTTGTGATCGAACCCACAACCATTGCATTTACAAACACCCGTTGTACCACGGCGTTGCGCCATGTATTCTATTTATAAAAATAAATAAATGCTGAAAATTATTGTTATTGTGAAGACTGTTGTTTCAATTTCTGTAACATTATTTTTTATTTAGGAGGAAAGTAATATATAAGTAGTATATTTCATTGTATTCTCCATTATCCACCTATTCCAAATACATATATTAGGTAGCCAAATAGAATTAAATTAGAATTGGGTAGTCAATAATATTTTTTGTCGAAAAACACTGAATTTATACAAATTACGATCGAACCTACACCAACCACATTCGGTTCTTCATTTCTCAATTGGGCTTAGATATTTTTTTAGCTTCATAGTGTATTGCTGTATATAGCAGGGTAAATAGAGGAAGCCCAATGTTAAGACACTTTGTTTTTCAGGCACTAATCAATTTTTGGGATCTTACGTGTTCAAAGTTGAAACACAATGCCGACTTTTTCTTGTTACCAGAGCGAGGAAATGGAAATAATTAATCCCCCCAAGTAAGAATCTAACCTACAACTGTCGCGATTACAATCAGATGCCCACGACTTCGCCACGACAGCCTCTACGCCTAGATACTTATTATTATAAATTTACGAATAATCTATTGTCTGTGTAATTAGTAAAATTCGTAGACACAGTATTGTATATTCGATCGATCCTCAAAATGAACCGTTGGCTGTTCGCCAGCGAGTATTTGCCTCAAATATTGGATTGACCGGCAAAGGAAGCCCTCATTTCGATGCCATCTATTTCCTTATGATCGACTTATTCTGATATAAAAGGTTACTAAGTATATATCGAGTTACCTTTATTAAGGGGTTTGTTTGCTTTATTTTGTTGTCAGTTCTGTCAGTCTGTGTGACGGTGTCAATCAATGTAATGTATAAGAAAGAATGTAATATTCGGCTATGGTGTAAGAATGTTATTTGTTATAATTAAATTTAATAGTACCTAACCTAGTGGTAAGACACTCCGTTTTCCACTTTCCGACGAATTTTTCGAGAGATTGCGTGTTGAGTGGCAACTCTTTCAACTCAAAACCGGGCTTTTTTTGCCTTGGTTCCAGAGATATAAAAGTGTATTGACTAAAGTATTTACATATATTTTATCAAGATTCGTTTGAGGCTAGGAGGCTCGTGGCGCAGGAGCAAAAGCACGCGACTGTACTGCGACAGGTTGTGACTTCGACTTACACTCGAAAAAATGATAATATTATATAGGTACTTTCGTTTCTTCTATCTGATAATATAATACTTCGACGAATGGAAGTACCTTAATAACAACAGAGTGTCTATACCCACTTACTAGTACACTGACCACTACACTAAACCAATACAGCGCACCATAATCACTTCGCACAGTGAGATATCCAAGATTTAAATCTAAATCACAGTGATATTCTTGATTTAAAACAATATTCATATAAAAAAAACGTATAAAAGATTTAAAGTAGCTTGAGTCGAAGCTATGTCATATTTAAATTGAGAACCACAGAAAGATGATTTCCAGGCGGGGCTGTTCAAATATTCATACGTCTTCCTTAGAATAGAATAATGCTATAATGAATAACACTATAAACACATGTTACAAACATATAAGCAATGTAAAAACTTTAAAATAGTCATTAAAAAATAAATAAAAATACATAAACATGTTACCCAAAAAGACGCTTCAAGAGTCACCAGAAGCTGACTAGAAGATACCAAGATTAAAACGTCACTTTTAATACCTTTCAATCACCTAATCTCCATACACTGGCATCACGCCAGCCACGAGGACGAGATTTATGAAAGTTCACAGCCACTGTGCTTCCTGTATGGTTATTATGTGAATATGGCTGGAAATGAATAGATTTATGAACGTTCAGATACTGCCGATGGTTAAGAAAGGGAACTGTAATGATTCGAGATAGACACTTAATTTTTTTTCCGCAGATTCACGCATTTTCCCGCATAGTAAAGTTGGTTGGTTAAGCCGTAGTATTAAAACACCGTCCCATAGACACCTTCAATTTTCAAGACATTGTTTGTTGTGTGGCGGAAATCAACGCCGCGCTTTGCTTTTTATCAAAGCGAGGAAATTAAATGTATTTATTATATCGAGTGAAGGTCAAACCTACAATTTTTTATTGTACAGTCCATAGAAATTACTGTAAAATCCTTTTTTAAGAATTAATATTTATAAGTATAAATAATAAAATGTAGCGGCATTTGAACCTGTACCTCTTGAAAGCCATTCTAATCGTTTTCTTTCTTTTCTAAGTATGGAATAACACTCAAAACAAATTAAAACTACCCATTATAATCTTTCATAATTGTAAATATTTCTGTTACTCTCCTCTTATACTATACTAATGCAATAGCAATCCACTATCGGAACCTATGCAGTATGCATCCATATTTGCGTTTAGTTCCGTCTGATTTACTCTGAGATATGAATGTATACTCAAGTAATGAAAACGCAAATAGTACGGGGATGTGTTTACTTGTTACATACAATGCTAAGAAATTCTTGCATTTCATCTAATACATACTCGTAGGCCATAGTGGTGGTGGGTTCGATTTTCACTTGGGAGAATGGGTAATTTTTCCTTTCTTTCTTTTATTTATTATATAGACTAGCTTCCCACTCGCTGCTTCGCCTGCATTTCACCTAATAATTATTATTCATTATGCTGAATCTAATATTTTATAACTTTGAGAAAGTGCAATAACTACGTGGCTGGGCTGATTGCGAGGACGAAATCGAGGGTAAGGGCGTTATGAGCCTCGAACCTATACTTGCGGCCGTAAGCAGAGCGTTGAATTATTTTAATTTTACATTTTCTCAAAGTATACGTACAAATTACAAGCTAAGAGTCAAAGCTATAAACATATTATAAAATTTCCTTGATGATGGAATATCTTTTGTCCGTAAATTTCCAATATCTTTGACTAATAAAAAACAGTGAAATATCTTGCAATTTTCAAATATTTTTTTTCACAAAATGCCTTATTGTTTATTTATAAGACCTAAGTATAGAGTGTCCGGGACTTTTTTTAGAACTAATAATATTTTATTAATATTTCTACAATACAATGTATTGACATATAATATATTTAAGTATTTTTGCAGCGCACGCGCTTAAAGCAATCCGATGGCGCTCATTATTATTGTTATTTCATTATTTAAGGCTAACTAAGACGTACACTGAAATATTATATAGCCTAAAACACTCTTGAAGAAAATAGCTTTCATACAAAACAAATAAAAATAAAAAGGACCAGTAGATCCAGAGATCAACAAACAAGCAAACTCTTCCTTTTTATTATATTAGTGTAAATATATAATATATAAGCAAATTAAAAATAATTAATATTCATTATCTCCACGTGTGGACATAGGCAGAAAGTGATAAATAGGTCCCGATTAAAACATAATATACAAGCGAACTTAACGTCGAGACACTCTTAATTCCCAATTCCAGACGTTGCATGTTGAGTGGCGAAATTCAATGCCGCACTTTGCTTTACTAAAAAAGGGCAATAAAAATAATTAATTCTTTGAGAATCAAACTCACACCTATTGCTCTAACAGTCAAATTCATAACAACATCTTTTAAATCCCCTTAAAAACCAATCCTAGTTAATGAGCACGATTGACTCCCAAATATTAGCACTTGTATCAAAGCCTGTATAAACAATTTATCAGCCGCTAAGCCCCTGGCACGTCGCCAGTCATACAAATATAACAGACGGATGTATGTACAATATCCTTATAGCGCAGCAAATCTTGTTGATTAAATTTCATACTTTGATATATTGACGTGTTTTGTTATTTGGATAAATAAGAATAGATAAAGCGAAAATGAGATTAGTAAGATGTATGATAAATAACAAAACCGGTTAAGTATGAGTTGGATTCGCCCACAGAGTCAACAGGAAATACAACTTACAAAAGTTGACAAACTTAACTTCATTTTTTACCCGACTACGGCGAAGCAAAAAGGAGGGTTATGATTTTGACCTCTATGTATGGGTATGGATGTTCATCTTTTACGTCATAACTTCTAACCTAGTTATCATAAAGAAACAAATGAAGTGTCGTGAGAAACCTCTTGATCGTCTGCAAGTTTAGGGTACATAAAGTTACCTTAAATTACCTACAGCGCTCTCTAGAGGAGTTAAAGTAAAGAACTAAAAAAAGTTTCTTTACTATGTCGTGTGGGGGGGGGGTTAAGGGGTAGTGGAGATATCAAATGAAAGAGCTTTTTTAGCACTTTTCAAATATGTAATCATTATTAGCTGTTTCTCACAGCTTTGCTTGCAATAATCAGATAATTTCAAGAATTTATAAAATCAATTCGAAACTAGTTAGGTATCATAATTGGACAAATGAGGAGTCGTTGGAAACCTTTTAGTCGTCGGTTCGAAGTATACCTAAGACAAATTCACATAACTCCAAAATAAGTTAAAGAAAAAGAAAGTTTAAAAACTGAAACCCGATTATTAAAACACGCTCAAAAAAGTACGAAACAAGAAAATAGTCCCCGCTGAAATTATTATGTACATAAAAAACTTACTTACACGTATTATATTTTAACATATTTTTACACGTCGCGTCGTACTGATAGAGATATGTTTAAAAGATAGCCGTGGTCGTATGCCACCTTCTGTACCTAAGCTTATACATTATAATGATAAAATACAATTAAGGTATCATACGATCACGTCTATCCTTCAAACATATCTCTATCAGTGTGACGTGGGTTTGACGCTACATTTCAAAATTGACGAATAAAAGAACAGCCATATATAACTCGATCTTCAATATAATAAATTCCATAATAAATAATTACCAAAAATTATTTTTATTTAGAAAACGTATAAAAATTTGAACGTAATAGGACTCGAACCCGCGCCTCCTGGAAACCGACCAGGTCCCAGGTCAACCAGGCCAACCTGGTCGGTTTCCAGGAGGCGCGGGTTCGAGTCCCGCTACGTTCAAATTTTTATACGTTTTCTAAATAAGTATTTTTCTTTCCTAAGTGTGGAATAACACTTTAAAAAATGTTTAAAAAAAATATTTTATTTATTTCTTAATATAGTGTCTAAGTAAATGTAACTGACACTACTGATACTATACTTTTAAAAAGAAAGAAAAATTTAGACTTATATAATTATTTTGATAGTTTTATAACATTTAAAACACTATTCAGCATAATAGACAAAATAAGAATAAACATAAACCCAAAAATGAGATTCAGCTCACCCTATGATAAGGGAACTCTAAAAACTAAAAAAAAATAAGAAAGTCAGGTGTAAAGAACGGATGTACATAATCAGCGGAAACAAAAAGCCGTGCAATGATCTTAATGCATACTTTCCCTAGAGTGATCGCTCTTTTACGGGTTCCGTGGGGAAATATGAAAATGCTCAACGCTGTATACTGTATTGTAGATATAATATATTTTATAAGTTTAAAATTAAATGAAGTAAAAGTTAATAATTGAGGCCAGTCGTGGCACAGCTGCATAAGCGACTGTGATCGCGAAAGGTTGTAGGTTTCGTCTCGAGAAAATAAAGTATTCAATATTTTAATTTAAGTATAACGCATGCACATATTTGTCATATTAATAATGTTGTTTTTGGAGGTATACTAAATAACTTACTATTATTTCAACATTGTACGAAATATTAAAGAGGAGTGAAGTTTCTCTATTTAATATTAAATGCAATGTTGTAGCTCTCTGAGTTTCCCTCATGATATGAAAGATACTCTAAGAAAATATGTTTGTTTAGTTTTTTTTGGTAAAAATAAATAGAATTGCATTCCTGTAAAAGTTATTTTCTTTTCTTTTCTTCACCTCTTCGCTGGGCTCGCATAGCACTTACTAGGAAGAGGGAACCCGGGAAGAGACTACTCCCATTATGACTTCCGTCCCCCACTTTCCACCGAATTCTCGAGGCAATGCATGCTGAGTGGCAAAACTCAACGCCGCACTTTGTTTGGTTACCAAGGCGAGGAAAATGAAAACATAAAATATTGAATTGCACCGAATGGGAATGGAGCCCGCAACCGTCGCGCTTACAATCTCACGTTTATCTTCTCGCGCCACGGCGGCCTCATCCTGTACGTATAATAAAAATAAAAACAAATCATAAGTATATTTTTTAAATCTACATTTCAAAAGTTCACAAACAAGTAGGCTAAGCTAATAACATAAAGTCCATTACCGATTTACGCTGAAACTTTTATAAGTGCTATAAACTTTTTTATAGACAAAGTTGCGTAATTAAAATCTTATCTAGATTTTCTACCTCAGGAATTAATTTTAATGTAATTATGAATTTAAATGTATTATTATCAGGCGTAGTGAGAGTAGGTGAACGTAGGGAATGGATTGT
This sequence comes from Heliconius hermathena, assembly GCA_013403705.1. Lineage (NCBI taxonomy): Eukaryota > Metazoa > Arthropoda > Insecta > Lepidoptera > Nymphalidae > Heliconius > Heliconius hermathena. Next base: position 352,120 of record JAAIXJ010000064.1, read on the forward strand.
ATTAACACTAGGTTCCCTCCGCCTACCGTGCCATATGCGGGAAATTGCGTGAAGCGGCTGCATTGAAATAACGTTTTATTTTAAATGCGATGGGTGTGTATTTGACTTCCACTAGGGGAAATATAAATAATAAAACATTTATTGCTATGGAAAATAGCAAATTACAGTTGGCATTATGGCAAAAGGTGTAACTCAGCTAACGATTCCGACTCCGAGTTCCGACTCTCAAGCATCACTGTTTTTCAATTATACCTTAGAAATTTTGTTCCCTGAGATGTTAATATATAAATGTTGCTCTAACAAGATAACCGAGATGTCGAGTACCGACACTCAACACCCAATACCTCGTGAATTCGGAAAAAAGTGGGCAATGGAAGTGACTTAATAGGGACGAACTATATTAATATTAAGCTGCCCAGCAATATGCGGGATACAGCGTGAAGCTTAAAAGATATTATTGAAGCCGTTGTTGTTGTGGCTCACAACTAGCTATCCTTTGTCTAACCTGCCTTATCCAGGATACAATGTGAACAAAACATCCAAAAAACCAAGAAGACCTATATAGTTTTTCTGTACAGAACCAAACTTGATTAAAAAAAGTATAGCATTTCATTTAGAAGATGCACATTGTCATTTAATGAAAGATCCCGTCTTATATAAAGACGTATAGAGATTCAAGTAATATTCAGAAACGTATTGAACGTGTGAATGACTTTTGATTACTAGAGTGTAGCACTAGGATATTACAAATATGTGTTTTTATACGTACATTTATTTATCTTTATATCGTTATACTCAGTTTCACACTATATCACCAAATATAGCAGGGTGGGTGGAGTAGCCTAGTATTAACATAAACTATTTCCCCATTTTCCAAGTTTAGATACCTTACGTGTTTAGTCACGGTGCTCAACGCCGCGTTTTATTTACTAGAGCGGGGTTGTGAAACTAATTTAAATATGAAAAAAATATATAAACAGGATAATATTTACAATATTTATTAAGCATACTAAAATATCACATGTTGAAATTTTTTCTACTTGTAAATCGAACTTGTTACTAATGTTTTTATTATATATCTGCGTAAGTACAGCAATAAAAGAGTACACGTGCATGTTACATTTAAAAACTAAATTTATAAGAGTTCAACACTTTAACAAAATCTTTACAAAACGTTTTCCAGTTCGCACGAGTTACTTTAATAATATATACCTCATTCGCCAAGTTGACTATTTTACTAAACTACCATATTCATTTTTACTATAACGTGGTATGGTTAAGGTCGTTGTGGCGAAACGCCCAAGCATGCGACTGTTAACGCGACACTTGTGGGTTTGATCCCCACTTGGACGAATGACAGATTTTATATTTCCATTTACTTGCCCTGGTAACGAGCATTACTCTAGCAAAACAAAATGCAGTGTTAAATTTCACCAGTCAACATACAATCGAATATGGCGGCAAGTTGAGAACAGAGTGTCCTCACACTAGCAAATATTACTACGTTGTCTCAAGTCAATGTATAAACTCAAATGTTTTAAAAAATAGATCGTCAATCTAATACAGGCAACTTCAAAAACAAGTCCAAACATATTACTCGAAAGCTTTAGATGTATTTTGTTTGAAATTCCCAAGTAGTTCCAGTTGCAATTCAACTAAGATTACTTTGGAAAGAACGTGTCGAGATCCGGAATTGAACTTCACACCGTTCACATTTCGCGGCGGTGTAAAGAAATTGAAATACGTATACTAATACTATACTATACTAGCTTAACGCTTTATCCCTAGAGTCAGAGAGAACGGAGCGCCAAATGCTACGGTTGAAATTTTGAAATACATACCTGAGGCTATTTAGCCCATTGAGTAAACATCTACTTTAAGTGTATGTTTTGAGTTTAACTGGTTCAAATTTGAGAAATATATATATATATATTTTTAACATCCAGTTATAGTTTTTAACAAATCATATATGTATAAGTTCATCTATAAAAAATACAATTTCACTCTTTCAGGGAAACCTACAGTAGGACCGTCAAGTCCACAGTAAGGCATTATTTCTCAGCGTCACGACGACATCATCTATACTTATAATAAAATCGTAACGGATTGGTGTTTGTTCACGTAATAGAACCCAGAACAATGATTTTTAAATCTTTTGTCTGTTTGTTCGTTTATCATACAGACTACTCGAAAATTGCGCCGAAAGTGGAGGAAACAGTGTCTAAACATAATATATTTATAAAATATAGCGTAAAGCTGAAAAAGCTATTAAATTACTATTTACCTATAATATTTTAATATACATATAAATAAAATTAAAAGCTCATGTGATATCAACATAACTGTGTTTTTACACTTCCCAAATGTATCTTGATAGACCCTATTTTAATTCAATTAAAAAAAAAATCTATTTAAAATAATTAAACTAAACAAAATCAAACTAAATAAATATAGTGAAAAAGCTAAAAAGATTTAAAACATTGTCCAAAATGACCTGTCCGTCTCATCTGCTGTTGACAGAGGACTGACGTTTCAAAACTTATGATAAACGTCTAAACTATTGTATGAAGTGAATTTTCAACATAAAATTGTTATAGTAAAAAATTGTAAGCAGAATATTTCAAGAAGCACATACCGTTCTTGAAATATTCTGCTTACAATTTTCATTACATTTTAGACAGTATTGGAACCTTTTATGATCAATAAAACATTTTAATATAAGATTTCTCCGCTTATCTTATATAATAGAGTGGGCAGGGGAAAGCTAAAGTTAATATGATGAGTGGTGGAACTGAACGCCACACTTTTCTTACTATCTGACAGTAAAAATGTGGATAGTCACTTAGTCTAAGTGCTCAACGGACCTACGAGTACAATCATCACGTTCACTGTCAGATGCTGTGTTACTTTTTGGAATGATAATCTCTTCTTAACATAAATAAAAAAGATAAAGAAAAAATAAACAAAACTAAACAAAAATTCACAAAGCTAACAACTTAAGAATTTAAGAACGTACTAAATTGCCTCTTTTGAATGTCAGTAGGCAATTTCAACCAAATATAACACAAAATAAATTTTAAAACGCAACAATTCATTGAACCATTTCTACAATTGGCCGTAAACAGAGCGGCGGTAAAACCGTCAATGCATGCTATTTACGTGATTTACTATGCGCTAAGCTTTAAAAGTGGAGTTAAGAAAGTTTGTAATTTATAATACTTCATGGAAGTAGTTATTTCTAGGCTTTTAGCATTAAATGAGAATAGTTTTTATTTGTGATAAAGGTAATTGCTTATACTAATTATTATATTGAAACCAGTCATAGCGCAGGTGCACAAAGTATGATTAAATCGACTCCTGTTCGATTCCCACTCGAGGAAATAAAATATTTATTTAAATTTATATTTTCATTTCTTCGCTCTGGTGCCGAGATAAAGCGTGGCGTTGAGTTCCGCCACTCAATACGTAATGCCCCCAGAATTCGGCGGAAAGTGGAGAACGCAGTGTCTTACCATTAAGTTCCCTCTGCCTACCCTGCCGTGTGCGGAATAATATAATTAAATCAAATCTGTTTCACGCTGTATCACGCACATAGCAGGGTAAGCAAAGGAAATCTGCGAACCCTAAGTTAGGACACTCCGTTTCCCATTAGACACTTCCCAGCTTTCCGCCTCATTTTTGAAGCATTGCATGTTGAGTGGCGCAACTCAACGCCGCACTTTACCTCGATACTGAGTGATAATTGAACCCACAATCGTCGTGTTTACAATTAATACCATAAGCAATTTTTCGATGTACGAGCGGTATCGATTCCCCTCTCTACTATATCCACTGATATAAAACAAGCGCTCAGTAATGTACAAGCTAATTTGCGAGTTGGTCGTCGTCTGGAAAGGTGGTTGGTGTCGATACTGTGAATTCATTCTATTTTATTATACTTCTAGTGTCATAGAAAAATAACGGTTGTTAAACTGTTAGTGATTTTGTATTTCTCTTTGAATAAAGTCATATATTGTCCTACATTGTTTTATTTTTATATTTACCGCTTCTGATTTCTAAGAATTCAGTAAATTTTATAACCATAAGGATATATCCGCATACATAACTAGATCAAGATATACAGGTCTCAGAAGTACAAACGAAACCATATTTGATCCAGCGAGCACTATCATCAATCTTAAAATATTGCTTTTACTCTCAAGTGTCGTAGTCATTGTTGTCAAAATTCAAATAAAAAAAAATTTTTTAAATTAACTTTTCAATCTTTGTTTAGGAAATAAAAGTGGTTTTGAGTGTTGACATTATACTTATACATAAACAATTTATACAGATAATACAAATAAATAATATTTTGTTAGTTTATGCATAGTTTAGAATATCTAAATAAAGTAACTTTAACAATTAGATTTTAAGCAAAACAAAAAACCCGACTGCATAAAATAAATAAATATGACCCGTAACACTCGCTCCTTCAAGGCAAATCCAACGACGTATAATTTATCAAAATCAGTTAATTGGTTTAACAGTTACAAGAGAACAAAGGAACGGCCATACATAGATATACCCGCTGAAAACATAACCCTCCTTTTGAGCTTCGCTGCAGTCGGGTAATCCATGCTAATTATAAAAGCTTATTTGATATATCCAAACATATTTAAATTATATAGATGTCTAATTATAAGATCAATTGAGTTTGAAATTCATACAGAGTAGCTGTATTATTGTTTAAATAGTAAAATTGTAACTTTTATATTGAAAAGTGCAACTTCTCTGCAGAACAGCTTTTGTTCATGCAGCAATTCAAAAGTGAAGAGTTTATTTGGTTGAACACGCTAATCTCAAGAAATACTGTTCCTCTCAGGAAGTCTATTGATCGGGAAAGTATATAGTTTATATAATATCGTGTAATTAGTTTGGATATAAATTAGTTCCTAAGAATAAATCTCAGGCGCGAAACTCATCAGGCTTTTGACTGCGGTTAAAAGGTAGTAAAGCAAATTTTAAATTTGGATTCACAGTTAGATAGATTCTTTTCAATAAGCCTACACAGAACTCTACCTACAACATAAATATATAAATTTCCAGACATTAATACGCCCGGTATTTCCCCGAGGGCCGCGAGTCGCCGCTAAATTAAAAACTTCGCTATGTTAATAACGAGCCTTGCGGCCCGCTATTATTGCTTAAAAACATCCTGTTGGCGGCTTACTACATAATGTATCCTTACTCAATAGTGGATTCGATTCCCGCTTATATAAATATTTAAAAATCGATCAAATGCTAGTTAAACTAACCCACCGAGGGTTCCTTAACAACTATTTTATATAACTTGTATAAAATAACTGTTATAGTAATTAGCAAATTTGTCGAACTAAGTCATTTAAACTGATGTAACTTTTTTATTTATGAGCCGTTGTGTTGAGATGTCAATCTTAAAGATTCTTTCACTTTCAATTGGTATTATGTTAAAAACACCGAGATTTCAAGATTTAGGATCGGGATCGGAGTTTACGCGGGACACTACACTTGTCGTGCACGCGTACTTACCATCTAGCTAAATACCGTATACCTAAACATTTTTCTTTAAAAATACAATAAATTTTAGGAGCAAAATCAAATAAATTCCCAAAAGATTTAAGTTATTTAATGAGGCTGCAGTGGCACAGGAGTGTGACTTTAAACACGACAGTCGTGGATTCAATTCCCACTCGGGGAAATGAATTATAGTTTATTAATATTTAGAGGCCAGTCAAAATTCAAATTCGAATTCAAAATATTATTTATTCAAATAGATTATTGCACTAAGCAAACAATATTTATAAGCACTTTTGAATCGTCGAATGAACATGTAAACAAAAAAGCTACCACCGGTTCGGAAGGCAGTTCTGCTGAGAAGAGCCGGCAAGAAACTCAACAGTTGCTCTTTTCAAAGTCAATGGTATAATTTAATTATTACATTAACTGGCAGCTATCCTGCATCACATTCAATAGACATTAATTCCATACATGTTTATCCTGTAAATATTCTTGAACAGTGTAATACGCTTTACTTGTAAGTATTTTCTTACAGATACTTTAAATCTATATCAAATTAAAAGGTGTGTCTGTGATATCAACATAAATGTGTTTTTCCAGAGGCCAGTCGTGGCGCAGCGGCACAAAGTGTGACTGTAAAACCGACTGGTTGTGGGTTCGATCCCTACTCGAGGAGATGAAATATTTACTTAAATTTGTATTTCCATTTCTTCGCTCTGGTGTCGAGGCAAAGCGCGGCGTTGAGTACACGATACCAAAACACAATTTAACAATTTTAACATTTTTGTCTGTCTGTTTATCCGGGCTAACGTCCGGACCAGCTAAATCGATTATTATGGAACTAAAACTAAAATACAGAGGGGGTCGTGGAGCAACATAAAGGCTATTTAGATTCAGTAAAAAAAGATATATTAATTTAAAGTGTGTTGTTCGACAAAATTGCTACTTTCTTAAAAAAAAATTTTATATAAACTGTTATATTGGTGATTGGTCAAATCTTTAGTTTTCAGTGTTTTGTTGTTTGATATTATTTGTAAATTATTATTTGTATGATGATAAAAAAAAACTCGAGATTATATGATTATAATATAGACCGAGATTTAGGATTTTCTAATGTAAGTTAATACTCTCTCAAGCAACCACGTAGTGCTTGAAACTTCTCAATGATAGATAGAGATTTGTGGAGCAATATACAGGATGGAAGTGTCAGCACCACTTTAAATGACGCCACAGTCTTAACTACTCTATAAAATCCTAATACAATTAAAAAATACCCAAAAATAAAAAAGTGATATTTTCAAAAATAAATAATAACACTAACCTGTCAAAGCGGCAACGTCGCACACGCCTCGTTCAATAAATCGAGTCGCAGCAACTAGCGTAGGTATGTAGCTAACGGCGGCGAAGTGATGTTAAATCAACGCAACACTTAGGAATACACTTTACACAAACTCACATTTATCGTTTCATTTGTCCACTTATTTATTAGATAGCTAGATTTTTTTTAATGTGTCCCCCTTGTCTTTGAATGCATAAATTGTATCTCCGTAACATATTACGATATACCTCTAGGGGGATCTGGTCGGTATATTCTGGTTACGAATGAGGTTTAAAAATTTCGTAGCATTTAAATTACCGTCAATAAAAACTGGCTTTTATTCCGATGAATGCCAGCCACACAAATTAAAATAATATCTATGTTAGTTAGAACGTGGGTATTTCGACATTTTCGTCATCGTTATGGCTAAATATCGTAAGCAGCAGTTCTTAAACCGAAACCAAGTAACGAGAGAAGCAGCACTATCAAAGTCCGAATAACACAATAGAGTCAGAACAAAATAAGTTAACCGATAAAACAGCAAAATATAATCAATCGCAACACATAATATTCAATAACAAAAAGTTTAAGTCTTTTGACATCAGCAACAAACTTGTCAGTGTTGCAAGTGACCAGCCGTCAGTGCTGCAGTTGCAAAAACTTTTAAATAATTTACAACAAAAAAATATGTTATTTTTATATTTTATTTTAATTTAAATAAATAAATTATATTATAAAATTATTTATAGTAATAAATAAATTATATATACTAATAAATAAATTATATTATAAAATTATTTTAATGTTTATAAAAATATTTACTTATCATAAATCCGAATACTAGTTTTTTAATGAAAATTTTAATAATTACGTTTAAAAATAAAATATTCATTTGGAATCTGTTGACACTACTCATTACTTAAAAAATTACGATTACAAGTCAAGTCTGTTATTTTTTATTGTCTTTTTTACATAATAGCTATAAATAAAGATATAATTATTACAAACAATAATTTATCCTTCAATACAATTTTATAAACAGGGATATTAAATAGGGATATTCAAGTTGTCAATAGTCTCCGAAATTTTAGAAAATTTAAAATACAACATGGCGGAAAGTGGCATTCAGCTACGTCATTCGAAAGTTAGCCCTTTTTATGTTTCGCGCCTTAATATAACACTATAGTTTATAATAAATGTAGATTATACTTTTTACGCATGATTTGATATTAAAATACTTAATAAAATTATCAATACTATTTACAAATAATTTCTAAATAATAATTTATTTCTTATTGAGTTTTCGTAGGTTCCCGTGTAACATTATTTGACTCGTTTCTATTTAATTTTATACCATTTTGTGTAATTTTATACCATTTTGTGTACCATTTTGTGTAAAATCAAAATTAAAAATTTAAAAGTATGTTCGAAAAGTATTTTAATTAATAGCACTACCATGTACTATGATGAATAATATATTACAATGATTGTAAAAGGAGCGCTGCCTCTCCCATCCTATTAAAACACATAATGTAAAAAAATAGATGGTAGCTGAATGCCAGTGACATAGCAATACCAATTTCTTCGTAAATAGGCGCATATTGAGGCTTTTAACGCCGTACATACATTATTTTACGATTTTATGCTAAGTTCAGCACACACAGTCTCCAGATACAATAAAAATTATTAACAATCGTTGAGGCCAGTCGTAGCGCTGAGGCACAAAGTGTGACTGTAAAATCGACTTATTGTGGATCCGATCCTCATTCGAAGAAATTAAATATTTATTTATATTTCTTTGCTCTGGTGTAGAGGCAAAGCGCGGATTTGAGTTCCGTAACTCAACACGCAATGCCTCCAGAACTCGGCGGAAAGTGGGGAACGGAATGTCTTAACATTAGGTTCCCTCTACCCCTACCCTGTTATGAGCGGCATACAGCGTGAAGCTGATTTGATTTGGCAATTAAGTCGTTTTAGAGACCGTCGTGGCACAGCGACACTGCTTGCACTGTAAACGTAATGTTGACGTTGAGAACGCAACGCACATCTTAAAACCCAGACGGGAACTTCTATATACGGGACTATATACAACGTGATATAGTAAAAGGTTTTTTAGGGATATTGTACTCCATTGAAGCTTAGTGTATTATCAATTTTTGTTATTCTTTCAAACTACAATTTATTAGTTTAGTATTATTAATTTTCTAGTGATCCAATTTATAATTCTATTATCTCTATATATTTTTAATATTAGATGTCACAAGCAAAAATAATAGTAATAACTCACTTTGATATCCACTTTTTTTATATTTAGATTAGTCAGATTAGATTATCAGAATTCTATACTTTATAATTAAAGCTGATTTCGCTGAACAAAGAAATAAAAAAAATGTCACGGTAGTGACGTCGGAGGCTAGGGTTCCCTGGATTTCCTTTGGTTTCTTCGATAGAAGAACTTCGTGGAGGAAACCAAGCAGAAAAAACACTTTTATAAAGCACAAATCTTATATAAATAGTAAGATATGCTTGTTGCCTCACAGCTAACTCGATTTCATCGCTATGCTGGTACGATCAAAAGTTGATATTTCATATTACGTACCCCTTATTCACATATTCAAGTGTTCACATCCTTGCCTACACTACAATTTGGAATATACGGACAGATATTCTCTCTATTATGATTTATTTTTTTAGACGCAGTCGTGGCGCAGCGGTATAGCGTCTGAATCTAAATTTGACGCTTGTGGATTCGATTTGCACTCGACGAAAGTATAGTTTAAGGTATGGAATATTGCTTGCTTGATTTTACTATATTACTGGATATGTAACACACTGATTCATCTACCTTACCTCCAAAAAGTAAGTAAAAATTAAAAACTATTTTTATATACATTCACTCTCACTCGAGAGAACAGCCAATTCCCAATATATTGTGTTCTACCCCTCAAGACGCAATGTCTCGGAAATTGGCCCTTGCGCCTTTGCGCACATCTAGTGTCCTAACTCGAACTTCCCTGGGCCTTCCTTGCTATTCGCGGATAACATTATGAACCCAAAAAAAAACAATCATTTCCCCATCGGGGATCAAACCCACAACCACCAGCTTAAAGTCAGACACTGACTCTCACCACATTTGCCTTTGGCAAATAAAACTTTAAATAGGAAATGCTACCCATATACTCCCACTTTGATCTGCATTCAGGTCGATTCCCTGCGAGTGTTTTCCAAACGTTTTCCTCCGAACACTACTTACTATTCCTATTCCACCGAGGGACGTGACCATGATTTATTTACAGACGGATGTCCCGCTTTTATTTATATCGTACATATATATACCATATAGATTTCTGATTCAGCTATAAATATGAAACTAGCAACCCACATTCGGCTTCGCCCGTTTATAGCTACCTATATTATACAAATCTTTATTTAAACTACCTAGCCTGTGATTTGTTCTAATTTACACATTACATTTTTATATATGTGTAAGCTGTATTATTGTAAAATTTAATGTAAAACAATTAAGTAGTTTTTGCATGACATTGGAACAAATATTTATCCCTACGAACTTTCATATTTATAATATTAAGTACGATATATAGCATATAGATTTCTGATTCAGGGATATATATGAAATATTGAGGACAAAAACTACCCTGAGGGTATTCTTTTATGAAAATTATACGATGTTTACAAGACTTCAGTATGCGTTGTTATAATAATTGGGTGTCTATTTTAGTAAAGGAATGTATAATATAATAACATGTTTTGTTTCGTACAATTTTTTTCATGCTATATTTTATGATTTCGCCTGTCTAAATGTATGATCTTTTCTTCATAAAGAGAGGGAAGGAGAAGTAATTACGTACATATGTACTTCACTCTGTTTTCCGTTGTTGGGTTCTGATATGCTTTATGTTTGTTAACACACTGTGGAGAGTGTAACACTAGGTTTCCAGGTACCCTCTGCCTACTTTGTTATGTCCTGGATACAGCGTGAAGCTAATATTTCGCATAGCAAAAAAAAATATATAATCATTCCGCCATTGGGTATCGAACCCACAACTTCTAAATGTATCAAAAAGTTTATTTTTTTGTGGACAGAAATATGTTTCCTGTTTAAATACCTCATCCTAAAACTAACAAATTGTTATCAATAATTATTGCAGTATTTCCATTTTAAAATAAAATATTTTTAGCTAAAAAACAGTCTATCACTATTTAATATTTACATGCAAAATGAAGGTAGCTTCCGAGCTATTTAAAATTAAAACGACTTGTTTCTTTAAGGAAAAAGTTAATAGCTTTCCCAATTAAATATCGAAAGCTCGAATCCGCTGAGAAATGCGGCAGATGATTAAGCGTGGAAGTAAACCAGCTTAAAATAAGTATTTATATATTTATAGCTGTATGTTTTTTACACTTCATATTATTTTCTTGGCGGTTGTGTGTTCGATTCCCACTCAGTGGAATGCAATATTTAATTATTTCATATCCTCGCTTTGTAACGAGACACAGCCATACAGCTATCATCGCTTGTTATAATTAATTAATGTTGTTGTTATCATCTCTGTAGGGAGAGCTTACCCTACACCAAAACATACCGAATGTCAGCATTATAATAATATCTATTATGGCTCATAAACGTTAAATAAAATAACAAAGCGGCGGGTTACTTACGGAATTACTACAGAACTTCACTCTATTTTTCACGAAATTACTACAATACTCCAGAACGTCTTCGATTTTGTCATTACCGTAAGCAAAACGCTGAAGGCATGGAGTGGAGTGAGGATATTACTTCAAAAAGGTTGACGAAATACGCTTAAAGAATTCCAGACATGTTTGCAAGTTGTTTTCAAATTTTTAACGAAATTATACAAAAAATCCGAAGAATATAACTCGCCACGTTTCTTGGCGCTTGTGGACTTTAAAGATCGCCATCAAAGAGATAAGTTTCGCTATGTCGGCCCCATTACAGAATCAGAGCCCTAGTCCTATCTTACAACAACGAGGTGAGAGACAGAAAGATGTTATTTTTTCGACACTGCTCACTGTGGCGCTATAAGAACATCTTCAAGCTTCTGGACTGGAAAAGATTAATATCAATGGCGATTAACTTACACATCATCTACTAGTACTTATAACACCACAGAAAACTTAGAGAGAGCAATACTTTGTATTTCCCTATGTGATTGAATCACATGAAATGGCAATATCCTTACGAGGACGAGAGTAGCTGACTATACACATGTGGCTTGACTCATTGTCTCGGCGGCTCAGGCGAAACCTGAGCCGATAGAGAGGCACGATCGAACTCAGCGTTGGGCATTCATTGTTACTTGTAATTAAATAATCTGTATAATTTAAGACAAAAAAGTTCATTTAGACTCTATTCGATTTTAATTATTTTTATTCACCTGCTCTGGCAAGACAGGGTGCAACTTTAAGTTACACAGTACCCAGGCGAGAAGCAGTGAATGGAGCGTCTTAATATTAAGTTTCCTCTGGCTATCCTGCTATTTGCAGGATACGTGTGAAGCTAAAAAGAAAAATTTGTAATACTCTAACGGGTTAAGAAAAATAAATAAATCAGCTTCACACTGTATCCCGCACACAACAGGGTAGGCAGAGGGAACATAGCGATAAGGCATATATTCAAAAGTCATTTAGAAGATATTATTTCCAAGTTTTGAGAGGAAAAAAATAATTTAAAAGGCTTTTACTCTTAATGAGTACGGTCCAGTTCCCCAGACGACGTATTAATTTTTCTCTGACGAAATCCTATTAGCCCTCTTTATAATATAATTAATACCGGCTTGTTTATATGAATTTAAGCATTTACTTTGATACTATTTTTGATTCTAATTATATTTTCATTTTTTACGTTACTTTATGAATGACAGTCGTGGTGCAGGCGCACAAGCGTGCCACTGTAAGCGCGACAGGCTGTATATTCGATTCCCATTCGAGAAAATGAAATATATTTAATATGGTTTTCTTTTCTCGCTCTGGTGACGAGATGAAACTAAAAAAAGAAAAAATATATATTGAGAAGTTGTCACAAAATAAAACCACAAATAAGTACTATATTTTTAGTAAATTATAAAGGTAAGCCAGTTATAGATCTTATCCAACTACGCGCCTGCGGTACGTTTGCGTATACGCCGGGATGATTTGGTTCTGCACATCCGATACCGTACGAGACGAGGCCTAGGAGCTTGCCCTGAGACACAACTGGACTGCCTGAGTCTCCCTGGAAATTGAAAATTTAAATGTATAGTGGGACGGCGTTTTGACTGTTAACGCGATGGTTGTGCGTTTGATTTCCTCTCAAGGAACGAATTAAGTTCATTTCAACGACAAAGCAAAGCAAAGCGGTGATGAATTGTGATCACGCAATGTTTCAGCCTGATTGGTAAACAGACTGTCTTAATACAGAAAAAAAAGGTGAAATTGTAAAGAAAATTTTAGTCTTACCTGACAAGAATCTTTTGTCCCGTTAGAGAATCCTGCGCAAAACATTCTTTCTGTTATTTGGGAATATTTACCATTCGGCAAATTCCTGCATTCTGTTTCACTTAACAATGGAATATAAATACGGTGAAGGACATTCTGCATGCGATTTGCCTTAAACAATAAAATGTACGTTATATTAGCAACTGTATGTATATTATATATAATGGTCGTTGGTGCAATTGATACATGATAGAGTATTCCGTTATTTAGGTGACCTGGGTCTGTTACAAAATGTTAATGGGCAGAACATAATAAGTCACTTAATTTATCTTAATATCATGTAATTGACAAGAATCCTTCACAAGCTACAACTATGTACTCAAAGATTTATTTGTTAGAAATTATACTAAGTATTTACTAAATGATAAGCTATTATTGCAATTTTTACATATTTTAAATAAAGCTTAGTAATCCGTCTTAAGAGTTTCGTTTAAAATATAATGTTACTTAAAAAAATTACCTTATATTTTAAATATCCCCATCCGGTAACAGACACAAACATTCCTGGTTGTATATCGTTAGGTTGTGCGATAGCTATCGGTCTACTTGCAGAAGTGATCGGTACTGGTCTTTCTAAGAGAGCCAGCTGGTAATCATAGTCGTGAGTGTGTTGTTTGGTCTTATTCCAGAGGGGGTGTAAAAAATGTGCACATATCCTATATCCTAACGCATCGTTCCGGAACGTGGAACCGGCGTACACGTAATTCTCGTTGACGCTAAACAGGAAGAAAATTATTATTTCATATTAATTACGCTGAATATGGAGAAAAAATATTTTTATCGTCAATTGTCATATTGCCATAATTAATAATTGGTAATAAAAACAACTGATACAAGATCGTTCGTATGGCAATGGTAGTGAACACTCGCATAGTACGAAAAAAATGTTTGTATACCAAGACAACCTATATCATATTATAACATAGATGGTATATGCAACTTCACCTTCACGGCCAAACAAATGATGATAAGGGTATGCTAAAATATAGTACAGTCTTCCATTTCCTATTTTCAAGACAAGGCAAAGCACAGCGTTGAGTTTCGCCACCCAATGGCTCCAGAATTCAGCGGAAAATTGGAAATGCAATTGTCATAATACTACATTCGCAATTACCCTCTGCTTATCGCGCTTCGTGTGAGATGCAGTGTGAAGCTAAAAAACCAGTTATCTCTGAGATTAGCGCCTACAACTAAAATAAATCCTTTAGCGTTATAATATTAATATAGAAGGATATGCCGGTATAGTTTTAAGTATTACTCCGACTACAATTCGAACCTATAATCATCTTCAATCAACATCATTCATCACCTCAAATCATTCCTACAGTCAATACCAGAGGCATACAAAATTATGCTAGTGTTTACTAGTATCTCATACAGATGCGAAATTACAAATATGACAGTGATCTATCGCGAACAATGTTTCATCGTTAGCCGTTAATTAGGACAGTAATAACTGATTACTGGTGCTAATTAAATAGCTTTAGCGCCGGGGCCGCGGGTTCTGTTCCCGCCCGTGACAAATTTACCGGATTAGCGGTAAAGGATTATATTAATCAAGCGGATTGTTGATATCGTGTTTGCGAAGGTATTACGTGATTTATAAATTTTGTATATATTATGGCATCACGTTAGATTATCAAAAGCTGCGTTGTAAATTTGATTTATACGCCTCGATATATTGTAATATAAGAAAATCTTATTTAATACGTTTTTCACATTTGTTTTTGAATGGAGAGCTATATATATAAAAATATATAAGTACATATACATATACTGAACTGAGTGATGTTGTAATTGTTATAAACCAATTGACACTTTGATTAAACATCTAGTTGAATTTTGAAGTCTTGAAACGCGACAGATGTGTATTCGATCCTCTTTTGGGGCAATGATAATATATAAACTAATTTTTATTTCTATAATCTGGTAGACAAAGCTTGAAACGGGATTTCGTAACTAGTTTTCCACGCTGCTTACCGTGCTTTGTACTGTATACAGTGTGAAGCTTAAAAAACAGAAAAGTATATGAATTTAACAAAATATGACAAATTATTATATATTTTATGACAAATTAAATGAAGCGGGAATGAACGAATAATAAATTAAGCCTATATTTTCATACAATGTACATACAGTGTATATAAGTATGGTCAATATACTTACTTACAATGTGCCGCAGTCAGGACCCACTCGGGCGCGATGAGGACGCCGCCGCAGTATTTACCGAATAATACCTGATAAGGCGCGTCGTAGATCGTTATCTTCTTGCCACCAACTATCCTCCAACGAATCTTTACGAACAAAAGATATTTTAAACTAAAATGTTTTTTTTTGTTCACGCTGTATCTCGCAATTTGCAGGGTAGGCAGAGGGAACCTGGGAATCTAGTATTAAGATACTCCTTTCCCATTAAGACACTTCTGTTCCCCATTTTCCGACAAAACCTCGAGACGTTGCATGTAGAGTGGAACTCAAAATATTAATATTTTTTTTGACACCTAAAATATTAATTGAAAATTACAATTATTTGAAAATTTGAGGGCGACGTGGCGCAGGGACATAAGCGTACCTCTAACAACCGTGACGGTTGAGGGTCGATTCTCACTCGGGGATATGAAATATTTAATATGTTTTATTTTCTCGGCTTTTGAGATCCGCCACTCAATATACAATGTCTCGAAAATTAGTATGAAGCACAAATAAAATTATATGTATACTTACTTCATCTTCTACACTTCCCCGATCTAGGTCGGTAAGGCCCGCGAGGTGTTCGTGGTAAAATTGATACTGCCGCGGCGGGCTGTCGCGTGTCAGCACTATCCTGACGTAATGTTTCACGCAGTCTGGCGTCAGGAGGCCTGAGTACAGTGGCTCTGAAAGTTATACATTATTTAGAACATTATATGAAATGTTTCTGTAGCCTGAGTTGTTGCCCCATTCTTCACTACATATTTTGAGGTAAATGAGAGCGCAACGCTGAATTCAATATGGTTGTAATATTTTTTCTAGCTTCACGGTGTCTCTGTTATATTATGGGAGGGTAGGTTAATTAATAGAAGAGAACAGAGTGGCCTAGTTTCAGGACACTGTTCCCCACTCGTCACCCAATTTTTGAGATATTGCGTGTTAAGTGGCAGGCTTAACGCCGCACTTCGTCTACCAGAGAAAGAAATAAAAATAATTAACTTTCCAGACTGCGAGTTGAACATTCAACCAAACAAATATTTACAGATACTAACAATAATCTAAAAAATCATTAGTAGTGATAGAAATGATACGTATATTTTTACTTTCCAGGTCAATGAGAGTATCTTATCGAAACCGACGAGTCTGCCAAATTCCAAATTCACTTTACGAAATCGTGTTTTTTCCGTAGCACATTTGGGCGTATCTTGTTTAGTAAATGTGCATATATATTTTGTAAATGCTTTGCCGCCGATGCAATTCAATTGGGATGAGCCAGATTGTGTACGATGGTTGTAAATTCTAATCTTGTTTTACGAAAACATTCTTGAAAATTATTATATATTTAATTGAAGGTGTAAAGAGGCAGCCTCGCGGTTTTTTACCTATCGCAGGCAGATGAAACCTAGTGTAACGATACTCCGCTCACAACTTTCCCAGTTTTCGAGATATTGCATGCTATACCCACACAATGAAAAGAACATTGCATTTACTGTCAGACGCCGTCCATCTTTGCCGCGACATCTACACGAATTATTAATATTATTCTCTAACAAACTACTTTTTTACCGTACTCAGTATGCACATCCCCGATCTTGTGTACTGTAGTTACCTAGCGGAGGGGTCTTTGATCTACTCCATCCCACTCATCACTTTTAATTTCCATATATTCGTATTTTCTATACAAATACAAGGTCACGTAGAACACTCGAAACAATCTATTTCGTACAAGTCATTTGATCACAATAACTCATGTTCCAACCAAATCTAGAAACTATTGACTAGCTGAAGCATTCATCACATCATGTATACACGTCTATGAATGAAGAAATAAAAAGAAAATGCTGTATAAGGGTTTTTTTTTGTGAATTAATAAAAATAGTTGAGGTGGTCTCAGTGCATTGGCATAGTCTGACAGTACGATTGTGGGTTCAACTCCCGTTCGGGGTAATGAGTTATTTTCATTTTCCCACTCTGGTAACAAAACAAAGCCTGGCGTTGAGTTTCGGTTATCAACATGCAATATTACAAAAAAAATATGGGGAACGGAATGTCTTAATACTAGGTTTCCTCTGTCTATCCTGCGATATGCAGGCTACAGCGTGAGACTAAAGTAATCTAATTATTTGTAGATTATTATTATTTTTTTAAACTACTTTCTATTTAAGGTTGTTTTTTTACAAGATTTATCTAAATTAATAAAAAGATATTTTCTTCATGCAGCAAAAACGTCTTAGTTTCTCTCTAAAAAATGGCTCTACTTTTTACTTATTTCAAAGATATCAGCGGATCATAACGGCTTGACTTAAAATTCCGACTAGTAATTTTTATAAGACTAGCGCGACGTTGAGTTCCACCAATAAACACGAAATACGATGGTACGTGAGATCCGAAGGGGCTTAACATTAGGTTCCCTGTGCCTGCTTTTCTTTGCGATACATTTTTATAGGTTTTAAATCATCAAACAACGTCATGTTTTTATTATTATTATGAATCAAATTAAGCAGAACGTTACAATACAGATGTATTAGTTACAGTCATGACTTTATATATTATTATTGTTCCATAAATAATATTTTTCAAGCATAGAGGATTTGAAATCGTGTTCTATTGCAATAATACATATTTAAAATACGTTCATAATTCAGAGAGCTTATCTTTATGCATATATATAATAGTACCGGTCGCCCGCACCTACGTTGGCATGAAGTATAAAACGTGAAGTTCCGTTTTTTCCGCTCCCGTAGGAATTTCTAGAATTTTTCTATTAGTTCCCCCCTATATTCCCCAAGGATCAGAAAAGAAAAGAAAGAAAAGAGCAACATTCTACGGATTCAATATAAATCGATTACATTGAGTCCATGGATCTTTTATGCGACAATTGTGAGACTATTTAAAAATATATTTGTAAATATGTAGAACTCCAGTTTTTTATTAACCTTTGTTGTAGATGATAGTAGTGTTAAATCTAACATATGGTTAAGCTAATTACCGTTGTCTATTACAAATAGATTTTGCGGGCGTGTGCATTAATTTTGTATGAAATGTACGACGAGTATAACAACAATCTCTAGTTTGTAATAGTTTTTAAACCTTTGTTCAGCTTTACTGGCACTGGCACAAGTAGTGGGAACCTTTAACACACTCCGTTCCCCATTTTCTACCAAAATCTCATGGCATTGCATATTGAGTGGCTGACAGTGCCGCGCTTTGCCTTGTTACCGGAGCGAAGCAATAAAAATATTAAATATTCCTTTGCCCCGAGCAGGAATCGAACCCACAACCGTAGCGTTGTGCGCCGGCATCTATGGCCTCTATACATTTGTTTAAGCAAAAAACATAATTATCCAATAATAGAAAATTTAAATCCTAGAGCCAGTTGTAACACACGTTTTAAAACCAACGCTTCTTTACATTCCAAAGCGTTCTGTTTAAAACTGTGTTGCTGCTAGTTCTCTTGTTAGGGTTGATGCAAATAAACTCTATACCCTTTGAAATAGCTACCTTTCAATTAGCTTAGATGAGAATTGAGTTAAGACACATCTCTATCATCATGACGTATAAAAATATTTTAAAATATAATACGTGTAAGTTATTTATTTAATAGTCGGTAAGTTTTTAACAAAAAAACAAATAAATCAGCTTCACGCTGTATCCTGCATACTGCAGGGCAGGCAGAGTGAACCTAGTGTTAAGACACTCCGTTCCCCACTTTCTGCCCTATTCTGGAGGCATTACGTGTTGAGTGGCAGAACTCAACGCCGCGCTTGTCCTCGACACCAGAACGAAGAAACGGAAATATAAATTTAAGTAAATATTTCATCTCCTCGAGTGGGGATCGAACCCACAACCAGTCGGTTTTACAGTCACACTTTGTACCCCTGCGCCACGAGTGGCCTCAAGTTTTTAATAGTTAGTACATAATAATTTCAGCGGAGACTATTTTCTTGTTTCATACTTTTTAGAGCGTGTTTTATAGTTTTTAACTTTCTTTTTATTTTACTTTTTCTGGACTTATGTAGATTCATGTTATTTGTTCAATTATGATACCTAACTAGAAGTTATTTTATAAATTCTTGCATTTATTACCTGATGAAAGCTCTTTAGCTGATGATTGCTTTACGTCCCGTAGATGGCGCTGTAGTCTACTTAACATGACGTCATATAGCCTATAACCAGCGGACATCAGAAACGTCTAACGACATCTTATTTGTCTAATTATGACAACTAGCTTAGAAGTTATGAGGGAACAGATGAACATCCATACGCACATACATACATATATACATACATACAGGTCAAATCATAACCCCCCTTTTTGCTTCGTAGTTGTTATTGAGTAAAAATTTATATAATATTTTTAAATATGTATTAAAAGCAATCTAGGTAATAAATTAAATTAATACCAAAACAAATAAGAACAGAGTGATCTATCATTAACTGTGTCCATAAAATTGTTTTGTTAAAACGCACAGTTGATTACGTCACTCAAAGCGCAACATTTCGAAAATTAGGGGAAAAATGTGGCTCGCAGTGTTTAACACTAGCTTCTAAAAGTAATGTTGTAATTACCATCTTCAACTTCCGACGCGAGGCTTCCACAGAGGAGCACGACCAACATAAGTCTCACTAACATGACTGCCCACGACACTGTGCAAATAACTTTAGACTCGACTACTCTATAGCAGGGCGCTACGAATCGGTTTCACGCGCCCGATAAGGGATTTAATTAATGTATACAAATCACCTACAACTGTCACAACTTGATAAGTAATGCCTTTTGCTCTCATTTGTCTAATCTATGGAGTTTTATGGGGGATGCGCTTCCTATATTTTTTAGCTATTTTTGTTATGTAATAGGGTGAGTAGTAAGCTAACATCAGATTACAATTTTATTTTTGTTTTAGTTTCACGCTGTAGCCTACACTACACATAGCAGGGTAGGCGGAGAGAACCTTGAAACCTAGTGTTAAGACACTCTGTTCCTATTAGAATGGACAAGGTCATGACAAATATTACTTACAAACAATGTTAAATAATAAGAGAAAGCGATTGAGCGAAATCGTTTTTTTATGAACATGACAAAAAATCTTATACGTAAGCATGCTTATCTTGGCTACGTCGTTTGTGAGTTATGTTATAATTTTATTACTAAACTAGCGACACGCTCACGGAGTCGCCCGCTTCAACCACACGATTAATTATTTATTGATCTAAATTGTCAAAAATGGCTTATCCATTAGTTTTCATTTTTGTGTTCTTGTAAGTTTCCCTTAACATTTAGTGTTTGTTGTATTTTAATCGGTTTTAAAACAAAAAAAACACAATATTGCTATAAGTAATTATCTTATTGAATGGGCTGAAACCTAAGTTTTTAATTTATAGATATTTAAAATGATAATGTTATTAAAATGCAAACGTAATTCAGATTGGTAAATAAATAAATAGGTAATTCAAGCGGCTGAGGCCCCGAGCAGGTGCCTAGTATATATCCAAAATCAATTCAACTATCCCCATATTATTAACATAATATGTTAGTTTTTGATATTATTGAAAACCTTTCTAGTTTACGACGGTTGGAACAAATCGGCCTTATCTCTATAAAACTGATAGTTCCCTACTATAACCCGTTTTTGCGTGAACGTTGTGACACTTTGTTTTGTAAAATATGATGGGCCTGTGTGCTTGTGATAAAATTTGTATATTAAAACTGTTTTTGTTATAATCGTATTTATTTTATCATAAGTTTGAATGGTTTGTAAGTTTGTAGCGGGACAGCATCTGATTGCAAACGTGACGATTTTGTGTTCGACTTCCAGTCGGAGAAATGATTTTATAACTAGCGACACCACTTAATTATGGGCTTACTAATTTAAATTACTTTCATGTTATAATAAAATTAATACTTTAAATACAATATCCATAGTATATTGACAACTAAAGTTTCAGCCAATTTTATAAAAATAATTAAAAAATATTATGTAGATTTTTTTATCCTAACATATATGCTGTAAGCGCCTACAAGAATATTAGGAGCAAATAATATTTTTTACATTGAAGTATATTAGATTTGTAGGCGCTTGTAATTGGTTATGTGGCGGTGTCTGGCAGGGGGTTAAATCCATGTTAAGTGTCTGGCAATGGAATAAAGTGACACGGGAGTGAAAGTAGGTGACATGTGTGTGAATGCTATGGAGATGCGAGCTCTTCGTAGGATATGCAGAGTCTTAGCTGATCGAAATCGCAATACAGAGATAATATAAAGGCAGGTACGGATGTCACCGTGAGAACGAAGAACGTGCTCACCTGATTTGGGCACATCTAACGAATGAGTGATGAAAGAATGGCAAAAAAGATTTAATACGGAAAAGTGAGCGATAAGAGAGGTGGGGGAGACCTCGGTTGGCCTTCGAAAATACAGTATCAAAGATACTGGAGGAAGGTCACGTAAAAAGCATGAGGATCCCCCGAAGGGCATGTATGAAGCGGTTAATGATAGTGGACGAGGCGAAAGAGGTACGCGGAGACCGTAGTTTGGCGTTCCGTACTCTCTGACTATCCCGCTAGGGATATAGTGTGAACCTAGTTTTTAATATAGATTATTTTCATTTCCTTTCTCTGGTAAACAAAGTAAGGCATTGAGGATACTCAATTTGCAACGGAGATTCTTACACGAGGTTCCTCCTATGCTGGATTTTTCCAAGCGGTGTTATTTTAAAATATTATTTTGTTTGGTATATCTATCACATTAGGCTAGAAATTATATTTTTCTAGCCTCACTTACACCATGACCTCCCATTAGGTTCCTTCTAGGTAGAGGGTAGAGGATAGGTATCCTGTTATATGCCTCATACAATATGAAGTTAAAAAAATTAAAAAATAAAAACTAATTTCCACTCTTATCAAACATTGCTGTAATAGTCTAGATAAAGTGAAATAACAATATATAGAAAAATACCATAAAAAAAAACAATTCAACCAAGGAGCCTATTAAAATGAAATATAATAACGTTACCAAACAAAGGGATTTTCGAAGGCTTTCATGGCAGTGACGTCGTTGGCTGAATCTCCTCCCTTATTTATTTTTATTTGGCGTTCTATAAGCAAATACTATAAACGGTTTATTTGAATGAAAATACAATTATATCCAAGTTTTTGTTTTACTTATAGAATATTGAGACCGTTGTGATGCAGCGGCACAGCGCTTGACTGTAAATGACGGTTGTGGGTTCGATCTCTACTCGGGGAAAACGAATAAATTTTCATTTGCTCAGTCTGGTAATAAGATAAAGCGCGGCGATGCGTTACGTCATTCGACACGCAATACCTCCAAAATAGAGCATTACTTGTTCTTTCTTTCTGTTTATCCGGGCTAATCTTCGGAAGCTGGACCGATTTTTATAAGACTTTCACTAAAAAAAATCCGTTTGCAGTACGCACGCACGTAACTGCGGCCTACCTAGATAAATATGAAATGCCATTTAGTTATTTAATATATATCTAGGTATATTTCTATGTAATTTTACAATTTTTGCGAAAATATAAAATAAAAGCCATAACCATAATAAAATAATCAACCATTTTTCTGTAAATACACTTAAATAATATGTATTAAATATGTATTTGTAAAGAAGTGGTAAAGCGGGCGAAGCCGCGTACGATAATTTTAATCACATATTATATATTGTTTAAAGTAATCATTAATGCATGATGAAAATAATCAATTAATTGCCAAAGTATTATAATCTTGATATTGCTCAAGCCAGTAATCAATTTAATTATAATTATTAAGCGTGACTCGTGAGTCTCTTTTTTAAGGTTTTGTATCTTTTAAGGAAAAAAGAAATCTTTATAAGATCATTTTGTTGTCCGTCCGTCTGTCTCTCTGTCTATCTGTCTCTCTGTATATCTGTCAAAAGCCTTTATCTCAGAAATGCTAGCAGATATCGAGTTGAAATTCTAACCATATACTCAGATCTAAGGTTCCTTTTTTCCTGAAAAATTCGCATTTCTACATTTATTTAAAAAAAAACATGGCCGTTTACATTGCAAAAAACGCGTATTTCGATACTATAAAAAAAATCAAAATTAATAGGGTACTTCAGGTTGACTTAGAATTATGAAATTTGGCAGCTGACATCTACAGATAGTACTAGTTCAAGAAAAAATCTAAATATTATACATTTGTGGTTAAATCTTAAAAAATAATACTAATAATATTTTGTCTTAAAAGGGGGACAACATTTGGTATTAAAGCTACTGGTTCAAGTGAGATATTAGATGAAAGGACTCTGGCTAAACTAGGCTTGAATTTCAGAAAAAGCTTAGGACTTCCAATTTTTATACGGAACCCTCCGTTGGCGAGCGCGAATTGCGCTTGTCCGGTTTTTTTTTAATCTTTCGGTTGGTCTGATACATATATTTGCGTTTCTAAACGAAATAAGTATACTTTATACTTTTTAATTAAGGTTTTTTTTATAATCTATAAATATATATGTTTTACCGAGCTTATCTCATGAACTATTGGTTCAAAGCGAAAAAAAAAATTGATAAATAATATCCATTACAAATTATATAATAATTTTGATACTTATGACCCACTATACCTGCTACTTTTAGTTATTATTACGCCTTGTTAGACATCACATGATGATTATTTTCTCAGAAAATGATGTAAAGAATACAATTGTACAACGGAGTGAATTGTCACTAAATTCTATACCTACACATCGCAAAACACAAAATATAACCACATAAAGTAAAAAATACAACATAATGTTAACTTTTAATTGACAATCCATGTAATATATATCTACATACTTTGGGTTGGAGCGGCACAAAACAAAAAAAAAGTTTAATGTCACAACATTAAAAACAACGTCTCATTTAAAAAAGCCGGGGACAAAAGCCCGATCTCGATCCTTCTCTAGAGGGAAGATATTATAAGATTTATCAAAGTCAGGCATAACCCTCAGAAACTGTCACGTCGTTACCCTCCCTCACCCCGGCGGGGGTAAGATAATGCTATTAGAATTATTTTGTTAATGCTAAGGGTTTTTTTTATCAATTATCAACATATTGTAATGTGGTATTAAAAAACTGTGAAATCATTATGGCTATTTAGCAGCAAATTGTGTCTCGCAAATAGAAAAGTTTTGCGGGGAACCTAGTGTTCTTAGAGTGAAACACTCAGTTCCCTACTTACCACTCAATTTTGGAGACACAGGGTATTAAGAGCTAAGAAATAAATAATTCATTGCTTCGAGTAGGAATTGAAACCATAACCGTTCCAAACATAAACAGAAGAGAAAAATGTCATGCTAATAATATATTCTTAATTGTGGTGGTTATGCTGGCAACAGTTATAACAGTTTACGTGAACTTTATATATAAACAAAAGGTTGTTATAAATAAGCTCAAAATCTGAGGTAAGGTCAAAATAAGCAAAGTCAGGAAAATCCTGAAGTATGTAAAAAGTTTTAAGGCCTGGCCATAAATGGTTGGTTGAAATTCGGGCCGCGCTATTCAATATTCACTTGCAAATGGATTCCGTAAGTTCATCGTATAAAAGGGGTTAATTAAAAAAACGACTTTAGGAAAATTTGGCAGCGGAATGGTAATGTGACTTAAAGAATAGGGGACGGTAGACAGAATGTTGGTGGACTATTAACGAAGATGTAGTTTGAAGTATTGGCTGCTGTTCGATAAATTGCTTATTTTTTTTCTTTTTACTTTACTCTGTATCCTACATATAGTAGGGTGGCAGAGGGAACCTAGACTTTTGATATGTGTTGAGTAACGGAACTCAATGCAGCGCTGTTTTGTTACCTGAGAATGAAAATATGTCGTTCACGAGAGGAAATTTTACCCACGAGCGTCACCATACCATACGAGTCAGAATGCTCAACATCGAGAAATATTTTCCCACAGTGAATAGATGTTTCCTCAAATAAAGTACTACGTCATAACGTTTAGTCTCAGATGCAGTCGTAGCGCAGGATCACAAGGGTGTGACTGTAATGCAACGATTGTGGGATGGGGATCGGCCCCACTCGAGAGAATGAATTATTATATTATTTATTTATATTTTTGTTTCACTCTGGCACCAAAGCAAAAGCCCAGCATTAAGTTCCACCACTCACATGCAATGCCTCGAAAAATTTTTTGAAGAGTGAAGAACGGAGTGTTTTCACACTAGGATCTTTTTGCCTATCCTGCTGCATACTGGATACAGCATGAAACTGAATTAATTTTAATTTGATTAAATTTTCAGTATATAAATAATACCATCAAATGAGCGTAAAACGGACATTTATATGAACTGTTATAATATACAAACTAATATATTCACTCCACCGGCAATCAGATTAAATATTGTACTTATTTAAACTGTACTCATAGCCATACCAAGTAATTAGGTGATATAATATATACGAGTAGGAGAAGAGAAAAAACTACTAATTGATCTAGACTAGGATATTTATTTTTCATGGAACTGTTAAATTAGTTCTTACAATATCTCACGCATTAGAATTCTTGAACATAGGAAAATATCTGGAACACGAAATACTTCCACCTTCACTTGGACTAAAACAACGTAGAATTTTCAATTAGTACTCAGATTTGTAATTTCAAATCAATATTTTCTGAAGTAAAATTAAACATATTTTTGCAAAAGGTAAGTTCGATCTCTTTCAGCGAACCATACGTTAGATCACTTATCAGAATTATTCAGATTACTCGAAACGACTGTCGTTGACGTTTGATTGACAGTCGGGATCGACTACTTAATGACCTTTCGAAATACGGAGGAAGTTGTGTTATGAGAGCCCACCTATGAGACCATGACTGCTGGGAGTGTTTACCTACCAACCTATATAATATTTATAGTAGAAAGTTGGACATAAAAGCTATCCTTAAAGATTAATATAGAAATAGAAATTAATAATAAGTAAATCTTAATGAAAGAAAAATTTGCGCAGAAAGCATTTCAACAAGCGACAAGTTTTTAAAATTTATAATCTCTATGTCTATCTCTATGAATATATTTATAATATAAATCTTTACCGTTGCTAAGTGATTAATAGACGCAGACAAAGTTACTGGACTTAGAAACTTAAAATTTGGCATATACTAGGTTAGAGATAATTCCTACAGGATCAACTACATTTTACGTTTACTATTTTCGCATCCTAAATTGCAGGCGACGCTTAGTCTAAGATAAATTGTAACATAAAACGCTTAATATATTAACAACTCAACAAAGAAAAGTGTAAAAGTGCAACACAGTACCACTATCTCACCCCATCACCCACTTGACTAACAAATTCGCCAAGTTTGCCATAAAAAGTTCTTAAAAAGGCAAGGGTTGCCTCAGGGGTGGGTCTTTGAAGGGCTCTCCGCAATTATTTCTATGAGAGCTTAGCGCCACGGGACCAGAAGGGTTGCGTAATTAAAATGAAACGACTAGTAATTCAAGCTTTTACTGTTGAGTGGAAAATGCATGAGAGTGTACTTTATTTTAGCTGCTTTTTGTGTTTTTATTTTTGGAAGTCTTGCTTCAAATTATGTGTTGTAATCAAAAAGGTTATAGTTTCTACATTTTCTCAAAATTTTAATATTGTACGGATGTAGAATAACACAATTTAGTGGTTTATCTTTATGTCGGTGGTCACACCATCGTGCCGCAAGAGCACAAGTAAGCGATTAAAAACGTGACGGTTGTGGGTTTGATTCCCACTTGGGGAATTAATTTATTTTTCGCTCTGGTAACGAGACAAAGGGCGGCATTGAGTTCCGCCACTCATCACGCAATGTCTCAAGAATTCGGCGAAAAGTGGAGTAAGGACGCAGAGTGTCTTAACACTAGGTTCCATCTGCTATGTACGATACACAGCGTGAAGCTATAAAACAAAAACTCTATGTTTCTACTTAACGCTGATTTAAGTGACATTATGTGATAAATTTTTTAACTTCACGTTACTGCACGTGGGATATAATCAAGTGTAAAGACATTCCGTTCTCAAGCTATCGCATAATTTTCTAGATATTGCGTATTGAGCGGCGGAACTAAACGTCACGTTTTATCTTACCTTGCGGGCGAGGTAGTAAATATATTAAAAATTTAATTTCCTCCAGTCACTTCGGGAATCGAACCCAGGACCTGTCGCGTTTACAGTCACACGCTTGTGTATCTGCACCATGACGGCCTCTAATAATAAATGATGAAGTTCTGTTATTAAATCTTCACTTATTTAAATATTGAATACTAGCGGCCCGCCCACGGCTTCGCCCGCTTTAAATACATGATTATTGATTTAATAAGCAGAATTGATTGACAACTATAATGACTTCTAATATGATTTTTTTATTACTTTAATCTGTAATATTCTAATATGATTTTTTTACGACATTATCGTAATTTCTATAAGAATTTTTGATTGTTTCGAACTAAAAAATGCGACCAATGTTGATATTTGATATTCATAAAACATACATAAAGCTAATTATTTATTATATGTATATATTTTTTGTAACATTACGTTCTTTTTACCTATGTTATGTTTATTAAAGCTCTGTTAAATGTGCTGATGTCACATAATAATTTTATTTACTGCTTCAGAAACAGTCTTAAATGTTAAATTATTGATTTGGGTAATGATTCATAATATTCTTTGTACAATAACAGTAATGTTTGCATATTAACTCCTGTACAGTTTTTAAATTAGTTACGCATATTATTAGCTAAATGTACAATTGGTAAAAATGTACTTATAGTGTACACGTAGATAGGATGTTTTAGGCATTTTTATATAGATTTATTTCAAACGAACGAACGAACCAAAAAATCTATGTATTTGCTTGATATCTCTTTGAAGATCAAATCGTTCTTTATCTCTGTGTTGAATTAATTACGATTTAAACTTAACTGTTATGATTTATGAAGGTAATCTCCACTAACAATTCAATTTTGTTTACTTTATTGTATAAAATATTGTACAATAGTGCTTCAAAAATATATATTTTTATCATCAGTCGTTACCAAGACGTTTCGAATGTCATTCTTTAACTAGGAATCTTACCAGCGTGATTGCTATATAACATTCGCACGCAAACAAAGTTGAGGGAAAACAAAGCAATTGGTGAAACTTTTAAGTAAATCGGTTCAGTACTTTCAGAGAAAAATGTGGACATACATATCGACAGACAGACAGACAGACAAGAAATTCAAAAAAAATATTTTTACCTTCTATTATTCTTTTTAAGTGTCCCTCTATTCATTTTAGTCAAAATTACTAAATACACAGACAAAATATTTTTTCTGTCTTATTATATATAGAGAAGACAGCTTATGGATTTTTATCTATCGTTATATTATCTAATCAGATGGAAGGTAACAATATTTTAAGTACCACTCGAGGGTTTGTTCACTCTCGAGTGCGATTCCAACCACGCAATAATAATGGTAAGACTGTCTTGGCGCAGTGAGACAGCGTCTAATTGTAAATCTTTCACTTTCCTCCACACAACACGCAATATCATGAAACTTTGGTCAAAAAATGAGTAAACGAATGTCTTGAGTGTTGACACTAGGTTCCCTGCGCGTTTATGTGTTTCTAACTTCATGCTGTATCAAGTTTATGTTGCTCGTTTATGTGTTTACAGTCACTTGCTTGTGCCTCTGCGCCACATCTGGCCTCAAATTCAAAATATATCATAATGTAGAAACCTCGAAAACAATGTGATACTATTTATCCCTTTTTTAGGATTCCGTACCTCAAAACAAAAAAAAACGGAACCGTTGAAGGATCACTGTGTTGTTCGTCTGCCAAGACCATTAA
Source organism: Heliconius hermathena (assembly GCA_013403705.1). Lineage (NCBI taxonomy): Eukaryota > Metazoa > Arthropoda > Insecta > Lepidoptera > Nymphalidae > Heliconius > Heliconius hermathena. The sequence continues at coordinate 381,520 of JAAIXJ010000064.1, forward strand.
TTCGAGATCGCGTGGAGGTATTATGCTGAAATTAAAGTCATATATACCAGACCATGCTCCCATGAACAAAAAAAAATCAAGCTTCTAAGTCAACGCAATCAAAAGATTTTTTTGAAAGAGTTATTAGGTATTATATTTTGTATGAAATTTGCCGTGTAAACAAAAAGTATTTATTACCTACAATTATAAAATTAGGCATTAAGTGAGACCTTACAATACAAATAAAAAAAATCTGCTATTTTTTTTGGGAATTCTTAAAAAAAAATTCCAAACATATTTTTGGTACTTCATTTAATTAAAAATATGTGCATATGCCCACCAATTTGAGTTTGTAAAAATTGTACTCCCTGTAGACCAACACTCCTGAAATTGGTACGGAAGTCTCGGTGAGCGAGTGGGATTCGAACTTATCCGATTTCTTTTTTGTTGATTTAGGAGTGACAAAGACGTCGTCGATGACAGCTCTGGATTTGCGTAACTTGGTTTAAAAGGCAATTTAGTTTAATCTGATCCACTGCAGAGAAAGCTTTCTCTTTGAGTACTGTTAGATAACTCTTGATAGATGGAGTTAATGTATAAACAAATTTCTGATGTGTTTTGCTTTGAAATATCTGTTGCTATTGAGTTAGCCATTTTTTCAGTTCACGATGTAGCAGAGTTGGCAGGGGTAACTTAATGTTAAGACAGTTTTTTCAGAAATATAACCCAAACAACAGATTATAAACCTGGCTGAGTAAATTAATAGTGAAGTAAAGAACGACGCAATGGAGGAGATAATCGTGATCCATGATCTTCCTGAGGTGTAAACCAAATTCGACGTTATTACAAAACTTAAATGAGTGGCACGTGTAAATATCTCTAGCGATAATCCTGAAATTTTATAAGTAAAGTTTTTTGGTGAAGTCAGTCGTGGCGCAGGGGCACAAGTGTGTGAATGTAAACGCGACTGTTTTATTTTTTTTATTACTATTTAACAAATTGGTACAACAACATTAATATATATAACATCTAAGAACCAAAATGTTCAATTTTAATTTACAGTAAAGTTAAATAATAAAAAATAAATATATAATAAATTAAGTTTTAAACACTATTATTCACAAAATATTTTTAACACTGTTTTGATATTTTCTTTTTTGATGACATTACATTATTGTGGGTGCCTATTCGGGAAAATGAAATATTTATTTAAATTTATATATTCATATCTTCGCTCTGAAACCAAGGCAAAAGCCCCGCGTTGAGTTTCGCCACTCAACACGCAAAGCCTCGAAAAATTCGGAGGAAAGTGGAGAACGAGGTGTCTCAACACTAGGTTTCCTCTGCCTACCCTCCTGTGTGCAGAATACAGCGTGAAGCTCCTACGCCACGACGGCATTAAATGCATAGATTAATAATATCATTAAACAACATTTGTAGTACAATAAAAATAATTAAATTTTTTACTAATCTAGATCATTGTCCAGACAATTTGATTACGTGGCAAAACTTTTTTTTACTATGAGAAAACCTAGACTCAACGACTGACAGATATTATGTGTAGGTCATACATAATATCCTAAACACTCACAGTTATCCATCTCGACCCCCCATAATTCGGGATACTTTACGTAAAATAGTTCAAACTACCAAAATCTAAAATTATTATTAATGTTATATAAGTTGACATAAGTCGCCCATTCAAAGTTATGAATAACTAAACACCGTAACAAGTGACGTGATCAGCACTTAATATGTAAATAGGTACCTTTGCCGCACCAAAATTGGATTCTACTGCCGTACACGATCGAATTACTCGACGCGACTCGGGGCTTTCAATACCGCAATTGTTTCAACATAACTTTATGATATTATATTAATGTTATGTTTATTATATGCCAATTATACATATTGTTAATTAACCCTCAACTGTCTACTGTGTACATACTGTTGCTTACTTGCTAGTACTGTCTGATAACCTCCTGTCAAACATCTGTAAGTTCCCACGTTAAAATAAATATTTTAATTTAAATAAAATATATAGCTTTACGCTGTATCCCATATGTAACACTGTCGAGAGGGGGCTTGTGAAACTATTGTTAAGACACTCAGTTACCATTAAGACACTTTTGTTCCCTACTTTTCGTCGAATTGTCGTCGTTGTCGTTGAAATCGTGTTGAATGGCGTTACCAGAGCGAGAAATGAAAATGAAATTTCTTGTTATCATTAAATACTGTGCATTAACATTATCTACGGGAAAGCAATTTTAACGATATTTTAAAAAGATCATATATTATAAATCAATCATATCAAAAGAAAGCTTGACGACATGTATGAAAAGGTCCAAGACAGTGCTCGAGGCAAACGATATTTGCAGTTACCGTTCCATTTCCTTTAACTAACTCGCTATTGAAAACAACATCAAGCTATAAGCTAATAAATATTAATATATAGATACTACTTTATAAGGTATAAAATTTATGGTCTTTCTTTTATTCCTCCGACTGAAAAAAAAACTATATAATAACTAGATATTTGTAACTATATAATAACTAACGAATGATGTAGAATGATATTTAAATAATAATAAAACATAATAATATTTAGATAGATAGATTCTTTTTACATTATTGGACTTGAACGAATTTAATTTCTCTGTTCTTTTATTATCTTGGTATATCGTTTCCGAGCGAGTGTAGTTTCTTGTAGAACTTCGCTACTGACATGTTTATGTAACAGGGCCATTCAAAATTATTTGTAATCGCCAAGTTGAATAAACAATATTTTGATTTTAAATTTAAATAAACCAGCAACAAGCATTAGAAACCATATATTTAGGTCTAAAATATTTCACTGTTACATGAAAATTACGAGATTTTACAAAATTAAATTCTAAGAATACGTTCTTTTAAGGTATTCGTAGCCGAAGTGAATGGAGCCTCGTTAAGAAAAAAAATGGCTTTAATTCCATTAGAAAAGTGCGGGCGGAGAAGTAACAATGTAAAGTTTCATTATTACAAATTTAAGGAGACGAGAAACTATTTCTATAAAAAACGATGTAGGGTAAATGGCTTCTTTGTTTTTTTTTATTCAATTTCACGCTTTTTTCCGCATAGCAGGATAAGGAAATAAAACCTAGTGCCAAGATCCACCGAATTCGGGACACTGCTTGTTAAGTGGCGAAACTATATAGTATTATGCTATTTAACAGTTATATTTTACTCATACAAGGGGCACAAGCGTGCGACTGTAGATACGACGGTTGCGGGTTCGATTCTCATTCCGGGAATAAAAAAATATATATTTTTATTTGCTCATTCTGGTAACGAAACAAAACGCGGCGTTTATTTCCGCCACTCAATACGTAATGCCTCCAGTATACGTAATTCAATGGAAAGCGGGGTGGAAGTATCTCAATGGGAACGGAATCTTTTAACACTAGGTTCGTAGGTTTTCTCTGCCAACCCTTCTATGAGCGGGACACAGCGCAAATCTAAAATAAATACTGTTAAACAATAAAATATATGAACTTGGAAAGCTTGTCTAAGCACAATATTATAAGAGTTGACTGGGCTCTATTCAAACGTTTTAAAACCAAAGGCAGCTAATAATTCAGGCGCTAGTTGTGGGTAACTCGTAGGGGATTATTCAAATAAATTGCAGATCCCCATAATTTATATAAAAGTCCCGGGAAAAGTGAATAAAATGGTTAAAACAAGAGCTATAGAAACGAAATGTTTTTTTTTAACATGTTTTTTATTGACCAGGTGAACTTGTATATTATTTCAGAGTAGGTAGAGGGAACCTTGGGACCTTAGTGCTAAGACGCTTCCTCGTCGTCGTTGAGTTCCGCTCAACAACAGTGGCATTGAGTTCTGCTCAAAAAAAAAATATTATGAACTATATATTAAAGCGGTCGTGGTGCCATGGGATGGCACCAGGCTCATAGATAAAACGAGGAGTTGAGTTCCGCCAGTCAACGCACAATAACGTCTGGAAAATTGGAAGAAAAATTTAAAACGCAATATCTCAACACTAGGTTCTCCAAATTCTAATAATTTTGACAAAGTTAAATCTGTAGCTAGTAGCGTTAGTATATGTACGTACCAATAGAAAACTGCATTAAATGCAAGCAAGTTTTTTTCCCGCCAGCACGTCCTTCCTTGCTCTCACGCATTCAGTGCTTTATAGATAGGCTTACCATACGTCCCGGTTTGACCGGGATAGTCCCGGTTTGAGATCCCTGTTCCGGCGTCTCGGTCAAACTTGAACAGCATTTCAAATATGAAAAACACAAATTAAGCGAAAAGCAAAATGAAAATGAGCCTCTTTCTCTTCTGCGTCCCGGTTTGGCTCTTCGTGATAATGGTAAGCCTATTTATAGAGGACCTAAGCCAAGTATAATAACTATATTAATATTTCATATATTAATTTTCGTTTTTGGAATTCTATACCTCGCCGAGGTTGTCGGTACATATATTGTATATAAACTATTAGGTTCCCTCTCTCTACCGTGCCAAATGGGAAAAAATGTAAAATTTATAAAAAAATAAATAAAAAAGAGGCTTAAAATATGATGACCTCCGATCTAAATACACGCGCGAATAAATCATACGCTTAGTATTATTATTTGACCTGATTCAAAATTATAATTATGCATATTTTAAAGAAATCGAAAAATAAATCCATTTAATACTGATTATTTATTTTTAGAAAATACTACATTAATCTACTTATTAATAAATAAAAAAATATTGGATTTGTTTTCAATTCACATAATATTTTTTTGTATAAGAACTTCTAAAATTGTACGGTTGAATACATACAAATTATATATTTTCTTTATTTTTATATATGACGAAACATAACAGGTGCCACCCAAATAGAAAAAACTAAAAGTTGTGTATGACACATGACACATTCTCCCCAAGTGTCTGAGGTGACATTGATCACAGGCAGGTAAAGGTTACATCATGGTACAGGGTTATAACAAAATGATTAACGTCGTAAGTTGTGATATACTGGCAGTCCATAACATTCTTTGATAAATGATATATCTTACACATAAAAAATTATTTAATTTTTAATATTGATTTAACACATAAAAAAACATTTTAAATTCGAACCTGAGTAGTTCCTGAGATTAGGCGGTCAAACGAACTCTTCAGTTTTACAGCATGTTAATTAATTAATTAAAGATTGAATATTTACCGATCGGTTGATCGGTTGTAATTAATTACGCAAAACATGCTCCGTGACTCATTCAGTTGAGTGTTTCGTCATACAACTGTGATATCAGACTAATAAACATGTAATCGTCTACCAAAGCAATATATAAATGTTTATAGGAAGTAAAGATTTATTATTTAACATTTTTAAAGTGTTATTCCACATTTAGGAAAGAAACATACTTATTAGGAGACAAATCAAAGGTCACATTTTTATACGTTTCCTAATAAGTAAAGATTTAATATGAGAGAAAAACTCGTGTAGGAATCTTAGTGTTTAGAATCTTAGTGTAACTTAACCTTAGTGTTAGAAACGGTAATATATATAACGGTAAATACTGAGCAACAAATATAAATATAATCTGCTAGTTGTCGCCCGCAACTTTGTGTTTAATGGATAACTATAAATAAAATAAATCAGTTTCACGCTGTATCCTGCGCACACACACAGCAGGGTAGGCAGAGGGAACCTAGTGTCAAGTAAACACTCCGTTCCCCACTTTCTGCCGATTTCTGGAGGCATTGCGTGTTGAGTGGCAGAACTCAACGCCGCGCTTAACCTCGACCCCAGAGCGAATAAATGGAAATATACATTTAAGTAAATATTTCATCTCCTCGAGTGGGGATCAAACCCACAACCAGTCGATTTTACAGTCACACTTTGTGCCGCTGCGCCACGACTGGCCTCTTCTCTGGTTCTATAGATAACTATAGAATTGTAATTATATTTTACTCTTATTAAATAATAAGAAACGTATATATTTTATTTTTTTTATGGAAAAAAACATGACAAACGAGCGTACAGGTCACCTGATGGTAAGTGATCACCGCCGCCCACGACCGATTTTTTTTTATTTAATTTTTATTCTAAATGTACTTGAGTCGATTGCATCTGATTCAATTGTCACACTTACTTACAATAAGATTACGTACACTATATGATAACATACCAAGTATGACGTATGCTACTAGTATGTTCGTTATGTGGTATATCAATTAGTAATTAGCAATGCAATTACTATATGAACAATAAAGTAATTACTTCATAATTAAATATTTATTGTACTATATAAAACTCTATTTTAAACTAGTCGTCGTCCGCAACTTTGCCTTCCTTCTTGAATGTTATTTTAGTATGTTACCGCATATAAATGTGTGTGATATTTCCTGTTTTGTCTCTTACCAAAGCGAAGAAATGGAAATATCTTAATCTTTGGAGGCCAGTCGTGGCGCGGGGGCATAAGCATGCGACAGTAAGCTTGACGGTTGTGGGCTCGTTTTCCTTTCAGGAGAATGAAGTGTTTAAAATTTTCATTCCGTTACTCTGATATCCAGGCGTTACTAACGGAATGTGGAACTATGAAGAAGGAGGCTCTGTACGGTATAAGCTTCACACTGTATCCCGCACATAGTAGAGTAGGTAGAGGGCGCCTGGGAACCTAAAAAGTTAAGATAGTCTGTTTCTCATTAACACATTTCCGCCGAAATCTTGAGGTGTTAAGTGGCAGAACTCAACGCCGCGGTTATGTACTGACTGTCGTGAACTCCACTATAATTCATCTCAAACGCGCGCGCTGTAAGTACCAACACCAACTGCATGACGCATCGACGCTACTGACGCGTATGGGATGTGTTAACGGTTATCTCTTACTTCTTTTACACTTGCATTGGGGTATTATTATAACGATACGAGTATTTTTTAAATATATTTATTATTTCACTCTTCTACTTTTAAATATATTTATTATTTCATCTTTTTTTATTATTTTACTCAGTATCCCGCGTACAGCAGGGTAATCAGAAGGAACTTAGAGTTAAGATACTCCGTTCCAGTTTCCTCTAATTTTTGAGATATTGCTTGTTGAGTAGCAAGATAGGTAAGATTGGTTAAGACACTCCACTCTTCACTTTCCGCCGATTCTGAGGGCATTGCATCTTGAGTAGGGGAAGTCAATGCTACGCTATGCCTCGATACCAAGGCGAAAAACTTATAATATTTAATTTCCTCGAGTAGGGATGGAAACTACAGCCTTTTGCGGTTATAGTCACACGCTTGTACCTCTGCGCCACAGTTAGCTTTAAGAACTGGACTAAAAACCTGGTTGAGTGGCGTAACTCAACGCCGCCATTTGTCTTGTTATCACAGTGAAAAAATAAAAACAATCCATTTCCATGAATGGGAATCGAATCAGAACCGTGGCGTCTACAGTCACTCACTGTGTCGCTACCCAAAGTGGAAAACGGATCTTTTTTTCGCTATGTTACCACTGCTTATCAAGACTTATGCGTGACAAAGCGTGAAGCTAAAACAAAGAATATATAATCTTGAGAGAAACTGAACACCTAATTATTTCGATATAATCAAAATGAAATATGAAACTATAAGCAAAGGGTACTGTAACTAAGTATTATCAACCCTTCAACTCCTCAACCCCTAGCGATACCAACAATAGTTCTATACAAATACATTAATAAGTCAACATCAGCGAAATGTGAAATGTGCAAACACAATTACCGCTTTTGATCAATTAAGTAAAGCGAATCAAATATGGCGTTTGTAACAGCGTAGGTACACTATGTACGTATTACAGGGATACTCAAACAAAGGTCTGTTTTAATTGCTGTGCACGATAATATTTGTTAAGATTATTATTAGGGGTCGTAGCGTAAGGGTAAGTGTGCGAATGTGAACGCAGACAACCGCTTCAGGTTCGATTTCGACTCGAAAGAATGAAGTATTCAATATTTTAATTTCCTCGACCTGGTAACGAGGACAGTCGTGGCGCAGTGGCACAAAATGTGACTGTAAAACCGACTTTATTTACTTAAATTTATATTTCCATTTCTTCGCTCTGGTGTCGAGGCAAAGCGCGGTGTTGAGTTCTGCCACTTAACACGTAATGCCTCCAAAATTCGGCAGAAAGTAGGGAACAGAGTGTGTTACACTGGGTTCCCTCTGCCTACCCTGCTGTGTGCGGGATACATCGTGAAGCTGAAGCTGGTAACGAGGCAAAGCGCGCTGTTGATTCTGCTACTGAGCACGCAATTAAATTAAGCTATTAAGCTTCACACTTTATACCGTACACAGCAGGATAGGCAGAGGGAACCTAATGTTAAGACACCGTTCCCCACTTTTTTGTTTGATGAAAACTTACATCTTGCGAAATCGAATTGAGTATTATAAATTGATAGCTATTATAACGGCAGATTTAAAGAATGCCACATGTAGCTTATTCGTTGGATGGTATCTCAACGAGTAGCTCAGTACCTTATAAACTATATTATACTGTAACTTTATTTAGAAGTGGGAAATTTAAGTTGTTTCATTTTACTAATCATATTGGTTATATTATTATTTTTAAAACGGAAAATCAACTTCACGCTGTATCCCGCAGCAGCAGGGTAGGCAGCGGGAACCTAGTGTTAAGACACTCCGTTCCCACTTTCCGCCGAATTTTGAAGGCATTGCGTGTTGAGTGGCGGAACTCAACATCGCTCTTTGTCTCGACACCAGAGCAAAGAAATGGAAATATAAATTTAAATAAATATTTCATTTCCTCGAGTGGGGATCAAACCCACAACCGTCGCGTTACAGTCACACCCTTGTGCCCCTGGGCTCAGTTTCATTAATGCATATTTGCATTTTTTTAGGTATTATTTCATATTTAGATGTAATTTTTGTATTCGGTTCCATTGTTCACTGCCGATGCTCTTGAATGTTTGTAGACATCATAGCTAAATATAGAATGAAGTGAAGCGCTTACCGGAATACTCGTACATATTCGCTTCCTGAAAATTAAACTGACACAACTCAAAATTCATATATTTTGTAAATATATTTAACAAATTCAAGGTTTTCAACTTATCCTATAATATCATTTAAATGTGATAATTTAATTTTAATTTTTATTGCATTTTTGTAAATTATTTGCATTAATATAAAAATTATGAATATGAATAAGAGTTTCGGGAAAATGCGCTCAATAATAAAATGACCAATATCATGATTTCGACTATAAGTCATTTGTATTAAATTTTAGGTCTATAGATAGATTTCGTTTTGAGTCGTTCTGTATATTTAACAAAATTCTGAGTTAGGCCTCTATTATTATTAGCAAATGATTATGGCGCATCGACGCAAGCGCAACGCGACTATTTCAACCAGACTCTTATGGGAAGCTCGTCGAATTAAATATTTACTACGAGTCCCTGCTTGGATTGTTAAATTGTTATTTATAAATTTTAATTTATTACTCAGCCACCTCATTTTCTTCAGACGTGTAAGTACACTTTTTTGTTATAAAAACACTTCCTTTAACATAATCCTTTAACATATAACATAGGTAAATGTTCTATTGATTTGAAATATATATTTTTGATATCAGGAAATAGAAAATAAATATAGGAAGTACGCTTAGTAGCAATTCCAAGTTGTGAACCCAAGATGTGCAGAGTCTGATTCTTGTAAAATCTGACATGGTTTACAATTGGACTGTCGGCTCGGCACGGTCCTTAAAGCCATTTTTCTTTAGATTGTGTTGAGGTATGAAGCTGATATTAATATTAAATATCCATGTTATATAGTCCCTTGCAGGATAGAAAACATTATAATGCTCATTCAACACTATAAAAAAAATTACAAATTTATCTATATCGCCGCGTTTTTTTTAAGAAATTTATTTCGTGCTGGGATTGACGTACGTAGCCCTTGAATGGGCAACAAACGCGGTGATTTTAGTGGTTAACGCGTTAATTAACTTGTGTCTTCAGGGGGTTGAATTGAACCAAGTTTCTTTCTCCCCATAAGGAGACATTCTCGAGGGATGCCTCAACAAAAGACACAAGTTTATTTCGGCACTGATGAACGTTTTCCTGAAAAAGATTTGGTTGGCCGGCGTAAATAACGTCCACTATGCTATCATTCACATAGCAATAAATGCTAGAAGCCTCCAACATGTCATTGATATGCAGAAGAAACAGCGTAGGGGACAGCACACAGCCTTAGGGAGCATGTATTCCGAGCAAAAACCGTCCACAGCGCCCTTGATGCTGCGCCTAGTGAGAAAGCTGGCAATTATACTTGCATAAATTCTCGGGAAGCCCGTAGGATGGAAGTTTTGCAAGGAGCGCCACATGCAAGCAAATTTAGCTTCCTAGTACACTAAGAAGTTATGTATTCTGATGATCATCAATCAGTCAGTTAGTTACAAAATTAAAGTATAAGAATTATGCAAATTAAACTTCATATGTTTAATATATCTACCCAAGCCAAGGCAACCCTCGGTGGGTGAGCCAAGCTCATCCACCGAGGGTCCGTAAAAAATTGGAGGCCTTAAGCTTCTTTTTTGAAGGCTTAACTTAGCCAGAGCCCTTTCATAAGATACCTTACTTGAACTACCGGCCTTAATACCAAATTTTGTCCCCTTTTTAAAGCTATATTTTTTTTTGAATTTAACCACAAATGTATAGTTTTCAGATGCACTGGAAGTACCCTATTATTACTTTTTTCGCTTTACAGAGTCGAAATATATATTTTTTGCTATTTAAGCCTTTTTTTTTAACCACAATTGTATAGTTTTCAGATTTTTTTCTGAACTAGTACTACCTGTAGATGCTAGCAGCAAATTTTATAATTCTAGGTCAACTGGAAGTACCCTATGAATTTTAATTACATTGATAGTGTTGGAATACGCGTTTTTTGCGATATAAACGGCCACATCTTTTTTTAAGTAAATGTAATTTTTTTTCAGGAAATCATGAGGCCGTAGATCTGATTCAACTCAATATCTCTAAGTGTTCCTGAGATAAAGGCTCTTGCCGACAGACGGACGGACAACAAAGTGATCTTGTTAGGGTTCTTTTTTTCCTTAAAAGATACGGAACCCTAAAAGTGACGGATTGTTTTGAAAAAAAGATATGTAAAATAGGAGAAAAAGAAAGATAGAATATAAACGAATTTTACTTTTAGTGCTTGTACTACGTGGCGTTATGTCTGAAGTGATTTTATGGATAGCTTATGTCTATCAGTCGTATGTTATGTTTTTCTTTTTATTTTCAGCATAACCCAGAAAAAATGTGCAGTCACGACGTGAATACAGAAACGAGCGATTATATAATTAGAAACATATCAATAAATGAATATCAAATAGTTATTTCATTTCAATCTAATAGCTCCTGCAATGAGGAGCAGAACCATTTAAATTGTAAGAGAATAGTCAGAAATATACTTTGTGGACGTGATGTAATCATTGTCACTAAACAAGACCAATTAAAGGACCTCATTTCTGACGCTGTAGATACATCTGATCAAAGTTATGTAACAAAAAATGCAATTGAAATAGTGTCATTTACTCCACATCCGCAATCAAGTGTAAAACACCATGCTACATTGTTGAAAGATATGCCAAAAGATGTGGCTGAAGATCTCGCAACCAGCACTGAATTCATCTATGGAAATCTATGGTTTATAATACTTCCCAACGAAATCGACCACATCCGACTTAAGGAAGACGTGATCAATGATGTTCGTAAACTGACTCCATCTGCCTTCAATGAAGTACCAGCCTTACAACACGAGGCCGTCGCTTCACCAGCTATGTACGACGGTTTCGAAATCTTGTGGTTCAGGGCTAACAAAAACATACTTTCCGAGCAATTTGCGTTTAAATTGTGATCTTATTTTTAATATTTCTGTTTTCCAATAAGCTTAGTATAACTAATTGATAAAATTTTGGTTTTCTTTAAATTTTATTATTTTCTGGTAGATTCGCAACAGATTAACTGTTGTTTTTGTACTTATCTTAGCATTATACTTATGCAACAAACAAATCAAATGTACATTTTTTATTTAAAATGTGTAACGTAAACCTTTATATTTTTGTTTATCATGTTTTCTTTATATAACAGTTGAGAGTATGTACAAAATTGTACAATAAATTCTAATAAAACACTAATTGTATATTTATTTATTATAATTTCAAAATAATATTCGTTGAGGCCAGTCATGGCGCGTGGGCATACGTGTGTGATTGTAAATAAATAAAATAGTAAAATATGAAATAATTAAAGTAATAAATAATATTTATTATTTTAATTTATACGCTCTAATGTCGGGGCAAATCGCGTTGATTTCCACCACTCCAGACGCAACGCCTCTAGTATTCGGCTTCGGAATTAATAATCAAGAGTTTACATCTTTTTCGGAATTAATACTCAAGAGTTTACGTCTAAAAAATAATTATGTTTTTCTTCAGCTTCACGCTATATGCCGCATATCCTGCAAGGATAGGCACACGGAAACTAGTGTTAAGACACTCCATTCCCATTAAGATAGAATCAAAACAATCTTTAGTATTTACAATGTCCACCTGCACGACGACTGCCCTCATGGATTTTATTAATAAAAATTAAGCTGTCGTGTCGTAATGGATCAAGTGTGCGACTGTAAACGAGGCAGGTTGTGGGTTCGATTCCCACTCGAGGAAATAAAATAGAAGAGAAGAAGAAGAAATGTCTGATCAAGAAATGTGTGATCTCAAGAATTCAGCAGTAAGTAGGAAATAGAGTGTTTTAACATAAGGTTTCTAGGTTTCCAAAACGTGACGCAAAAAAATATATTAGACAAATAAATGTTATTTCCATAAAATATGCAAGCAATATTTCAAATTATGTTACAGAATTGAAATTGAGCTATAAAATATCAAAATGCCCAACATCCCTGAAAAAGATGAGGATATAGATACAGTCGGAAGGATTTTAGGTGGAGGTCGTGCAGGTGAATTCATGCAAACCAGATTTACTAGAATACCTGACGCACATTTGAACAGAGAAACTGTAGCCGGTATTCGAGATATGAATTTGGGGAGAGTGAGAAATGGTCAACCTACTGGTAGGTGATGTTATATTCGCAGTTATAATTAGAATAATGAATACATCCAGTAATACAACCAATGACAATTATAGTGACACTAAGCATTTTTACATTATAATTAAACTTTTGCAGGCGCTCCAACAATACGTTTTGACACTGGACATAATTCGGGAGCCAATCCTCATATCAATATTGACCCTAAAGGACGTCCGCGATCTACAAATCCTCACATTGAAGTTCCTTCAGGAGTAGTTAAATCTGCTCAAGTAATCAATAAGACTATTAAATATGCAAGCATTACTTTAACAGTAGCCGCCGTAGCGATAGATGCTTGGCGTATTGGGTCCGCTTTTAAAGATGATCTTTACATAAGAGACCACGCACATGAAATAATTGAAGAGTTAGAGGATGCTATTCAAGAATTGAGAAAATCCCTCAAAACTGAAAATAAAGTAAATAAAATAAGTGAAATCAGAACAACGATAGAACATCTTGAGAATATTTTAAGGGATGTGAAACGTACAAAGAAAGTTCCAGTTAAAGCTATCAAGACTGTTTCATCGGTTAGTGGAGGTTGGGGCGGTGGAGCAGCAGGAGGAGCTGCCGGAGCATGGGGTGGGGCGAAAGCAGGAGCTTTCGTCGGCACGGCGTTTGGACCTGTGGGCACGGTAGTCGGTGCTCCAATAGGTGCGGTTGCAGGCGCTATTGCAGGTGGAATACTTGCTGGTATGGGTGGAAGTGCTGTTGGTGAAAAGATTGCTGACGAAGCTTTAAAACTTGCAGACTAATCAATTAATAATTTAATAATATAGTGAGCTACGATCATATGTTTTTGATAGTATCGATGAGTGCGAGGTAAACGTGGTGGATCTCTCTATCTTATCATTTCAGTAGATAAATGTATCGTTATCAAGTAAATAAATGTATCGTTAAAACATGCAAACTTTATTTTCGGTTCCGATACTAATGTATGTGTGCCTACTGTACTGAAATTCTGCTAAAAATTTAATTTTACTGAAATTCTGCTAAAATTCTAGAAAGTCGGTCTTTTAAATATATTTAAGAAAAATTAAGACTGAAACGATTAATTTTACGATTATAATGAGCTATTTCAGTATACAATACTATAATATTATATAATAAAGCGGAAGAGTTTGTTTGTTCCTTTCTTTAAGCGCTAAGATCTACTGGTCCGATTTACTTCCTTTTTGTTTTGTATGAAAGCTGCATTCTTCAGAACTGCTATAGGCTATACAACATTACGGTGTAAGTATTAGTTAACCTTAAATAACGAAATGACAATAATGAGGAACGCCATCTAAATGTTTAAAGCGCGTGCGCTGCAAAAATAGTTAATTATATGTCAGTACGTTGTATGACAAAAATATTAAATTTTATTAGTTCTAAAAAAAAGTCCGCGACAACATATATCTCTCTTTTAAAAATAAATGACAATAAGGCATTTTATGACAAAAAACAACTGAAAATTGTAAGGTTGATGATGAAATAAATTTCGCTCGTAAGTATATATAAATATATATATATATATATATATATATATATATATATATATATATATATATATATATATATATATATATATATATATATATATATATATATATATATATATATATATATATATATATATATATATATATATATATATATATATATATATATATATATATATATATATATATATATATATATATATATATATATATATATATATATATATATATATATATATATATATATATATATATATATATATATATATATATATATATATATATATATATATATATATATATATATATATATATATATATATATATATATATATATATATATATATATATATATATATATATATATATATATATATATATATATATATATATATATATATATATATATATATATATATATATATATATATATATATATATATATATATATATATATATATATATATATATATATATATATATATATATATATATATATATATATATATATATATATATATATATATATATATATATATATATATATATATATATATATATATNATATATAGTAAAACATTAAATCAATAATCGTGTAGTTTAAGCGGGCGAAGCCGCGGGCGGGCCGTTAGTTAATAATAAACAAAGAATTGAGGCCATCGTGGCTCAGGGGCACAAGGGTGTGACGTTCAGCAACGGTTGTGGGTTCGATCCCCTCTCGAGGAAATGAAATATTTATTTAAATGTATATTTCTATTTCTTCGCTCTGGTGTCGACTCAAAGAGCGGCGTTGAAGTCCGCCTCTCAACACAAAATGTCTCCAAAATTCGGCGGAAAGTGTGGAACGGAGTATCTTAACACTAAATTCCCTATGCCTACCTACTGCTGTGTTATAGTTGGTAACTTACAGTAAATAAAAAATTGGCACAGCTTTGGCCTGTAAAAACGCAACGATTGTGGTTTTAATATCCATTCGAGGTAATGATTTTTTTTCTCGCTCTGGTAATAAGATAAAGGGTGGCGTTGAGTTCCAATACGCAATGTCTTAAAAAATTAAGTGGTGCACGGGGAACGGAGCACCTTAACGTTAAGTTGCACTCGCCCTACAGCGTGAGTGGAGTAACGAGAAAGTAATTGCGTTTCTCGAGGTTCTCCAAACAGAACCATGTTTGTGGGATCCAAAACTGAAAAGTTTCAAGAATCGAGGAACGCAAAGTGATGCTTGGCGCCGGCTGATGGAATTAGTACCTTTTGAAACAACTATTGAAGAAATGAAAAAAAAAAAGGAAAGCCTGATGGGTTATTATAGAACCCATTTAAACAAAATTAAAAAATCTTTGAAATCCGGAGCTGGCAAAGATGGCGTGTATACAACTAATTGGTTTGCTTTCGAAACGATGGACAATTTCCTACGAGGAGTATATGAGGGTGGCCGCACATTTAATACGCAGGTAAGTAATAATATTAGTCTTTTAACAGTAGTGGGTGTCTGTATTTTAACTTAACTTAGCTTCACGCTTTATCCCTTTGCGGGGTAGTCAGAGAGCAGGGAGCGCCAAACGCTACGGCTGTCTATCTGTATTTTAGGGTTCTATATTTTTTTTTTTGGTATTAATGTATTTTTAGGGTTCCGTACTAAATAATTACAATTAATGGTTAATTACATCTCGCTTATCGAGATATTTTTATTTTCACGCATGGATGGATAAATAAACTATTACCAACTAAATTTTTATACACTTGTTACAACTTATTTATGTTGTTAGCATCTCTGTAGGAAGATTTTTACAAATTTCCGCTACCTAAAGATAATTGCTAAGAATTATCGTTTGGCAAGAGTGAAACTATTTTTTAAATATTTTTAAACATTTTTAAAGTGTTATTCCACACTTAGGAAAGAAAAATACTTATTTAGAAAACGTATAAAAATTTGAACGCAGCGGGACTCGAACCCGCGCCTCCTGGAAACCGACCAGGACCACCAACCAACCACCACCAACCGTTACCAACTAAGTTGGATATTAATTTGATTCAAATTTTAATACATAAAGTTTATATTATTTATAAATATCTACGTGATTATTGAAACTGCATAAAAAGTTCAATTATTTTTTATTGTAAAATAATCACATATCTATTTATGCATAAGCCATTTTATTTAGAGTACCTAGGTACCAGTCAGAAAAATACTACATAGTTGGAACCCTATTGCCATCACTCAGCTGTCTGTCTATTTATCTGTCCATCTGTCTGTCCGTTCTTCTATCTGTTCATTTGTCCTATATAATATTCTTTTATTTACCTTTCAGACACACGACGACATTGAAAATCTAGAAAGAAGTGAGGGAAGAAATAATGGAAATCAAAATAGTCCTCATTTTTCTACTGGAACAGAAGAAGCTTCGCCAAATATACAAGAAGAAAATGAAACTCGTCCAAAAGAAAATAAATTTCAAAATTATAGTAAAAAAAACAAGTGAGAGACGAGTTGCCTCAAGAAATCAAAGCAGCGCGACGTCAAATGAATGAAGCTTTTGAATTCATGAAAGAGAATAAAGATGATGAATATGACATGTTCGGAAGACTGCTCGCAAGTAAACTAAAAAAAATAAGAAATCCAAACACGCGTGACATATTAATGAATGATATTCACAATTTAGTCTTTCGTGCATGTATGGCAGATCGACTTGAGCAGCAGTCTGCAGTACCTCAGTTTTCTAAAGCCCCACACCATCAAGCATTCAGCCCATCACCAAATCATCAAACATACCAGTCGCCTCCAGGCCCATCCACATCCATGTCATCACACCATCAAGCATTCAGCCCATCACCAAATCATCAGACATACCACTCACCTCCACCTCACGATGCAAATAGTCTACCTCCAGATCAGTTTTCAGTTCAAACTCACCAAGAGAATTACCTAGAAATACCACCGCCAACCCGTGCCTCACAAGTAGTAATTACAGAGTCCGGTGAAATACAGATAATTAAAGATTAATAAAAATTGTAAATGCCATGTTAATTACTTGAAGAAACAAATAAATGAAAGACAAAAATACATAGTATGTTGTTTTATTTTTCAAAATAATAAAAACAAGACATTCATTTATTTGAATACGCAAAGGGGTACTTCCTCTTGCTCCCCCTTGCTCTGCCCCTAGATGGAGCACGAGGAAGTACCTATTTCGTATTGTTGATACCTTACAAATTATTATTCGTGGTCATGAAATGTTCTGCGAATTTATTCCTTATCTGGATTGCTGTTAAAGATGAACGTCGCGCAATATTCTTCATTGGCCTGAAAGCGCCTTCGCCTTCTCCAATGTCTTTTCTCCAAGTTCCAGGATTTGTTATTCCTCCGTTGACGACTGTGTCAGTGTAGCCCGATGGGGTGTAAATTGACCGTGAGTTTGAACTTTTTCTTAAAAAGTTATGTAATAAAGCACATGTCATTACAACTCTTGAAGCTTCGCTTGGTTGTAGAGCTATAGGTTTTCTAAGTACTCGAAATCGTGCAGACATAACACCAAATGCGTTTTCCACAGCAATACGAACAGATGAAAGTTTACGATTGAAGTTTCGTTGCATACTTCCTTGGGGGTGGTCTCCGGGAAAAGGTTTCATTATGTTTGGGTGTAATGGAAATGCATTGTCAGCAACAAAAACGTAAGTCATATTTACATCGCCATCAGAAAGTGGTTCAGGTTGCGGTATGTTTAAGGAATTTGTCTGAAGTTTTTCGAATAAAACACAATCTCTGAATACACCACCATCACTGATTTTACCCTTACTGCCTATATCGCAAAACATAAAACATAAATTACGATCCACTAAGGCCATCAACACAATACTAAACGATTGTTTATAATTAAAATAGTCAGACCCACTGTGAATCGGTGATACCACGACAACATGTTTACCATCGATTGCTCCGAAGCAATGAGGAAATGTATCTCTAAAATCAGATTCCTTTTGTAGCCATTCGTTTTCACTCTCAGGTAACTTGATCATATCTTTCAATACAGATATGAGAGCAGTGCAACATTCCCTTACAATATTGGAAATCAGTTGGTGAGACATCTTGAACAAATAATGTAAGCTTCTATAGCTATCTCCTGTAGCTAGATATCGTAAAGTAACTGTTAGTCGAGTTTTGGCAGGTATGGGTTCACGAAATCTAGTTTTTTGTTTTTCTATCAAAGGCCCAACTTTGCTTAAAATTAATTCGAAATCAGATGCTGACATTCGAACGAATCCCTCAAACTGGTTGCTTGGTTCAGCTAGTAGGTCGGAGAATATTTCCTCCATAGTATTCCTGCAAAATATAAAAAATGTGGAATAAATATTTGTATTACTACAAAAGTATACTTTGATGTATGGTATGAATGAAAGATGAATAAACAGGAGAAAAAAAAATTGAATTGTAAGAATGCTTGACATAAATGTGTTTGCTGTCCATGGTACTGACATTAACATAAAAACAACTTAACAGCATAAAGTAGACAGTTTAATATGGTAATACTAGTCATTCTCTTATTTGAAACATTAAGCTAATAAACATAGAAAGACTTACAGTGTACGACTCCTGTGCATTTGTATCATCCACCATCTTCTTTTTCTTTGTTTTCTTTTTTTCTTCATTCGATAATGATTCAATAAATTCAAACAATAAAAATTTACACTCATAAAATACAGAGCTCGGTCAACGTCCATCTTTGCAGTCCGTCAAGTAAATTTAACGCCGTTTTAGCGCCAAACGCCAAATCACATTAACCGTATTAAGTGTAGCCACCCGCTTTAGCGCGTTAAAAATGATCACGATAATTATCGCGATAATGGGCATTGACGTTGGCCGCTAATGTGGCCCCAGCATTATAATACAAAGAAAAAATAGAAAAAAAAATCTTCTACAGTATTCATTCCAGCTTCTTATAAGTTTTAACAAACATCCCCGCCCAGCCCTGTCAACAAAAAGCTAGGTTCTTCATTAAATATATCGGCAACAATTTGCATGTATTATTAAGTAAGTCGCGGCGTGTGAGGGAATTCAAATACGAATATTATGTAAATGTTGCCCGTCTCTTGGTATCCGTCATAGCTCGTGACCAGCCCTATGGCGAAGACCGATTAAGTTTTTAATTTTAGTAGCGTTTTGTTTCAAAGAATGCAAAGAAGTTATGAATTTTATATGGTGTAGATTAGACTACTTAGGGGAAGGAGGATGTAATGAACAAAACACTAGGGATGGTAAAGGTACATATTTTTTGATATGAATCTACAACCGTCGTCTTAGATAGCTATACATTTTAGATTTATTTACATTTTTTTTTAGTTTTCCTCTGTGGGACATAGAACAGAGTAGGCAGAGGGAACCTGGGAAGTTAGTGTTAAAACACTCCGATCTCCATTTTACATTGTGACATCATTTCCATAAATGATGTCAAAATGTAGAATGGAGGCCAGTCGTGGCGCAGTGGCACAAAGTGTGACTGTAGAACCGACTGGTTGTAAGTTCGATCCCCACTCGAGATGAATAAAATATTTACTTAAATTTATATTTCCATTTCTTCGCTCTGGTGTCGAGGCAAAGCGCGGCGTTGCGTTCTGCCACTCAACATGCAATGCCTCCAGAAACCGGCAGAAAGTGGGGAACAGAGTGTCTTAACACTAGGTTCCTTCTGCCTACCCTGCTGTGTGCGGGATACAGCGTAAAGTTTATGGAGATGTGGATTCCCATGGAACGTGAAGAATTGAAAAGTGCTCTGCTCTGTTGAGGCACGATCGGAAGGCCGTAATAAAAGAACAAAATAGCACAGTACTCATGCATTTTACTCTAGATTTCGAACCCGAAACGTATCCCAAAACAGCAAGACCAAAAACGTACATACATAAATAATATCAATAATTTCATCTATTTATTAAATGTGTAACAAAACACGGAACGACCGTCCTAGTCCCTTGGGCTTGAAGATCAGTTTATTGCTCACGAAGCTCACTTATTTCAAACCCTATTTCAGGTAAATAAAGTATATTTTTCTTCAGCAAAAACGGGCTAGGAAAGGAAATTAGCATAATACTCGTTTATAGACGGAGTACTCCGAATGTCCATATTAAATGTAACGGCCTGAAAGTAATAATTATGGTAATGTACTTGTAAGTTTATTGCTTTCACTGTAATTGAAAGGCTAGATTTAGTTTGATGTTAGATGTTAGACGCCTTCGTGACTCTTGACGTTTGATCGTAACTACCGTCGTTGTGAGTTCGATTCTCATAGAAAAGTTGTTGTTATTTTTTGCTTAAATAAAAAGTACTTAGTTGAAAATGAATTCAAACAGCTTTACTACAGCATGTTACAAGTGCTACATATATCAATACAGTTTTTTTTGGAAATTGGAATTTAAATCAATCTTTAATATTAAATTGTATAAATATTGATTAATAGCTATATATTATTTATAGTTTCAACTTATTCGATAATTTTAGAATATATAAAAATAATATAGACGAAATAGATGGGAACGGAGATGAAGGTCATATATTTAAATTTACCTTTAAGTAATGTTTTTTTAGCTTCACGTTGTAATTCGAACGTAGCAGGATAGGCAGAGAGAACCTGGTAATTAAGACACTTCCGTTTCCTAGTTTCCATTGATTTTTTGAGGCATTGCGTTTCGAGTGGCGGAACTCTACGCTGCACTTTGCCTCGATACCAGAGCGAGGAAAATATTAAATTATTCATTACCCCGAGTAGGAATCGACCCCACAACCGTCGCATCGAAAGTCGCACGTTTGTGCAACTGGACCACAGTGGTCTGTATTAATTAAGGTTTATTTTTAAATCTTTTAATCATAAATAGCGGCGGATTTACATACTTTCAAGCTGTTGTAGGCTATTTAGAATAGTGCCGCTTTTACCCCAATGATTGTCAGTTCGTAGATTATTATTACAATATGACAATTCCGTTGAAATCGTTTATGAGCTAGTCTAAGCTAATCACTAATATTCGATAAGCAAGAGTATCTTTATAATACCTATAATATATACTTACACTTCAAACAAATAGCTGAATCAATTGTTAGCAAAATTATCGATGACATTATTAACAATACTAGTGGGCGCGCGCAGCTTCGCCCGCTTATTTGCACCCTTAAGGGTGAATTCTAAAAAACTATGAAACACGTGTTCAATGAAATATTTTTAAGAGTCTGAATTTCAAAATTTATAAAAATCGGTGCCGATTTTAAAAAAAATCCATACCAACTTTCAACCCCTATTTCATCCCTTTAGGGTAAAAATTTTTCAAAATCCCTTCTTAGTGAATGTCCGGATTACGAAAATAAACATCTGTCCGAATTTCACGTTTAAACGCACAGCGGTTACGGCTGTGCGTGCGTCTCACCTCAGTCAGTCAGGTACATGTCCTTTAATATATATAGATTATTTATGAATTTCGACTCTATGGATCTCAATTAATTTTTTTCTCTTTAATTCTAATCTTTTGTTTTGGTAGAATGAAGACATTCTATAACGATATAGAGATTAGACACCAAAATTCTGTCCTTTTTTCCAAAAGGCAAATGCGGAACCTTTATAGGATCTCACGTCTTTGTCCGTCTGCTAAGACCATTTATCTCAACACAGAAAAAACAAAACTTTTAAATCAATGCAATCAAAAGACACGAGCATTCATGCATCGATGCTGCTGTGAATTCACAGCGTATCCAAATATTATAGGGTCCTAGAGTCCGGGTACTTCATGTGGTCCTAGAGATATGAAATTTATCATGAAGTTAGAACTTACAACACAAATAAAGAAAAAAACCCATCATATGAAAATTTATAGGTGCTTACAGAAAATAATAATTACTAAATCTATATTTGTTGGATAAATTAGTGCATATGCAAACTTAAGTATACTTTTATAAGTTGTATTATCTGTTGACCTATCCTTGAATCCTAAAATTGGTACAGATGTCCGACTCGCACTTGATCGGTTTTTGTGGTTAGTAAAAGTCTTTCAACGTTGATATAAAATCTTGCGTGGATTTGTGATTATATTAGGACGATTTGTTATCACATGTGCATTATGTGTAATTACATATTTAGACGTTTAATGCAGGTCTCAGACTAGAGTTAATAAAATCTTGTCAAATTTAATGACTATAGGTAGGCGAGGTATGCGCACGATGTAAACATTTAGAATACCGTCCAGTTCCGCCATCATTTGGAGGGCAAAGCGAATTTAGGTTAAAAAAACTTGAGATATTAAACAAACTAAAGCGTTTCTTTATGCTTGAAAATATGCTCCTATTATATAAATTGCAAGTCCGCCCGCAATGAGATACTGCTCTTGCCTTTGGACCGGCGACTGGCGCACGTCTGTACCAACACCACCAATTTAATAGAAGTGTGTAGTTGCGGAACTGAACGCCACACTCTACCAGATTGAAGAAATGAAAATATTAAATAATTTATTTACCCTAGTAGGAATCGATCCCACAACCGTCGCGTTGACAATCACAGGATTGTGGTAATGCACCACAACGACCTCATTAGATATGTAACTCTTGACTGGGTGTCTAACACTTATACATATAAAAACATATTAAAATGAAGTAAATAAAAAACATGTACACGTTTATAAAAAATATTTATTTATTTTAAATTTATTTGACAATTCATAATTATCATAATATTTCTATAGCTATTTTTCATAAATCTTAACAATAAATTCTTAATTAGTATTATGAGTTTTCGTATAATACGAAACAATTTCCTTTACATACATAATTATATATTCCTAATAAAACATTTATATATCACTAACAGGCAAAAAAGTATAACTTAAAAGAATCTCCAAATAAATCAAATATACATTTTTATTAAATTAATAAATAACAATGCATTATTGTATGAAGAATCTTTTTAGTTACAATTTTCTAGTATCAAAACAGTCTGTTCTCCACTTACTTTCGTCTAATTTCGAGACATTGCGCATTGAGTGGCGGTACTCAACAGCTTTTTAAATTCAGTGAAGTAAAGCTATATAGATAATAAAATATTTATTTATATATACATTTACAAAATATATAGAAAAGCTAAATTTTGAGATCTATCTTTTGTTATACATAACGTTTTATGCAATTAATGTTAACGAAAAAATATCCTTTGCAATATGAACTTAATATTTAAGACAACAACGACTGTGCGAGTCGGGCACAGAGGGTTCCGTACAAATATTGGAGGTCTCGAGCTTTTCGTGAAATTCAGGCTTAGCTTAGCCAGAGCCCTTTCATCTGATACCACACCTGAGCGGCTTTAATATCAAATTTTGCCCCTTTTTAAGGCTGTTACTTTTTAGGATTTAACCACAAATTAATAATTTTCAGATTCTTTCCTGAACTAGTACTACCTGTAGGTGCTAGCTGCCAAAGTTAATAATTCTAGGTCAACCGGAAGTACCCAATTAATTTTGATTCCCGTTGTAGTGTCGAAATATTCGTTTTTTTGCGATATAAACCGAACCTGAATCTATGATTTGAATTTCAACTTGATATCTCGAAGCGTTTCTGAGATAAAGGCTCTTAACAGACAGACAGACAGATAGACAGAGGAAAAACAAAGTGGTCTTATAAGGGTTCCTTTTTTCCTTAAAAAAGATACGAAATTCTAACAACACAAAAATAAAAAATATCAAGAGCTACTTAAGTTTCATCAACTGATCAAATTATGCATAAGGTTATTTTATAATTATAACTCACGAGTTATTTTTGTTTTTTTTTTCTTTATAAAAATATTTAAAAATAGTTACTTTCCTACATCTGGTGGAGAAAATATAGAAAAAAATTTAGTAAATTATTCCACAGCCATATTGTTTATGTTAGTTTTTTACTGGAATTTTACATATTTCTAACATATTATATATTTTTTATTAGGGGTTTCGGCCCATAAAAACTATTATTATTAAAACCCATTACTACAACACGCACTAGTTCTATAGTAGCATTATACATTGTATACCAACCTTAAAATGAAGGCAGGTAATTTAAAATTATTTTAATAAAATTAACCATAAAAATATTAAAAAAATATTTTAAGATCCTAGTGATTCTCCACATTTATTTCTGAGTGGTATTATAAAGATATAAAGACATATATAGTTATTTGGCATCATTTTATTCTGCAATGAAATTGTATATCATAATAACATCATATAAGTACATCCGGTCGAGGAGATGCGGCTGCGTTGAAGCTAGGCTTTCTGAACATTTGCGCATTATTAATTTGGGAAGGAAATAATCAACAATAAGAAAAAACTCTTGCTAACTTCAGAGCCGTACTATAAGGGGAAATCATAAATAACGTCAAATGAATTTTATAATTTTGACATCAGTTGGACTGTTTTAATTCTGAAAGTAGTTGTAATATTTAATTATCAGACATACATATACATATATATGTATATATATTTAATATACATGTTATATTTAACAAAACGTATCAAGTTCCACTTCATAACATATTAGTAACTTTTCAAACTTCAAGATTTCAAGAAACTAAATAAATAACCAAAAAACAAAAGCTTTCTATTATACAAATCTATATATAATAACATCATAAAATTCATAAAAAATTCCAGTCTTAAATGTATTATTCAAAAACTTATAATCTCAATGCGATATCTCATCTAACAACAGTCCAACACTTTTATTTAAATGACAGAAAAAATACTATTATTTTGCTTTTCGCTGTATCCCGCATAAAGCAGGGTAGACTAACTCAGGCATATAGGGGGAACCTAATATTAAGAAAACCAATTTGACTCATCGCTCCCCACTCTCACTTATCAAGACATTACGTGTTAAGCATTAAGTGATTAAACGAAAATAGCTCATATTCTCGATTGAGAATCGAACCTACATCCATCATGTTCACATTAAAACGATTTAATCATGTAACCCAGTCATATCCAAACTATCTTCGGAATGATCGTCCCCACCATAAACTACATGACCCTTGTCTTCTTTTATAGCTTTTTGAAGTATTTTCTCTAATTTCGGTTGTATGTCTCCTAGGAGGGCTCTCTGGGAAGGTTCGGAAGCCCAGCAGGATTCCATAACTTCCCAACATTCGTCAGTAAAGTGAGGAAGACGTTCTGGACGAAGACCTAGGAAGGTTGAACGATTTTTTATTATTATGACTGAGAATTTGAGACAATTGGATGACATTTTGCATAGTGCTTTTACATTTTGTAGAGGCGTTTAGAGTATTTAGAAATAAGTGTAGACCATTAAGGAATTTCAAATTTGTAATATTTCCTATATTACAAATTTTAAAGTAAACTTCACACTTTTCAGATATAGTAGGATAGAACTCATCATTTTCTGCTTTCCGACTGATAAATGTTGAGTGTTGAGCGCCGGAACTCAACACCGCGCTTAGTATCAGTAGAACGGGGGAAATGAAAATAGTTAATTACAATGAGTGGGTACCGAACTCACAGCCATCGCTTCGCCTTGATGACATTCAGTATCGATATCAGTATAATATTACAAACATTTCTTTGTATGGAAAATAAGACTACCTGTTGGTTTAAAATAATAAATTGATTACTGTGTCAAAAAAATTAAAAAGTTTATTTAATATAAACAATAAATAAGAAACTATACCTTTCTTAACTTTACTCCACAGCTGCTCTTTGTTTTGGAATGTTTCAAATGCGGACGGAAGTCTTATGTTTCCAGCACACAAGTACCTGGATACAAAAAATATATATATTTATAAGTAGTAAGAGTAATAAAGTAAAATATTATTTTCTATAAGTAGTAGTAATGTTAGAATAGGTTTGAGATATTGAATTTGTGTTGGGTAATGTCCAAGCACTCGCCATTACTGTTGATTGCTTGCTATTATTCCGTAACATCAAGTATTTTTTTGTAGCGTTGACATTTTTTTTATGATTATTTTTATAAAAAAACCCCCATGGCTTAGCTCCTGCCAGCTTCATTTGTCATAATAATAATAATAAGCTTTTTCAAAGCCAATAATGTAATTTTTGAAAGTTCTCACACGAAAGAAAGAAAGAGAATTAAAGTAAAGAAAATTGTTTTTCTTTACTTCAATTTTCTTTCTTTTTGTTATTTTACTTCATTCTGCTATATCAATATCATTCGCCCATAAGTTATTAATGTAATAAAAGTAAATACTAAAACAAAATCCCAAGCAAATACACATCAAAAGTTATATTTTTCTTGCAGCAGTTTCGGCGTCATATACACGGGTGTGCCTACTAAGGAGTATGATACTGAAAGCTGGTGCTAAATAGAAGCCAAGATTACCTTAAATCCTTATTGTAAGTTTTACTTTATTATTGTGTTTTACCTCTTAAAGAATAATTCCCACTTTTTCTTTTATCCCTCTAAGATTGCATCCCATTTATTTCCTTTTATAAACATTACAAGAATTTACCAAAACAATATTTCAAACTTACTAACGAGTAGAACATGAAATATCTATTAAGAAATAACCAACGGCAAAAGGCAGCGCTTTTTCACGAAGAATTTAAATGTCCTATCAACTCACGGTTTACTTCCCGGCCATATATTGCCCACGAGAGATGACAGCTGCCTTGACCATGTATTCTTGAAAATAGATAATATCCACAATGCAGCTTCTATCATTGTTTTAAATACTACGGTTACTGACCACAAGTTGGTAATTCTGAATATAGCACATTCATACAAACAAAGTAAGAGTCACAAATATAAAATTGTTACAAATTATGAATCCGCTTACACTACGCTTGTAAGTATGGATGTAGGTAGTTTCAAAGTATATAGAGATCTTAATATATTCGCTAATGCTCTAATAGAGAAGGTTAGGTCAGTTCTTTTCTCTAATTGTAAGCAAGTCGTAATCTCGTCCTGCAAAAAAGCACTGAAACCGTGGATAATGCCGGGAATTCTAAGATGCATAAGACTACGTAACAACATGTAAATGAAACTTAAGAATGAATCCCATAATCTAATTTTAAAAATCACATTTAGACGGTTTAGAAATTTCTGCTCAAATCTTATAAGACAACAAAAGACATTATATAATAAAAATAAAATTTAAAAATCCGTAAAAAATCCCAGTAAACTTTGGCCAGTAATTAATGAAGTCACTCAATACAAACCATCTAAGATACCTTATACAGATTTGCTACATATAATGCCTTCGCCACAAGCTTCAATCAATAATGTAAATATTTTTTTTATTAATATAGGCAAAGAGTTAGCAGAAAATATCTTGAACTAGAGGGCGCGCGCGGCTTCGCCCGCTTATTAGGAGTATTAGGAGTATGCTACAAGCAACCACCCATCGTCATTCGTACTGTTAGATGCTACTCTTCAGGAGGTGGACAATCTGCTTATGAGCTTGGATACGGGTAGTGCTCCAGGTTGGGACGGGATACCAACAAAATTCTTAAAAATGTCAAGAGACATCATGACCCCGCTCATTTGCGCACTGTGCAACCTCTGCTTTAGCTCCGGAGTCTCCCAGATGCTCTTAAGCGCTCCATTGTCACACCTGTTTTCAAGAGTGGGGACAGAACGGAAACTTCAATAATTGAAAAAGAAAATTCAATAATTACAGGCCTATATCAGTTTTTAGTTCTATATCTAAAGTCATAGATGTCAGTCATGTCACGCTCCCAATACGGATTCAGGAAAGGCTTATCTACGCAAGATGCTTGGACCTTACGTCTTTAATTGTTAGAGAAATAGATAAAGGTAAAAAAGATTTGGCTATCTTTCTTGATCTAAAGAAGGCCTTCGACACCGTATCTGTCCCTATTCTTGTCAGCAGGTTAGAACGCATAGGTATAAGAGGTACAGCGCTATCACTTTATGCTAGCTACCTACAAAATAGGAGTCAAAAAGTAAAAATTGACGGGTGCTACAGCGATGAATGCGAGGTGACATACGGGGTGCCGCAGGGGAGTGTCCTTGGTCCAACGGTATTCTTGATATATATAAATGAATTGTGTAATCTTGAGTACGCTGGGGGAAGGACATTCCCTTATGCGGATGCCACTGCCATAGTATTCACTGGAGGTTCCTGGCTCGAGGTTCAAAATGTAGCAAATCAGGGACTACGTAAGGTTTACAGATGGTTGACAGATAATCTGCCTACCCTTAATATACAAAAAACTAATTATATTTGCTTATCGACTTACTAAAATTTTCAACCAGAGCCGAACTTTGTCATAAGAATTCATAAATGTTTACATCAGGATAGTTTGTATTATAACTGTCCCTCCATAGAAAAAGTTAGTTTTACCAAATATTTGGGTGTCATCATTGATCAAAGGTACTCAACCTTTGATCAATGATGACACCCAAATATTTGGTATTGGTGGCATCCACATCTCGAATTGTTAATGTGTAGGGTGCGTAAACTCATTTGGATCTTTAAATCACTCCGACATATTATGGATAGAAAATTATGTACTAAGATTTACGTTGCCTTAGCACAATCAGTCATCACATACTGTATTCCTGTATGGGGTGGAGCGACTAAATCTAAACTTATAGACCTGGAACGAGCCCAGCGATCTCTCATCAAGGTGGTGTGTTTTAAGTCCTGTAGATTCCCAACAGACCACTTATATATCTTCAGTGATTTGTTATCAGTTAGGCGGCTTTATATAATTAACCTAATCTTAAAATACCACAAATCGTTACCGTATAATCCAAACGTACTAAGCAAAAGACGACATGACATCGTAGCACGCGTCCACCCTGTTCGTACTGTGTTTGCTAAAAGGCAGTACGAATGTCAGTCACCTTTCTTATACAGTAAAATTAATAAACAATTAAATATTTACCCTTTGTTTATGTGTAAAATTACCCTAGATAAATGGCTGAAGAAACTTACGTTTGAGGAGGTTGAGCTTTTGTTACGTCGAACTGTCTAATTATGGCTTAAATAGTCATGCACACACACACACACACACGCGCGCACACACACACACACACACACACACACACACACACATACACGCACACACACGCATGCACGAACACACCCTTACACACTGCTGTATTTCCATTTTAGTACACTACCTTAAGATATTTTAAGATATTCTTCATGCTAGTATTATTATGTACAATAACTGGTGTTCGGTTTGGGAGTTGCGAGATATTCCCAACACAAGTGTCTTCTGACTACTTACTGGGAGGTCTCAGTGCATGTAATTTGTATGTTATAGTTCTAAATAAAGATTATTAAATATTATTAAATTATTTTTTTTTTCCTTTTTTTAGCCTCGCATTTACTATTTGTTCTAAATAAGATTTACTTACCAAAATAATATCCCAAACGCATAAACATCAACAGCAGCCTGATATCGTCCTTGCAGTAGTTCCGGAGCCATATGCACCGGTGTACCCACTAAGGAGCCCGACATGAGAGCTGCTGCAGTACAGAATCCGAGGTCTGAAAGCGCGGCGCGGTCGGATGTATCAAGGAGTACGTTTTTTAGTTTAACATCACGGTGGACTAGGCCTAGAGAGTGGAGGT
Organism: Heliconius hermathena; assembly: GCA_013403705.1. Classification (NCBI taxonomy): domain Eukaryota; kingdom Metazoa; phylum Arthropoda; class Insecta; order Lepidoptera; family Nymphalidae; genus Heliconius; species Heliconius hermathena. The sequence goes on from JAAIXJ010000064.1 coordinate 411,684, forward strand.
AGCGGATACCTGGTGGCGGTGGAAAAAAATTATATTGATAATTTTGTTATCTTTAGTTTTATTATCCTTACTTACTATTTATTTATATATTAGTTACTTTAGTTATTGTATCCCTAAATGTGATATTCTGTTATAACTTAAAAATGTTTTTTTTTGTTTTTAGTTTATAAGCATGATTTAAAAATAAATAAATCAGCTTCACGCTGTATCCCACACTCAGCAGGGTAGGCAGAGGGAACCTAGTGTTTAGATACTCCGCTTCCCACTTTCTGCCGAATTTTGAAGGCATCGCGTGTTGAGTGGCAGAACTGAACTATGTATTCAATGATTTATTTCTTATAAAAAGTCTATTTTATCATTTAACAACAAAGTTACTTAAAAAATGGAAAATTAAGTTATAATTATGTTAATTTTGTTTGCCTCACAGTAAAGTCGCGTCGTTTTTGAAGACAAACACATTATAACTAAATAGAAATACTGTTTATTTTAGATAGACGGTACCATTCAACGGACGTGTCATCGACAGGGAGACATGGTGGTGGAATGACAAGGTGCAGGAGGTGACTCGTGAAAAGAAGGATGCCTTTAAGAAGTGGCAGCAATCCAACTCTCCTGAAGACAGACTGGAGTACATAGTAGCTAAACGTGCCAGTAAAAGAGCTGTAGCCAGAGCCCGCAGTGAGAGTTTGTCACCATTATATGATAAACTTGAATCTGTGGAGGGGCAGAAGTTCATTTACAAACTGGCATGTTCCCGGGATAAAGCGACACAAGATATCGCAAAATGTCTTTGCGTTAGAGATTCCCAGGGCACGCTGCTCTGTAGTCATGCCTCTGTGAAGCAGAGGTGGAGAAGCTACTTCCAGGAGTTGCTGAATACTCAGCACGCATGCAGTCTTCATCATGACCCACCACCTAACCTCGGACTTATTGCCCCAATAACCCTTGACGAAACTCGTAATTGCCTTCGACGCATAAAGAACGGAAAAGGGGACCTGACGACATTCCGATCGAAGCTTGGAAATTGTTGGGCTCTCTTGGTGTGCTCATGCTTATTGTCCTTTTTAACCATATCTTGAACACTGGAAAGATGCCACACCAGTGGCGGCTCAGCTTCATTACCGCTATTTACAAGGGAAGGGGCAGTGTTCAAGATTGTGGTAGATATAAGGGCGGTAAGCTATGAAGCTCTTTGAGCGCATGATCGACCCCAGGCTCCGCCGCGAGTGTACTATCTCTGAGTCTCAATATGGAGGAGGTCTCAAAAAGGAGAGCTCTGCATGTGGCCTTTTTAGATCTGCAGAAGGTCTTTTGACTGTGAGCCTCGTCAGTGCGTCTGGTGGGCATTGCGATCCAAAGGGATCCCTGAGGCCTATATTGAGATTATCAGAGGCATGTATCACAATGCCGCTTCTATGGTTAGAACCGCTGATGGCGACACTAAACCCTTCCAGATTACAGAAGGAGTTCACCAGGGCTCGGCTCTTAGTCCGTTCTTATTCAATGTGGTGCTCGATACTGTCTCGGCTCACATCTAAGGCCAGCCTCCATGGCTAATGATGTACGATGATATAGCACTCATTGACGAGAACCGACTGATACTGGAGCGTAAAGTGAACCTGTGGAAGGGTACGCTTGAGAACGGCGGTCTTAAGCTAAATGTGTCGAAGACCGAATACATGGCCTGCGGGAGCCCGGACTCCAGCACAATCCTTATAGGTCTTGAACCAGCCGTTAAGTCGGAAAAGTTCAGGTACCTTGGATCCGTTATGCACGAGTCTGGAGGCATTGATCGCGATGTCTATAGCCGGATAAGCGCTGCTTGGGCCAAATGGCGAGAGGTCACTAGTGTGAACTGCGATCATAAGATACCACCCAAACTCAAGGGTCTGTAATACAAGAGCCTCATCCGACCAGTTCTTTTATACGGCAGCGAATGTTGGCCAGCACTATCTCGGCACACTCAGGAGCTTCACGTCACGGAAATGAAGATGCTGAGGTGGATGTGCGGCGTAACGCGGTCTGACCGCATACGCAACACATTCATTCGAGGTAGTCCGTGACGTAGCGGGTAAGCTCCAAGAGCGTCGCCTGAGATGGTTTGGTCACGTTACGCGCCGGCCTAAGTACTGTGTCGGATGAAAGTGCCTTGCTATGTCAGTCCCTGGAGTGAGACCTCCCGGACGCCCAAGGAAGCGCTGGTTGGATGTCGTGATGCAGGATATGAGAGCCAATGGTCTATCCACCGAGGACGCTAAAGAACGTCCAAAGTGGAGTAGGTTGAGTAGGAAGGCAGACCCTGGCAAAAGCCGGGATTAATTAATGCCAAGAAGAAGAGGAGGTACCATTCAAATTACTTATGAAGAAGTTAGAGAGAGCAAGATTTAGAAGCAAATGAAAGAGAGCATAAAAGGTGAGAATAGCAAGGATCATGTAAGCAATAAAATTGGATAGATAAAAAAAGATGACATTAATGATAATAATAATAGTTAAAAAAGGGCCAGCTCACCCTCCACGATGTCGCAGGCGACGCGCATGCGCTGCGCGGGCGCGAGGCCGCGGCGCACGGCGGCGTGCAGGTCGCGCGCGCGCCGCTGCGACACCAGCAGCACGCCCGGCGCGCCGCCCGCGCGCTGCACCAGCGAGCCCAGCAGCCGCACCACGCGCGGGTGCGGGGGGATGCTCCTGCGACATTGAAACGCGGCGTCGTAACACTAAGTTGCATCTGCCGACCCTTTAACTTCAACGTTCTAATGGGGCGGATAATTAATTATTCATGACAATCAACAAATAAAACATATACCGATTAAAATACACATCTAGAATTTTTTTAAAAGATTCCAGCCATTGGGATGAGCGCTTCCGATTATCGTACACAAAATACACTTTTCATCACAGGTAAAAATTAGATTTAAAAACCCTTCATTATTGTGCCGATTAATGCAACGCAACAATCGACACGCCTTCCCGATTTACTTCACTCAATTCGTGAGGTACCTACCTTTTAAGCTTTTTTTTTCGCTTTCAATCTTTCCAATTTGCTTTAAAGCCGTTTTATCACTAACACCGCAAGTTAAGTTGCGTAAAATCCAAAAGATAGGGACTTGGAACGTGCGTGGCTTACTAAGTCCTGGAAAACTTAATATCGTAGAGAAGAAGATCATCAGATGCGGCCTTAATATCTGTGGACTCAATGAGACACATTGGAAAGATAGCGGATATTTCCTTACTGATGCTGTATACTTTTCTGGAAATGACAATACCAACCAGAACGCTCTTTTACTACCTGCACACCAGAGAAACTGTGTGATGGGTTTTGAAGCAGTTAATGACCGGATAATTAGTGTCAAATCAAATGTGAAGTTAAAACCCCCATAATACACCTCAAGAAAGGGAAACCTACTGGAAGGGACGCAATCCCAATTGAAACATTTCGAGCTTTAGGAGACATAGGTGTCAATATCTTTCACACAATTTGCAACAAAGTATGGCACTCGTTGACATGGCCAACAGAATGGACTCATACGGTTTTCACTCCTCTGCATAAAAAGAGGTTCAACCAAAAAGTGTAGTAATTACCGCCTTATAGCACTCATTTCTCACGCTTGCAAAATTTTGCTACACATATTAAATGAGCGACTGAAGACCTTCTTGTCTAAAGAAATCGCGCAAGAACAAGCCGGTTTTTTTAAAAGAAGGGGTACACGTGAGCAAATACTCATTGTTCGCCAAATTATAGAGAAGGCTCGAGAGTTTAACAAGTCTAAGTACGTTTGCTTTGTGGATTTCTCAAAGGCATTTGACTCTGTGACCTGGCCCAGGCTGTGGGATGTTCTGCTAGACATGGGTACATCGCAACACTTGGTTCATCTTCTCCGAAGGTTTTATGAAGATGGAACTCCGTCCGTGCGGACAGTTGATATATTATCAAACAACTTTCATCCCAGTACTGGAGTTCGCCAAGGATGCATTATATCACCTCTTCCTAAGTGTGGAATAACACTTTAAAAATGTTTAAAAATACTGGAGTATTTGTTTTATTTTTATTTAACAAAGTAGAGTGTTATTATTATTAATTTTGGAGACATTACAAACTGCAGCTGAATAGGCAGCACAGTATATAATTGTTTGCATTGAGATAAAATCAGTGTCAGTCGTCATGAATTGAGGAAGAATATTTTATCAAGATATTGGATTATATATGCTAATCTTTTCGACGTTTTTCGTTTTAGTATGAATGATTTGGTAGTTGGATCAGTGTTTTATTATTAATATTATTAAAAAAAAATTAGCTTCACGCTGTATTCTGCACACAGCAGGGTAGACAGAGGGAATTTAATGTTAAGATACTCCATCCCCACTTTCCGCAGAACTCAACGCCGCACTTTGCTTTGAAACGAGAGCGAAGACGGAAATATAAATTTAAATAAATATTTCATTTCCCCGAGTTGGGATAGAACCCACAAGCAATCACACTTTGTGCCTCTGCGCCACGACTGACCAGGTCTTCCTGGTCAATCGTGGCCAGGATTAAGATATACTTTACTTAATAGTAAAGTGTAAAAGAGACATTTTTTGATATTTATAAAAGCATAATTAATTTCATTTCTTTACTATTCAGAGAGAAAAAAAGTCAAGGCCTACCTGAAAATACCTATTTTTAGGAAAATATTTTTTCCTATATATGTACGTATAATAAATATAGAGGAAAAAATATTTTCCTTACAATTAGTGGTATTTTTAAAATTTAATGTTTCACCAAATAATACTCGATAAACTACATGATTTTGTGTTTTATCATTTATTTTTTAGCGGGATACAGCGTGAAGTTGATTTATTTATTTATTTATTTTTTATTTGGTGATATTTTTTTATAATTATAGAAGTCATGATACGTAATTTGAGGTTCACGCACCTGGTGTAAAAGAACTCCATGGCGAGCTCGTGGTAGTGGCGCTCGTCGGCCGGCAGCACGGACTTCACGGCCACGGGGCAGTGCGCGCCCCACGCGCCGCGCGCCGCGTACACCACGCCGTACTGCCCGCGCCCTAAGGGGGTGGCAGTCAAATCATTTACGAGAGAACAGACTGTACTACGACTGCCCTAACAATTAAAAATTAAAATGTTTATTTTAATGTTTTAAAAGTACTGAAAAAATTATAGAAATCACATAGTAAACAATAATTTTCTTACAATATTTTAATCATTGAACATTTTCGCATTTCCTTCCAATACATCAATCATCATGCATACTAAACTTACAAATCAAAAAGTTTTTTCGATCCAGTCCATATAACGGGCAAGGCTATACTACTGTAAGTTTTTTCAATGTAACCCACTGTACCTGCAGTCGAAGTTAGTTATGTGTAACAAACCAGTCTAATTGACCATTATTTTCTATGGCCATACGGCGACTTAGTGTTGCCATACCTATTTCTCTCCCCAGTTCTGGTGTTCCATACATTAAAAGATCACACATTGATGTACTTTCTAAGCACAAGCGAGCAAAGGCTGGAGCGTATCTATAAGAAGAAAAAAATATAAGAAAAAGTAAATTTAGTGACACATTTATTCTATTATAGAGAAACATGTTTCGGTAAAATATTATATATAAAATCATCATTTACGTTTTACATAAGCGTTTTAAGCAAAAACTATGTAGTGCAAAGAAATTATGTAATTTGGACACATTTTCTTTTAGATGATCTCTGTAACCCGCATAGCAGGGTAAGTAGAAGGAACCTAGCGCTAAGAAATTTCGTCATTTCATTATTCAGGCCAATTTTTGGCCACATTGAGTGTTGAGCGGCGCATTTTAACATCCCACTTTATATTAATACCAGAGCAAAGAAATGAAATAAATAATTTCCCTGACTTGAATTTGAATCATCATCATCAATCATCGCGTTTAAATTCAGATATTGGCCACATTTCTCATAAATCATCGTATTTTATTAAATCAAAAAAAATGTTAAATAAAAAAATTGACATAATAAGATAAATATTCACTTCTTTCTAATAGCCAGTTTAATATCCTCAGTGTGATGAAGACGACTTGCTAAAGCTGCTTCTAGGGACGTTAGCGCTGATTGGTAGCGCTCGTGAGCGACGCTTAACCTTTCTAATATCTGGAAATTTTATATTTTTTCAATTCCACGCTGCATCTCGCACACAGCAGGGTAGACAGAGAGAACTCGGGAACATACAGTTAACTTTTTCACATTAAAGCACTCCCGTCCCCCACTGTCTGCGGAATTCATTGCCAAGATATTTATTCATTCACAAGGCATTGCAAGGCGTTGTTATTTATTTAATATTATATATTAATATTATAATGTTCTTTTTCTGTTTATTGATCCATAAAATCAATTACAATAATAAAAAAAAATATTTTCTTTTGGTTTTGAGGATATATATCGTAGTGGACGACAACTGACTGTAAACGCAGAGGTTGTAAATTGAATTCCCATTCATGTTTTTTTTTTCATTTATATGAGCTGGTAGACAAACTGCGACGTAAAAGTTACAAGGTAGTGTTTCAAATTCGGGTGGAAAGCGGAGAAAGAAATGTCTTGTCATAAGATTCCCTCTACCAAACCTGTTATTTAAAGGACATATTGGAAAATTAAAATATATAAGGTAGTTCACTTGGAGGAGGAACGTTCAAATTTAAAGTATGGTGTCATTTGGATGATATTAGACAAGACGACTTTCATAATCATAATTTCAAATATTGTAAAGATGTTGTTCAAAACAGAAGAAGACGGCACCTGCAAGGAGATGAGGCGCGCGAGGCGCGGCGGCGCTAGCGAGCGCGCGCAATGCAGCGCCGCGCGCCGCCGCCACGCCGCGCTCAGCGCGCAGCACTCGCGCGCGCCGCCCGCCGCGCCCAGCCTGCCCGGGTCATGATTAGAATAGAATAGAATAGAAATAGCCTTTATTAACAAACTTAAATATTTTACAATATATATTATAATAAAATACTTATATCTAGACATCGGTAAATAATTTGTTTTGCTTTTCAGCCTCCCCCAGATCCTTTCACACTTGACGATCGCTTGTTTTCCTCGTCCATGTTGCTCCCACTGCTGCCTTTATGTTGTCTTCCCATCTCCGTAGTGAACGTCCTCTTTTCCGTTTTCCTTCCCTTGGATACCACTCTGTGTGGTCTTTAGCCCATTTGTCTAGCCTACTCCGAATAATATGCCCTGCCCACTTCCATTCTAATTTTTTTGCTGTGTATGTTACGTCTATTATGTTAGTCTTATTCCTTATGCAATTTAATCTTAATTTATCTTTTCTGCTTATAGACAGTATACTTCTTTCCATGTTATGTTGACATATTTTTAGTTTTTGGATATTTTTGTTAGTAAGAGCCCATGTTGTTGTGATAGGAAGTATGCAAGAATTATATGCTTGTCTTTCTTTTAAGGACCAGTACCTTCTCCATGACGAGTGTATTCGGTTTGTAATTTCCTTGTCGATCATTGCTATTGGTGAAATAATTTGGCCGAGATAGGTGTATTCCTCGACGTACGCTGTGGTGTAATTGTTTACAACAATGGATATTTTTTACTGTTAGTCATTAATTTTGTTTTTGTCGCGTTCATTTGAAGCCCTACTGCATTACTTTCTTTGACTAGTTGATTCAGCATTACTTGTAGCTGGCTAGCTCGAATTGTCGGTGATTAGTACCAGATCATCAGCAAATTTTAAATGATTTGATTTAAATGATTTGTCCGGTTCCGGATCATTATTACTGACTACACTAGTCACTAGTGGGGAACGGAATGTCTTTACACTAGGTTCCCTCTATCTACTCTGCTGTCTGCGGGATGTAGCGTGAAGCTGATTTATTTAGACACTGTGGGCTACTCCCACTAATTAATTTATTTAATAATTTAATAATTTATTTATACCAAATTTTAATGTCACATATTTATTTATTTATTTATTTATTCATAATCTTATTTATTATATAAATANTACAATTAATACCTATAATAGGAAAATTATATTTTTAACTTTACATTATTTTACAAAATTTTACTTAGATCTAAGGTTAAGCGAATGTCTATATATGTATATTTAACAATTTTTCACATTACAATATATATTAAATTACATAACTATAAATAAGTACATGCTAAAATTTTATAATAATTGATAATTGATTTGATGTGAGATGTGAGGAATTTTGCACTAGGATAAGGGTGATGGCATGACCGCTATGGTGGAAGAGGTGACCGCTGCGTTCCTATCTTTCAAAGCCATATTTAAATTATATTCCACAATGCGTTTTGTCGTTACCTCCGTCGCGTTCCGAATTAACATTTTGACTGCGTCATCTTTACCTTCACTATAGTACGTGCAGGTGTCGGTGTGCCGAGATATTGCTACGACGGCGTGCGAAACGCTATCATGCAGCTGTAGCCTGATAGATTTAGTGTTAACTACTATAACGGTCGCGCTGGTCAGACCCTGATACTCGTGAATTGTCAGCACCTTCGAACCTGTTTCTCCTCCCCATCCCTGGGCGATCAGAGATTCTTTCTCCTCCTGGGTAAATGTGAGATACAGTACATACCAGGATATATCTCTCGCAGGGCGTAGGCGATGTCCACTTCTCTGAGTACACACTAAGTTTTGGTTCATGAAGACTTGTGGCGGTCTACAGTAAATCATTTCGAAAAGATTCTCTCGGACTATATAAGGTAGCTTATTTACATCTCCAATTAAAAGAATTTCATCGGCTCCGGAGATTCTGCCTTCCATCACTATCGCTCCAAAGTGGTTCATTAAAGCTTCGTCGATTACACTTGTCTGATTCTTGTCGTGCTCCGTTTACCAGCATTGAAGCCATAGTGCGAATTTTACTTTTAACCAAATTCCCTATACGTTCTGAGAGCCTCTCTCGAAGTTCGTTAGCTGCTTCCGTCGTACTTGTTACGTGTATCCCTAGCAATGTCAAATTGTTTAACTATCCACGTTGTCTTACCACACCCGGGGACACCGTTGACCCACATCATCTTGGGCACCTTCCACGTAAATAACGTTGTAGATTCCATGTAGAATGTTATATAGGCGTAGAGCCATTTCCAGCATTCTTTCCTCCAGCATAATCCGAGTACATTTTGCAGTAACCACCATGGGATCATTGGCAGGCGTGTTGAATTTGAGGTATCCTGTTCTTCTGTTCTCCTCTTCATTCAACTCAACAAAGCCAGATGTTGCATTGTATGCTGCCATATAAGTGTCTTTCATGCTTCCCGCGGTGGTTTGGCCGCTATCGTTATTATATATCGCGCCTTCTGCCTCTTTAAGTTTTACTTTCAAAATTGAGTATCCACCTTGGAAAGCAAGTATAATTTCCTTGCCCGTTCTGAACTTGACTTGTTTGGTAGCTTTCAGAACTGCAAGGAATTGCAGCATGGCGTTCTCATAGTGGTCCTCGTGCTCTCGAATTGGTAAGAAGTCTGGTGGTTGTAAAATATCCATTCCCGCCTTTGTAGGTTTTGGTCGGGATAAAAAATTTATATAAAAAAAAAACTTTAGGAAGTGTTTGTTATAAATAAGACCTGTCGAAATTGATCAAAAATATATAGCGTACAAACTAAAAAAAGTGTTACCTGTAAAACAATCGCCGCAGTGAATCCACCAGCTCGGAGAGCAGCGAGAAGGAGGCGCAGGGCGTGAGGTCGACCTGGCGCGCCACGGACAGCAGCTGGCGCATGGCCTCGCTGGCGGGCCGCCCGCCCAGCTCCTGGCGGCACGACCACTCCAGCGACTCCAGGCATCTCCACAAGTTATGGTTACATTCTTTTATGTTAGACAATCATCATTTTTTGTTATAGCTTACTGTCCTATCGGGAAGGCTTGACGTTAAAAAAACTCACAAAAAATATATACAATATATGTAACGCTGTTAAAATTATGTAATGGTTACGGATTCCATTCACATTTAGTAGCATGTTCATATCTTTATAATTCGGTGCACAATTTGGAAAGGTAGTGTAAGGATCCCTTTGCCTACCCTGCTATGTATGTGATACAGGTGGGCCACTAAGTTATGCGAATTTTAAAAAATCATATAATAGAAAAAAATTACGAGGCTTAGGAAAGATAATCTATATTTATATATCTATATACATGGGAATTTTATTTTTTTTAAAATAACATCACTGTCATAACATAACATCACATGTGAACCATCGAAATGTATACACTCCTCGAATCTGAACCTCAAATTCGTAAAAACTCGCTGGCATATCGCTCGTAGGATAGTGGACATTTCCTCACAAATGTTGTTCTTGAGCTGAGCAATTGTCGTCTGTTCATTGGAATAAACGCGGCTATTAAGGTACCCCCAGAAAAAAAATCCAATGGCGTGAGATCTGGGCTCCGATATCGCGACGAGGAGCCACGGAATGTCTCTTCGACGCGATATCAGTTTTCCAGTAAACATTTCGTTTACAACTGCTAAGAACTCATTAGATGTATGAGATGTCACTCCGTCTTGTTGAAACCAGGTCCTGCTGTTGTAGGCTTCAAAATTACGTAACATGTCTGTATAGCGATCAGAATTTACTGTTACAGATTGGCTTCGCTCATTTTCGAAGAAATGGAGTCCGATGATTCCTTCAGCCGACATGGCTGCCCAAACTGTCACTTTAAGGGAATGGATCTTTGATGTTTTAATTTGGGATTTTCTGAGGCCCAATACCGACAATTTTACTTATTCACATATCCACTTAAATGAAAATCAGCTTCATCCGAGTAGAGAATATTGTTCAAACTTCGAAAACGCTGTAACATTCTTTCGGCAAAAGCACGGCGAAGATGGTGGTCATTTGGTTTCAATTTCTGGACTAATTGAAGTTAATACGGGTGAGATTTAAGATCTTTTGCCAAAATACGCCTTAATAATGTTCTTGATATAGTGAGCTCAGTTTGATATTAAGTAATTTGCACGCCTTTCTGGCCCACCTGTATAACGTAAATCTAAAAAATATATCCATATCATTTTGATTACATAAAACACAATTTAAATTAGCCAATAATATTTCTAAATAAACTAATAATAGGTATTAGATAAACTTATCTTAATAGGACTTTCATTGACGAAGTTAACATTTACTAAAATATTTTTTAATTAAAAAATATTAAACATAGCAAGTATTAACCTGATAATCAAATTCTTTATAGAATTTCGGTACATGATGTTAAATATAACGAAATCAAAAATATTACATAAGTGTGTTAACATACTAATAAAAATCATTTAAGTTACCTTTGCAAAGTTCCGAAGTAGCTGTCCTTCAAACAATCTACAAACTTGACGAGTTTCAAACTGATTTTTCGACTTAACTTCGACAAAACTGAAAATACATAAAAAATATTGAAGAGTTCTTAACGGAAGAGTTTAGAGTGTAGAGAGATACTATCATGTGATGTGATCTGATATACCTTCTGTACTGTAATGTACCAATAACTATCTATATATATANAGGATAGTTATTGGTACATTACAGTACAGAAGGTATATCAGATATCACATCACACGATAGTATCCATGTAACTCACTGTATATGAGCTGACCGCGCTTCACCACGCAGATAAAATTGCAAGTAGGGGGGAGATAATATTATAAAATAAGAGACTTATTTTACTATTCCTTGATCTTCTTTGTAAAAGGTTAGTTGAAACTGACTAAGTGAGCAAGCAGCAACTGACCGGTGCGCTGCACGTCGAGCGAGGCCTGGCGCGCGGACACGGCGCGCGCGGCGCACGCGGCCCCCGCGCGCGGCGCTACGGAACTCAACTCCACCTCGTTCTCTATGGGGATGGTGCTGGACGACGATAACGGTGCACTTGTCGACTTTGTCTAGGGAATTTAAAAACAACTATGTGGAACAATATGTATGTACAGCCATATTTTTATTTATACTATTAAATAAATATAATTGTCGTATTGTAGAATTCATAGATTTTTTATGATCAACTAAAAGCCGGCACTACTTGATAAAGTCTCATCAGATCTCATCTTCGATATGGACAGTATTGTTGTTGGAGCGTCGCTTTCCACTTATCTTCATACAAAAAAAATCAAATAACTTCACTGTGGCATATAGAAAACTAGTAATCTACTGCCGTTCCCATACCTCTTGCAAACCATCTAAAGGGATTCAAGTCTCGCTATGTTCGAATTTTTTATAAGTTTTCTAAAAACCTTTTTCCCCTACCTAATTAAATATGCAACGACACTTTAAAATTATTAAAAATGACTACTATTGAGCTACTATTAAGTAACTTACGTTAAACCTTTCAAACCCATCGCTATTATAAAAGCTTTCGTCATTAGAATTGATAATTTCATAGTCATCAAAATTATAGCTTTCATATGATTCAGCTTCTTCCACATTCTCGTCGGAGTCGATCGAATCTGTATTTCTTTGTACATCTAGCGAGATTGTGGGACTGCTTCTTGTTGAATAAAATATTGAGTTTGATATTTCGAAGCGTTTGTCTTGGTGACAAGGGAGATCTGGAAATAAAAAGAACAAAAACCCTTAATGGAGATTCATTAATACATTAAATCAAATCAACATATTCTTTATTCCATTAGGCTACAAACATTTTTGAATGGTCAAGTAAAAAAATATATTAATAGTAACTGTCTTGTTTGTCTTCAAATGGAAACAACTACTCGTTATATAAGGTACATGTTCCAGTAGTGGTTTGAATATGGTAATAAGAAAACGACCAGTGCTTGTTCTGTTTATTGCATTCAACTACTCATGGCTACATAAATTGTTCATTTATATATTTTCTAACTTATTATCAAATGACCTACTTTTATATGTTAAATTTTTACAATATATAAAGTAAATGTAAAAAACGTGGACAGTTACTTCTCACACTTTCGATGGTAGACATGAGAGAGATGGGTAGACAGATGGAACCTAGTCTTAAGACACTCCGGAGGCATTGCGTGTTGAGTGGAGTGGGGATCGAACCCACAACTAGTCACGTTTACAGTCACATACTTGTGCCCCTCCGCTAATACTGACCTCTTAGTTTATATTTATAATTTTATTCTTACCATCAACACTCCAATCCATATTATTTATTTCATATCTCATTTCTTGCAGCACCTCTTGCATTATCTGTAGCAACTCCCTTTTCTTGTCGCCTTCTGAGAATTTTTCATTCATCGTCTGTAAGTATTAAATAAAAAAAAAACATATATATATATATATATATATATATACATAAAGCCTAACTTAGAAAAAAAATTGTGCTGAGATTTAGTATTATACTTTAAAAAAAGGAAAAGATAACACAAGATGGTGGTGTTTTAGTACGCATAAATACAAAAATAAGACACCTTATAGTCAACTCTTCATTGGATGTGGAGAAATAAACTGTGCACAGTAAGAAAATAATCAAAAAAATATCCTAAAATCAGACCTGCTATGTACAGTTCATTCCAGTAACGTAATATGATAAATGAAAAAGAAAATATAATACTATAAACATAAAGTAAAGAAATCTGCTTCATACTTTTTGGTTTTTATTTTACAAAAAAATCTACAATAATAAAAATCTCACTTCATACAACTGTTGTTCCTGTCTCGCGACATATTGTATTTTCTTCGGTACAATTTGCAACTCGCGCGCCATATCGAACGACGCCAGAATAAATTGCTGTAGTAGTTTAACATGAATCTGAAATAAACACATTTTTAGCTTCAAGTATGTAGTAGGTAGGCAGATGGGACTTTTGGCCGATTTCTAGAGGATGAGAGGATGTGTTGAGTGGTGGAACTCAACGCTGCGCTTCTTCTTGTTACTAGAATTAATTGATTTTGTTTAAATTTATACCTTTAAAAGGCAAATAATAGGTATGTTCATTAATTTAAATATAATATATATATATTTTAGTTCTAAGTAAAATAAAATCAGCTTCACGCTGTATCCCGCACACTGCAGGATAGGCAGAGAAAACCTAGTGTTAATACACTCCGTTCCCCACTTTCTGCCGAATTCTGGAGGCAATGCGTGTTGAGTGGCAGAACTCAACGCCGCGTTTATCCTCGACCTCAGAGCGAAGAAATGGAAATATATATTTAAGTAAATATTTAAATATTTCATCTCCTCGAGTGGGGATCGAATCCACAACCAGTCGGTTTTACAGTCACTCCTTGTGTCCCTTCATGGACAATCTTTAAAGCGTTATTAGATTTGATCATTGACCAGTCATAGTACCGACATCATAGATTTTCCTTCGAGGACAAAGCATTTCGATCCAAAGCTGCTGTGAATGTAGTGTTGATGGAGATGAATAAAAGTCTACTTGCGGTTAAAACTGAGTATATTCAACACAACTAACTACTGCTAACTAACTGACTAACTGTCAACCACAAGCACATACATAAAATACAACAGAAATATCACAATAATATAAAGAAATATCAGAAAACAAAGGAGCAAAAAGTACACTCCTAGTTTTTAAACCAAAAATTTTTAAAATAAAAGTGCCCAAAAATTAAAAAAAAAAAGTATATAAAACTTACCTCGCTCAACCTAGTACTTTGATCCAACAAATAACTTTGTGAGCATTCTGTAGCAAATTTCAACAGAACATTTATTAGAGAACTTCTATTCTTTATAGTTCTGTTATCATTATCTGTATCTCTTTTCTTTTTATGTTCTGTATCTTTTTCTATATTTTTTAATATTTGTATATCATCTATGATCGACCATTGACTTCTTACGTGATGTTCTTGCGGTGGACTCGCTGAAATAAGTATTTATATATCGTTACATCGTCTGTTAACCAACTTTAAGTGATATAATTGAAACTACAAAAAAAACAAAATCATAAACTCAAACCAGTCTATTATTAACATTCATTAATAAATTACTTTTATATGACAACTTGGCTAGTGCATTGGTGATTATAAAAAAAATCACTCTGTTGGCTGTTATTTGAAATTACACATGTGAATGTCTCACATTCACATGTGTAAATTAGAAATCATATGTTCGGGTATGAGATTACATGTGTGGATGTGAGATGTAGATTATCTCTCAAAATACGGTCATGCACACTTATATCTCGTAAGATAACTCGCGTCTGCAACCACTTTATTTAGTAATAGAGAGAGTGATTGAAGAGACACATCTAGAGTAAACCCAATATAATGAAGGTAGAAAGCGCAACCGTAACACTCGAATATATAAAAATAAATTTTAACTGATAAAGGATAAGAAATGCAAAGTTTAATAACATACTTATCAATTCCCATTGATCCAACAATTCATTCATGAATGCTATTTGCTCCTCCTGCAATCTTCTATTTGATATCTTATGTGTTGAACTCTCTGTTTCTCTGTAAAATATTATGTAAATAGGGGTTTAATTATCAATTAATTTCTATCCTTATTTCGACACAAAGTTTCAATAAGTAAAATAGCAACAGAAAAAAACTGAAATAGTCTTCAAGCGGCTGAACATATTTTCTTCAATCATGGCCAAAAACGCTCTCGAAAATTTAATTGAACTTGAAAGGTGACTTAATAGTCACCTTTCAAGAAAACTAAATCAAAATCGGTACATCCGGTGCAGATATCCACATACACAGCCATGTCAAACATATAACACCTCTCTATTTTCGCCAGGGTTAAAAATAATAATTTCTTTCACTTATAATTTTTTTTTGGTTAAGTCAGGGAGAAAATAATATTAAGATACTGTGTTCCTCATGCATGGTGGAACTTAACGACGCTGACACAATTTGAGGCCGCCGTAGCCACAACCTCAACGTGCCACAACGGCTTCAAATTCTATTGTAATGATTCTTTTTTATAAATATTATCATACAGAAGTGAAGTTAGGCGTTCTTAACTTTAGCGTTTTGGTCGCACACGGCAGGGTAGGCAGAACCTAGTGTTAAGACACTCCGTTCCCCACTTTCTGCCAAATTCTTTAAGCTTTGCGTATTGAATGGCAGAACTCAACGAAAAATTTAAGTAAATATTTCATCTCCTCGAGTGGAGATCGAACCCACAACCAGTCGGTTTTACAGTCACACTTTGTGCCGCTGCGCCACGACTGGCCTCAAGAAAATAATCAAAAGTAAGAAAAACCCCAATAGCAAATCCCAATAGCAATCTAGTCTCAGAGCAGCTACGACTCGTCGACCGTACGGTAATTACCTCATTTCTCTTTTCAATCCTTGATCGGACTCCGGCAATTCCCCAGTATGACACAACTCTGTGGACTCAGTAGCCTCGCTGAGAGATAGACGCGGTTTCACGGCAGGCTCACTGTTGGAGAATAATACGAAGAAAATTTGGGCATTGACATCTATTTCTTTTACTTGGTGGAGGTCGAGACAGTTCTGTAAAAAATGGTATAATAGTAAAATGGTGGAAATTAACATATAAAGTAGAAGTGGCAGGTTACCAGTAATATTGCTGATAAAAGATTAGGATAGTTAGTAAACTTAGTAACAAGTTTAAATTAGCTATTATTAGATTAGCTATTATTAGATTTATAATTAGCATACGATTTGAATTTTAGTAGATTTTAGCGTGGACTTTAACCCAAAGATAAGCAACTCAACCGAAAAATTATCATCACCAAATTTTGGGCAGAACTGAGTCGATTATAAATACATGTACATACCTCGGAACTAAACACCGCTATTTCATTCTCCTTCTCATCATCATCAACATCTTTCTCGTCCACTCTTTCCCCTTCACCTTCCTTATACAAATTAAAAGTTGACCAAAACTCTTTAGACGATCTTTCTATAGAATTGCAAATGTTATCACTAAATATATTCCTTCCATATTTATTCAAAGCAAATAAGTAAATCGGTGATATATTTTGGAAAAAGGCAGTCTTTTTTGTGTACAGTTCCGAATGTATTTTCTTTAATGTTATATAATTATCTGCAGCAGGGTCTATGATGTCTGGGGGTACAATTATTTTGAGTCCATCTTTTAGGAAAGCGTTGTTCAGTTCGATTTCTAAAGTCGTACCTAGATCTGACTCTTGGCGGATGAGATCCTGAAAAAGTATAGTTTAAAAATATATTAAAATGTACGTATTTTAGAATTCAAATTCAAATATTCTTCATTCAAAAAGACTATTGTAAGCACTTTTTAGTCGTCAAATGAACATGCTGCTGCTACTACTCGTAAGGTAGTTCTGATGAGCAAAGCCGGCAACAAGTTCTAACTAGTTACTAGTTGTTCTTTTCAATCTCCGTGTTACAATTTTATTATTACTTAGACTAGCAGCTATCCTACGTGACATTCAATAGATATTAATTCCATATGTCCATTCCATATATGATGACACAAGCAGATGAGTGATCACATGCGTGGATATACGATGGATAGATGTGCCATGTGTTGATGTGTAATTTTAAAAAGTCAAATTTGATTGAAATATATTTCCTCCTCCTAAAATATATATAATTCAATAATCTTGAAAACAAATCCACAAATTATGTAAATCCTAGATAGATACCTGCAATGGTAATGTATCCCATGGCTGTTTATTACATTCGAGATCCTCCACAAGCTCAAATTCAGAATTACCGACGCTCAAGTGCACTTGCGTGGATATACCGTATTGTATTCTAATCTGGTAAATTAAGTATAATAATCTTAGAACAGTAAAAAAAAATAAAGAAATATGATTTTATTATAATTTATAAAATACTATGTATTTGATTATTTGAGTCCGCTAGAGTGATTTTTTTTATTGTTACGTGAAAAATGTAACTTAAGATTGTCTCCAAAAAAAAAACTATACCGTTTAAGTTTAATAAATATCTTCAGAAGAATATTTACCCATCTACAGCCCCTCGGCAAGTTCTCAGGCAATAGTTTTTTTCCCAAAATGCAGTTCAACAGTTTTGCTCGGGCTGATGGTGAACTCCCCAAGATCACCAAAGTAGGCGGCCGAGAACATTGGTTTGAAATTTCTTGTACGACGTTTGGTACATCGGGATCTGAATAAAAAGTGAAACAAAACGGGTGGGAGAGGGGAGAGGTAGGGGAAGACCTACATTGGCTTCGAGACCACATCATGGACGTGCTCTCAAGAAAAAATGTCACGTAAAAATCCACTTAGAGGGCTTGTAAGAAAAGTATGATAAAGAGAGATCTCTGCAAACCTGTTTCACCTTGTCCTTAGGGAACGAGGCGAAACAGTTAACAATAGACCGTTACGTTTTCTCCGTCCCTACCCTTCGTTGCCTCTGACTACCCTGCTAAGTATAAAGCTTAAAGGTAAAAACAAATAAAAAACAGAAACAGAAGACCACAAAGAGAACCTACGAACTTACCAACAGTCAATATCTCCTGCACATCTTGTAGAGCGCGCACCGTATCGCGCAAGAGCACTCGAAGGACGCGCACGCGCGCCGCGCTGCGTCGCCACCCGCCGCCCGCCATACGCGCCCATATGCTGTGGACATAACATGTATATATTTCTATTTATATTCAAGTTATTTTCTAGAGATTAAAAGTATTTTTCACAAAAAACTCGTCATTGTATATATTACCGGCAATCTGTATAATTTCGTTATTTTATACAAAATCAAATAAATCAGCTTCACGCTGTATCCCGCACACAGCAAAGTAGGCAGAAGGAACCTAGTGTTAAGACACTCCGTCCCCCACTTTCCGCCGAATTGTGGGGGCGTTGCGTGTTGAGTGGCAGAACTCAACGCCGCGCTTTGCATCGACACCAGAGGGAAGAAATAAAAATATAAATTTTAATAAATCGAGTGTCTGCGCCACGACTTGCCTCTAATTCTCTATACTATAGGATACAGAACTATACAGATTGCCGGTATGTTTCACAATGATTTTAAATAATTCAGCACATATTTAGGTTTTTAAACATTTTTAAAGTGTTATTCCACACTTAGGAAAGAAAATCTTCTTCTTTTCTAAATAAGTACATATTTAGGTTTATTATGTAACCTCAAAATATGTTTTACACAATCTAATGAAATTATAACTTCCCAATAAAAATAACTTTTTGAACGCAATTGTTATGAGTAAACCCCCTATTAGTCAACTGCACTAATAATCTATATACATACATATAAAGTGATCAATTTAAATAATACTTACAAATGTGGTGTAATAATAATTGTTTTATAGTATGTTATCGCGTTTTCAGGGTTCCGTAAACAATAATAATTGATCGTGACCTTAATGATTTATATATTATATAAGTAATTTTAAAATAAAAAGTGGAAAATTGCTTAATTTTGCTTATTCGATTTCGATTCGATATAAAAGGAAAAACGGAATGTCTTAGCACTAGGTTCCCTTTACTTCCCCATATACCAATGTGAGAAGAACAGCGTGAAGCTAAAAAATGTGTAGCATCCTCATTTATTACATTAACGCCGTTTATTATTTTAACTTACCTGGGAAATAACAGTTATTGTGTTGTGTAGTTTCAAGTGTATCCTGCATACAAAAGGGCAGGCAGAGGAAATCTAATGTATAGACACTTCGTTCCATACTTTCCGTCCAATTTTCGAAACATTATGTGTGATTATGGCGTAAACGTCGCTCTTTTACTTATCACAAAGATGAGGAAAATTTAAATAATAGATTTATCGACTGGGAATCGATCTTATAAGTGTGACACGTTCACAAGCTGACGTGCTATACTGCGATGGCCTCTCTAACTAAATAAATAATACAAATATTTATTAAATATAACTAAGAAGTATTTAAACCTACAGCCACCAAGTATAGTTAATAATAAATATAATAGTTTTTACTAAAATCTATACAGATCTGATACGCTGTCACAGCTTTAGAGGTGTTGAAACATTACGTGCAATATAATAGATTGTAAAGCAACCGTAATATTTCCTGCACGAGGCTGGGATGATCACGAGATTGATGTGTGATTTCTCTTTAAATAATGTAATTTAGATGTTATTGTTGTGGGTTCGATCCCCACTCGAGGAAACGATTATTATTTTTTTTTTTTAATTTTCTCATTCTAGTACACTAAGTAAGGTTGAGGTAGTGTTCCGTCACTTAATGACATAAAAACAGGCGGAAAGTTGGGAACGATGTTTCTTAACCCTAGGTTTCCTCTGACTGCTATGCGGGAAAAGGCGTGAAACTTTTTCAATTAGGGTTTCGTACCCAAAGTGTAAAACAGGACTCTATTTAAAAAAATTCTATATACTCTATACTCTATATAACTCTATTTGAAACTATTTAAAAAAATTAGTGACAACATTTTTTTTTATAAGAATTGATTTACACACACATTTAATTATATTATCAAATGTTTGTTCTAAAGTTCACTGTGACATAAAATTTTTGAGACATTTGCGTGTTGCATATTGGATCTTAACGCCACGCTTCGTCTTGTTACAAGAGCGAGGAAATGAAAACAATTCATTAACCCGGGTGGAAATTGGACCCACAACAGTTGTGTTTACAGTCAAACGGTAGGTAAAATATAAAACAATATATTTACATAGTTGCGTCGCTTAAGCGTAATTAAGCATAAATAATTGTTAAGTTTTTCTGTAAACTATAATAAAGCGATTATTCTGTACGCTACTTATAACGCAGAACGTGAGTTAAGTGTGAGGACCAAAAGTATTAAATAAATATTTAATTTTAACATTTTAAAACATTTTTTTAATTGAACGTCCTCTCGAAATTCTTTATTAGATTCCCTTAAAAAACAAAAAGGAACTCTTAAAGGATCACTTTGCACGTCTGGTCTATTAAGATCCTTATTCTCGAGAGAATATTACGTACGAGAGAATATTAAGCTGAAAGCAGACAGCAGACACAAAAAAGGTTATGAAGATCAGATATCGGGTACAGTCCCAAAAACCATAGAAAAATATAAGCTACTAAGTTATTATAAAAGAATACCGAACGTACATTCGACCCATATCAAAACTTATAAAGTACTTCTCCTAACCTAGAATTACTCTAGAATTACTATAAATGCCAAGAAATATACTAGAAATAAATAAAAGAGATAAATTTGAAAATTTTTAATTTATAGGTATTGTAATTTATATGTATATCACAAAAACAACGTTACAAGTTTATATTTATAGCTCATTTCATACAAAATTAATGCATACGCTCGCAAATTACATTTTGTCAACTTTTATAACCGTTCGTGAACCGTTTCCATACAATACGGCCAACAAGTCGTGGCCACTCTAAAGTTAGCTGTAGACGGATGCGAAGACTTGATTTTAGATATTTTCTTATTTTGAATATTTTCGTTAAAAATGCGCATAAAAAACCAAAAACTTCAGAACGGCCACGACTTGACCGTACTATACCAATTAGTATAACCTTGGCGTTTGCGAGTCCTGGCACCTAACTGTTTTTTTTTTTTGTTATAAAAAAGGTGAATGTATGTGTAAAGGATATGAAAGTCAATTGTAAACGGAAGACAATGCAGATATATAATCTCCTTAGATATCCAATATAGATAGATATCAATTAGATAATAAATTAAAGTTTAAAGGGTTTAAGGGTAAGGTACAGTGTCAGTCGACAAGGTTGCAGCGAGATAACCCTAGGACAGAACAAACAGATAGTACACATTTATTGATTGTTTACAAACGAACAACGATCCTTGGCGTGGACGTTGTGGGCAATAAAGAAATACACTTGAGATACAATATAGCTTCCAATTAATATTATTTAAATATATGAATGTATAAAGTAATAAATATTATAAAATAGTAATGAGTAATTATATAAAAGTAACTGATGCCGCTCTTCTTTTAATTAACACGCTTTTATTAGATCGACTATTAATGTAAGAAACTAACTATGTAATGGAATCTATTATAAGAATATGAATTACACGCACTTTTTATAATTATATTCAGATTAGATAATAATACAATATTATGGTACCATCGAGCTGGTCTGATGATGGGACTGATAGAACCTTGGTCTGCTTGTAATGAACTTTGACTACGATTGAGTAAAAAGTATAAAATAAATTAATAGTTTAAACACCACTAGAAAAACACGCGCGTTATAAGTGCACGTAAAAGCCAAAAATAAATTATGGATCGTTCAAGTTGTCTCTATTTCTGGGCTGAAGTGTAAACTATGTGCTTTTAATTATAATATTTGATCGTAAGAGCGTGGGGCGGACCAAAACCATCGAATATCCAATAAAACAAACTATCTGTAAGTATGGGTATCAAACATAAAAGTTTTGGATAATTTTGAATATGATAATTTTTATTGTGGGAATTTGAATTTTCCTGGAAGGACCGACACCCTATATACAACCTTTGTTACCAGAAAAAGATAAGCCACAAATGTAAATAATAGATCGGTCAAAAATTAAAGATTGTTCCAAAATAATCCAGAAGTAAGGGATAATTCGATAAAATGCGTAACTATAATAATAATAATAATAAAAATAATTTATTTCTCCACACAATGTAAAGTATACAAAAAAGTAGGTTATATTTAGGTACATAGAATATTATTTACAATCATGTGAGACTGACGCTTGTACTAAGCTCTAAGCTTGTGTTACTAGTCGCCAGGTTCTCACTCGCGAATTGTCTAAAAATACAGGTATGTACCGTATTATTATTAAAGTAGGTGATATACAAAAGATAGAGAAATACATGTAAGTACAATATAAAAAACTACAAGAATAGGTACATTAACAAACATTATTTACATTCATATTATAATTATAGGTTGCTATTGCAGAATAATGAATAAGTTGGGTGTTGTACGTTGGTGTGTGTGTCTGTGTGTAAGTATGTGTTTGTGTGTGTTTATGTGTTTTTTATGATTTGATTAGGTAGTTATTATTTTTTCAGTAGAGTCATATGACATGCCTAATAGCCATTCAGTGAGAACTTTTTTAGTTTTAAATTTATTGAAGCTGTAGAATAAAAATTTTTCATTTATCTTATTATAGAGGAAGCTACCAAGAAAACAATAGAAATTGTGAAAAAAATTTAGTTCTGTGAGTAGATGTAGGGCACACTTTACCTTTCCTACGTTTAGTTGCATTTTCTTTTGGAATATAAGACATTTCGGCGTGTTTTTTTAATATTGTTTGTAGGATAAAAATTTGTCTCACAGTGAGTACGTTCCATAATTTATATAGATCATTAGTAGGATATAGGATAGGAAGAAAAGCACTTACTTTTAGGATGGCTCTTTGAGCTCTTTCAACTTTTAGCATATGCGACTTATAGGATCCCCCCCATGATGTGATACAGTAGCTAATAATGGATTGACAGATGGCAAAATATACAGTTTTAAGTATCTCACGATCTGCGATGTGCCTCAGGTTTTTGAAGATGACAATTAACTTGCGTAATCTTACTGAGAGATTATTGAGATGAGGCTCGAAGCTTAAATTGTGGTCGATGTCCATTCCTAAGTATTTAACCACTTCAGCCCGCTGGAGAGGGTTGCAGGAACAATGAGACTGGTGTGAGAACTTACAAGAGTGAGCGATGAGCTGTAAATTTGATGGAATAGACAGCTTGTGAATAGAAAAGGCAAGGTATTTGGTTTTCTCGATGTTCAGTGTTAGAAGATGATTATGTAGCCAATTCATGACCTTATTTATTCCCTCTTGAGCATAATAGAATACTTCTTCCCAAGATTTAGCTTTAAATATAAGTGCTGTGTCATCCGCAAATGTAATGATCTTGCCATTTGTTATAGGGAGCTTGCCTAAATCATTAATATACGTTATAAATAGTGTGGGGCCAACTATACTACCTTGGGGAACTCCATAGGTGATAGGAAGAGGTTGACTTACCCACTGATCTATTTTAACCCTTTGTGAACGTCCGGTTAAGTAGGATTTGAAAAATTGTAACGGTAATCCTCTGATTCCCAAGCCTTCTAATTTAGTTAATAGAATCGGGATGGAGACAGTATCAAATGCTTTGGCTAGATCTAGGAAAATTGCGATACATTTCTCTTTATTATCCATCCCTGTTACAACGTAACTGAAACCGAAAATCGTTTTTTCAAGCGCTATTATGCGTAGCATTGCAGAATCCCCTATTGGGAATCAAACTTACAACCGCCGCGTTTACATTCAGGCGTTTTGCCCCGGCACCACGACGATCACGTTAAGTTTTTCTTTCAGTTTTACACTTTTCCCCACTGGGAATATAATTGTGGTAATTCAGACAATTCCGTTTCCATTAAGACAATTCCGTTCCCAACCTTATGCCGGATTTTAGGAGCATTGCATGTTGAGTGGCGGAACTCAACGCCGCACTTTGCCTCGTCACCAGAGCGAAGAAACAAAAATATTATGTATTTCATTTCCTCGAGTGGAAATCGAACCCACAACCCGTCACATTAGCAGTCGCACGCTTGTGCCTCCGTGCCACGACTGATTAAAAAGAGTTCGGTATAAAATAATAAAATACAGCACCACTTATGTAAACGAAAATTACTGGCAGGTATAAGTCGCTTACGAAACAGGTTTAGTATGTATAACATTCGAGATGAGTAGACTGCATCAAACTTCTACTAAACTAAAAATGAATATTATATATTTATTGAATATTATATATTTTGAGGCCAGTCGTGGCGCAGGGGCATAAAGTGTGACTGTAAACGTGACTGGTTGTAGGTTCGATCCTCACTCAAGGAAATGAAATATTTATTTAAATGTATATTTCCATTTCTTCGCTCTGGTGTCGAGCCTATGCGCGGCGTTGAGTTCTGCCACACAACACGCAATGCCTCCAGAATTCGGCAGAAAGTGGGGAACGAAGTGTCTTTACACTAGGTTCCCTCTACCTACCCTGCTGTGTGCGGGATACAGCGTGAAACTGTATATTTTCATTTCTTCGCTCTGTTGCCGAGGCAAAAGGGCGGTGTTGAGTTCCGCCACTCAACACGGAATGCTTCCAGAATTCGTCGGAAAATGGGGAACAGTGTCTTAACACTAGGTTCCCTCTACCTACCCTGTTGTGTGCGGGATACAGCGTGAAGCTGATTTGATTTAATTTTAATATTTTATATTTGAACATGTTATTTGCGCAGTTACATAAACTAGTCGTCAATAGCAACTTTGTTTACGTGGAACTTAAGACCAATTCCCGTACTATTTTATTTCTAATCTAATTTCGACTATAATAAGCATAAAGTCTCTTTGTTTCACGTTTCGGTAGAAGTTTTATGACGTCATTTCATGTAGGTTCCTTTTGCAATGCCGGTTTGGAATGTTTTTCGGCACCTTTTTTATTGTGTTGTAATTTAAAGATACCGAAAAAAGCCAAAGATTAATATCTATATTTAAATAATTATATTTTCAAAAAATGTGACTGTAAACGCGAATTGTTGTGGATTCTATCCCCACTCGAGCAAAAGATATATTTATTTAAATTTATATTTCCATGTCTTTCGCTCTTGTGCCGAGGCAAGAGCGCGGGTTTGAGTTCCGCCACTTAACACGCAATGCCTCCAAAATTCGGCGGTAAGTGGGGAACGGAGCGTCTTAACACTAGGTTCCCTCTACGTACTTAAACGTGTTGTGTGCGGAATACAGCGTGAAGCTGATTTTTATATTTTTAAACAGATACCCGTCATTTTAAACTATAACTATCACTCACTCTCTCACTGCTGGTCTTAAAGAACCCATAACTAAATTCTAGCTTAATTTGGCCGTCAGTATCAGTGATGCATTGTCAGTCAGTTTATCCTTATCTTCACGCCAGTGGCGTAGCTGGGGGGGTGCGAGCGGTGCGGTCGCACCGGGCATCAAAAGGAAAGGGGCATCAAAGTCTACGATTAATTCTTCTAATTTGTTTCAATCAAGAATCAAGAAATGTACAAGAAAAATAAGAGAATGAAAATGAAAAATACAATCTCTTATTTTTCTTGTACATTTCTTGATTCTTGATTGAAAAAAAAAAT